>NW_019104599.1:611463-631056 GCF_001995035.1 Momordica charantia
TTCTAATCTTTATTAAAATTATTTGAAATTGGACTATTTTTGGTTAAAGCTTGAGTAGGAAAGGATTGAAAAAAAATATATAAAAAAATAAGACAGTTCACACGCACTGATAAAAGAAAAAAAAAGTCGATTTTGTTGAAAATCGACCATTTGGTAGATCGATTATATATTATTTAAGGGGTCGGTCAGATTCCATTTTTGGAAACCGACAACATGTCAGTCGGTTGGGATTTCGACCCAAAAATCGACCTAGCCCGACCGACGGACGAACACCCTTAAGACATTGTGTCGTTTAGACAAAAGGAACACGAAGCAGTTCAAGAAGCTTGAGAGCGTTTCAAATAGTTACTTAGAAGATGCCCGAGCAATGGATTGCCCGCATGTGTAAAGATTAAGCAATTCTATAGAGGACTGGATTGTCCATCTATAATGATGTTAAATACTGCAGCCAATGGCTCATTGTTAGAGAAGTCAGTTAATGAGTTTATGGATATTTTGAACAAGATGACAGATGTTGTACGGTTTAAAATCCTTTGTGAAAGTGTACACAACCGTCGTAGCAAGTGATAAAAAGATCGTATCCACAGGTATTGATAACTAAACACTTCAATATTTTGCTTAAGAAAACTAAATAAGCTTAGCAAAAAAACAAAATAGTGCATAAAAAGCTTACTAACTAACATAATAGAAAACAGATGAATAAAGTTTGATTTTCGGGAAGTGAATTAAATAGGGGTTAACTACTGATGTAACAAGGTTAAGGAGGAAGAGTTTATGTGACTTCGTCTGAGCTCACGTAAACAATGCTACAGCATTAACGATGTAATATACTGGCCAAACAGACATAGAATCTTCCCATATTTTCCGGATTTTCTGCTATTACGTTTTAGGGCAAACATGACAGCATATCAGCACAGTTTATAGTCTTCCTAGGTGAGCCTTATTCCTAAGTACCCACGCTTTAAACTCAAGTAGATCTAGCACGAGTTGAAGCGAAACACCCCTTATTACAATTTTCCAAAAGCTAATAAAGAGGCATTCCAATATGTTAACCAAACACATTGAAAATCAAACGTTAAAAACAACTTCAACTTAGTATATATATCATCATCAAAACCAAAGCAAAGTTTACAGCCCAAGAACAAGTTCACAACATCCTCCCCCTTAAAATAAACTTAGCTAGACAAAGCCATACAAGAAAAGGGAAGAATAAAATACAAAACTCATGCACTTAAGAGTACAAAAGAAGAAGAAAGGGAATAAAAACAGCAGCCCTTCACTGTATCAGCTCCCCCTTTGTTGTCTTCTTCGGGTTCCTCTCAAAGTGTCCTCCCTCTTCTCTTGTCTTGTTCTTTCTAGGGATTGATGAAGATTGAATGGAGGCAACCTTTAATGCAAGATTTTATACCCTTCCTCAATTTTAGGGCAACCAAAATGGATAAAACAGGTCCAACTCAATTTAAGGTGAATCTGCGTTTTACTGCAGTAAATTCTCGGGTAAAAGCTGTCACTGTTAGCTCTAACTTTTTATGCTTTTGAATCTGTTGTTGTAGCATCAACAATGCTGCATCAAAACATTCAAAATTAGGTCATTCTTCGTAACTCGCAGCATTATCAGCAAAAATAAGAAGGATAGTGAATTTATAACATTCTTTGCACAAAATCAGTGTAGATTGGGTGTTAGTAAGACTATCTTTAGCTATTTTATATGAAATTTACACACAAATAACTCTCTTTTGGAGAGTTATCAGCCTACATTAATGACCAAGGAGAATTAGGAAGGTCATTGCCAAAGAAACAAGCATTAACGGTAATTTTCGAGTTAGACACAGTAGCTTCAATACAAGCTCAAATGGCGGCCATGCATCAGATGTTGAAAGCATTGACAATGGAGAAGGCCAACAAAATCGCTACTTCAACAGCGATTCTTGAATCCTCCAACAATTCAAGCAAAATTAAATTCCTTCTGGTTTTCCCACTCAACCTGTGTTGCCACCATAATAGTACAATCAACAAATAGTTCAGAATAATACTCAACAAGGTGGTAACAGTGGGAGTTTGGAGGCCTTGATAAAAGAAAACATGAAAAGGATTGACGCTGCCATGAGAAATTTGGAGATACAAATGGGGTAGTTAGCAAATGAATTAAAGTCTAGACCCCAAGGTACATTGCCAGGACACACAAAAAATCCTAAACGAGAACGAGAAGGTAAAGAGCAATGTAAGGCAGTCATAACGAGAAGCAGATTGAGTTATGACGGACCTACACTTCTAGATGAAGGAACCGGTGTAGCTACACCTGTTCCTACATCTGCTCTACTCGACAACCAGAGGAGAAAGCCGAACCAATAAGTTCAGATGATAGAGGTACGAAAGCCGACAAAGGTAAGCAAGTAGTGCCTTGCACTACTTCAAAGGTAGGTAATGCTAAAATTCCTCCACCTTTCCCTCAAAGGTTAGTTAAAAAGAATCAGGATAGTCATTTTAAGAAGTTCTTTAAATATAGAAACAGTTGCATATAAACATCCCATTAATAGATGATTTAGAGCAGATACCTAATTACACCAAGTTCTTGAAAGATATCATTTCAGTGGGTGTAATAAATTAGGTGAGCATGAAACAGTTCCTTAACAAAGTGTAGTAGTGATGCTTTAAGGAATCCATTACTAATCAAATTAAGGACCCGGGTAGTTTCACTATCCCTTGTTCGATAGGTGGTAATAATTTATGCCTCTTTCAGCCATTAAAGAGTTAAACATAGGAGAAGCTCACCTCACTACTGTAACTTTGCAATTAGCTGGTAGGTCCATAAAGAAACCGGAAGGGAACATAGAGGATGTTCTTGTTAATAAATTTATTTTTCCCGCTGATTCATTATTTTGGATTGTGAATCAAATCTTTAGGTGCCTATTATTCATGGGAGACAATGTTTAGCAACTGGTGACACTGTATTCAATGTTAGAAAAGGAGAAATCGTCGTGAAGGTCAATGATGACGAAGTTACATTCAACTTCATTGATGCGATGCGTCTCCTGAATGAAGTTGAGGAGTGCTCTACAATAGAGGCAACCATGTCGAAACTCTAGGAAATGATTGTGGAAGACTTAAAAGCATATTTGGAGGCAAAGAAAATGAGGCAGGCACAATTTTTGCAACAATGGAGAATTTCGAGTTTTTGCAACCAATAGCAGCGGATTTGAAAGCCTTGCAGCCTTCCATCATTAAACCTCCAGAATTGGAGAAGAAACCCCTACCCTTTCATGCAAAATATGCATATTTGGTTTTAAACGATACTTTACCGGTTATCTTTTCTTCTTATTTGACTAACAAACATGAATCTTTACTTTTGCAGGTATTATCCAAATACAAGAGGCTATTGGATGGACCATAGCGAACATAAAAGGAATTAGCCCAGCGTTTTGCATGCACAAGATCATCTTGGAAGAAGAAGCCACCAATTCTATTGAGAGCCAAAGGACGCTCAATCCCAAGATGAAAGAAGTGGTAAAAAATGAGTTAATTAAGTGGTTAGACGCTGGGGTGATCTACCCCATGTCAGATAGTATTTGGGTTAGCCCGATTCAATGCGTTCCCAAAAATGGTGGTATGATGGTGATTACCAATGATTACAACGATTTGATACCGACAAGAACGGTGATTGGTTCGAGAGTATGCATGAACTACCATCGTTAAACAAGGTAATTAGAAAAGACCATTTTCCACTCCCTTTTATTGACTAAATGCTTGATCGTCTTGTAGGGAATGAATGTTATTGCTTCCTTGACAGGTATTCTGGTTACAACCACATTACAATAGCTCCAGAGGACCAAGAAAAGACTACTTTCACGTGTCCCTATGGAACATTCACATTTTGGAGGATGCCGTTATTGTAACGCTTCCGCCACCTTTCAAAGATGCATGACTGAAATTTTTTTTCTCATATAGTAGAGAAAATGATAGAAATATTTATGGATGATTTTTCTGTGTTTGGAGAGTATTTTGAAGCTAGTTTACAATAGTTAGAAAATGTTTTAAAAAGGTGTGAAGAGACTAATATTGTGCTTAAATGGGAAAAATGTCATTCTATGGTACGTGGAGGAATAGTTTTGGGTTACAAAATTTGAGGAAAATAAATTGAGGTTGATAGGACTAAGATAGATTTGATTGCCAAACTACCCCCACCCACTTCTGTAAAAGGTGTTAGAAGTTTTCTAGGACACGTGGGCTTCTACTACCATTTTATCAAAAATTTTGCACAAATTTCTAAACCTTTATGTCAGTTGTTTGAAGTGGATAAACCATTTGATTTTGATGCAAAATGTTTGAAAGCTTTTGAGACATTAAAAGATGCACTTAGTTTAACACCCATTATAATTGAGAATTTGACTGAAACTTGCCATTTGAACTAATGTGTGACGCAGTGATTTTGCAGTGGGTGCGATGTTAGGTCAGTGGAAAGGTAAAATTCTTCATCCTATTTATTATGTAAGTAAGACTTTGAACAGTAGTCAGTTAAACTATACTGTGACTGAAAAATAGCTTCTAGCTGTTGTTTTCGCATTTGACAAATTTTGTTCATATTTAATTGGGACTAAGGTGATAGTTATTACTGATCATTCTGCATTAAAATATCTGTTTGCCAAACAAGAAGTTAAGCCTAGGTTGAGTAGATGGATATTATTGCTACAAGAGTTTGACTTAGAAATAAGAATAGAAAAGGTATAAAAAACCAAGTAGTAGATCACTTGTGTAGGTTAGAATCTTCTTTGCAACATGATAATTGTGAAAATCGAGAACATTTTTTTGATGAGCATCTGTTGGCTATTTCTGAAGTCCATTGGTATGCGGATTATGCAAACTATCTAATTAGCAATATAATTTCTAATTACTTAAGCAAACACTAGATTAAGAAATTCTTTCATGATGTTAGGTTTTATAGATGGGATAAGTCTTTTTTGTCTGAATTGGGACCTGACAACATTCTTCGCAGGTGTGTTGCTGAGCAAGAACAGAAGGAAATTTTGGGAGGTGTGCCATAAATCACCATATGGTGGACATTTCGCTGGACGTAAAACTGCAGCGAATATCTTCCAAAGTGGTTTCTTTTGGTCATCCTTGTTTCAAGATCCGCATCTATTTGCTCAAAGCTATGACCGATGCCACAGATCAGGTAATCTGACTTAAAAACATGAGATGCCCTTCAACCCAATCTTGGAAGTTGAGCTATTCGATGTTTGAGGCATTAATTTCATGGGTCCATTTCCACCATCATTTGGTAAGAACTATATCATTTTGGTTGTTGATTACGTTTCAAAATGGGTTGAGACTTTGGTCACCCCTACAAACAATGCCAAGGTGGTTTCTATCTTTCTTTAGAAATTTATTTTTACTAGATATGGTACACCAAGATTCTTGACCAGTGATGAGGACACTCGATTTCTAAATAAAGTAGTGAGTAATTTTTTAAAAAAATATATAATATCCATCATAAAATGGCTACTGCTTATCACCCTCAAACCAATTTTTTAGCAGAAATATCTAATAAGGCAATAAAATCAAATTTAGAGAAATCTGTGAATGTGAATAGGAAAGATTGGGCCATTAGACTTGACGATGCGTTATGGGCATATAGAACTGCATGAAAACTCCGTTTTTAGGTAGGGGTGAGCATCGGTCGGTCGGGGTTGGTCGATGTTGAAAACCGATATAGTCGGATTTGGAAATCGACGGTTTTTTTAACCATTCTTACGCTGGCCTACCGGTTCGGTCGGTCGGTTTTGTCGGAAAACCGACACTTTAAAAAAATTTGGAAGGGGCGCGGGTCGTAGAATGACGACGAAGTGGATGCACGGTGAGAACTAGAGAATAAGAAGACGAAGAAGAGGAGAGTTCTTGAGTAGATGCGCCGCTAGGAAGAAGAAAAGAAAACAACGAAAGAAAAAGACGAAGAGAAATGGAGAGGAGAGGAAAGGAGAGAGAAACAAAAGAGAGGAAAATATAAAATAAAAACAAATTAAAAAAAAAGGGAAATGGGCCTCAAAACCAGCAGCCATTTAATGGCCGTTGGTTTTCAAAGCCGCTACAGTCCTTGACTGCAACAGCACGACAAACTGCATTTAATGCAGTCTGCTATTCTTTTTTTTTTTAATACTAATAATAACAAGTCGGTCGGTCGGTCGGAAATCACTTTTCCGACCTAACCGACCAACTATATCTCGGTTTTTTTACATAAAACAGACTTCAACCGAAATTTTAATAAAACCGACCGACTATCGTCGGTTCTGTCGGTTTTGGTCAATCGGATTGGTTTTTCGGTCTCCTATGCTCACCCCTATTTTTAGGTATGTCTCTACATCGTATAGTTTTTGGTAAGACTTGTCACCTTCCGCTTGAATTAGAGCATAGAGCTTTTTGGACTACTCGAAAACTGAATTTTGATTTTTCTACTGCAGGTGAAGCAAGAATGTTACAATTTAATGAGTTGGATGAGTTTCAACAATTTTCTTATGAGAATGATAAAATATATAAAGATCAAACTAAAATATGGCATGATAAAAAAAATTATGGATAAGAATTTGGAAGCTGGTGATCTAGTATTGTTATTCAATTCCCGATTAAGATTATTTCCAGGTAAGTTAAAGTCTAGATAATCGTGTCCGTTTCTAGTTGAATGTGTTTATCAACATGGAGTTGTGGATCTAAGAGATTCTAAAGATAATATTTTCAAAGTAAATGGGCATAGAGTGAAGAAATACTTTGGTGAGTATATTGATAGAGGCAAAACCACAGTATATCTGAAAGACCTATGAAAAGACAGCAAGGACAGTCTTTCTGTCGGTGTTTGATGACCTTTTTTGTGTAAAATATTTTTGTTTTATTTTTGCAAAATTTTTTATACCATTATTTAGATTTTCTTATGTATATTTCAAATCTAATTTTTGTTTGTCATTTGAATTTTGCAAGGTCGAGATTTTGATGCCTCCAAAATTGCGCCAGACGCATATTAAGCAAAGACTTTTGAAAATTTTCAACAAAAATTTTGTGCTTATTTTTTGTTTAATTTTAGATGGGCCTTAGGCTAATCGAAATGTTTAAATGCCAATTTATTAAACCGTTGTTGAAATCATATGAAAACAAAGCCTTAATTCCCCTCCTTGTTACGATCTTTTTCCTCCCAAAAACTCAACTCCCATTCAAAATTTTCCACCAAATCTTCAAAGACCCCAAATTCTCTCCTTTTTATCTTATTTCGGCACACTTAGAGTAGGGTTGAGGAATTTTTGTGTTCTGTTTTGAGCAAATAATCGAGAACCCATGGAGGTGCGACAAAGAGAAGGGGAAGAAGAAGATTGTGCTACTGCCACTTACTCCGCCGGGTTTAATTCCTCTTTGTAGGATCGAATGGCAACACTAGAGGGTGGTGAATATGGTTGCTTACCACTTTTTGAAAATTAAAAATAAATTTAATGTAATGAACAATTACGCAATCAATAAAAGAAGATTAACAAGAAGAGGAAACATTGAACAAAATATTTAAGTAAACCTATATGCAATCTACCAAGATTCAAAGTAGATAAATACTGAATTTAAAAGAGAGAAGAGAAGAGAGTGGTGACACCGAGAATTTTTATAGTGGTTCGGAAATTCCTACTCCACTCCCCAAGACTCCTTCTTGGGTATTTTACTGCAGTGGCTCTCTTAACGGGTGAGAACCAAACCGATCGACCCTCTTTTTGTCCTAGGCTAAAGAGAAACCCAAAATCCTTTTTACTGGTTCAGGATCCAACCAATTTAGTTTTCTCACAATCCAAGGTGTACCCACACCTTAATACAAAACCCAATTTGAAAATATAAAATTCAAAAACAAAGTGGATTACACAAATTTTGCACCAAAGCAATGGCTAAAAAGTCACACTCTAATGAATCTCTCACAAAAAAATGAGCAAGTTATGTGTAGGAGAGAATGAAGATTTTGCAAAAGTTGAGAGGAGAATTTGAAAACAAATGATTTTGCTTTGATAGTTGGTGTGTAGAATGATGGAATTTGGTGGCTTTAAATAGAGTTTCTAGGATGAATTTTGGTCATTGGATTTAGGGCAACAAATGATGAATGGTATAGATTAAGATTTGAGGTAAGGAAATGAAATGAAAACATAATTATGGTGATTAAAAGAAATTGGTGGAGATTGAGAAATCATTGAGATGGTGAGTGATTGAGGAGATTGAGAGAAATTAGTGGAAATGGATTTGTGGAGATTGAAAGCGCCACATGTCATCTTCTCATTTGTTTGATTGTTGGATGTCACGTCAGCATAAGTATGTCCTCTTGATGCCACATGTCAACTTCTAAGCAGTCCACTTGTCCATGTCACCCACCATGTAGGATTTGTCCACTTGTCCACGTCACTCGCCACGTAGAATTTTTTTCCTAACTTGTTTTGACCATAACTTCTTCGTTTAAACTCCGATTTGAGTGATTTTACAGTCATTTGTTTTGTCTTTTCGAGCTCTACACTATAGACACTTTGAAACACTCAAATTGTTAGTTTATACTTTATTTGTGATCATCAAAATATTTGGTTTGATTGAAGCCATAAAGCTAACACTATTAAGTCGCCTCTTGTTTCCGGAAGTAAGGTAATTTTTGACCCTAAGGAATAAAGAAAGAAACTATGAGAGATGAGTAGAATATACTTAAGAAATAATTCATCCATGGATAGTAAGAATTCTGAAAATAGGGATTTATAAGGTAATGTAACTAGGAATAATGAGGGAGTTGATCATAAATATAGGAAAGAGATTAAGATTAAAGGCCATGAAGATATATGTGATCGGATAGCGGAATTAAACGAGAAATGGCAAAAATCAATGGAAAATTCAAGATTATTGAGTGAACAAATGCAAGCCATGCTAGATGAGATTAAAAATCAACCTACGTTTGAATTCATGCAAACATATACGAGCCTTTAGAGTTATTCATCCCACCCCCACTCTCTGTTACTATCAACATGGGCATGAAAGGAGAAGAACGGAGCAATGGTGACTCCGAGTATAATACAGAGCCGCTGGAACACTCAGATTCGGCCAATATTGAAATTCACTTCGAAATTGCACCAGACACAATGTTGGAGAGCACTCCACTGGCCACAATTCAAGGTATTTCATCTCCAAACTTTCCGATCTTAATGTTAGTAGAAAGCCTTTAGTTTTTGATGATGTAGAACAGGAAAAGATGAATTTGAAAATGGCTGAAATTCTAGTGGCGGTTCATGACGCGACGGGAGAAAACCCACTAGATCATAATGGGAATATCATGGATGTTCAGGAGAGAATAACTTCCATTAAAGAGGATGAGATACTTACAGATTTGCCCCAAGCAGTTCATGGATGAGAGTTCGAGGAAGAACATGGCAATGACGATATTTCATAATTTGAAGTCCATATACGCATTCCAGAACGTGAATCACAGCAAGGTGAGTTAATGGTAGTTTCCATTTGTGGCCATATAGGATCCAGAGCTTCCACTCATGGGGGCCAACTGGAAAGCGATCGCATTCTTCAGTCTCAAGATTTTTTATTCCATTGGTATTGGATGGAGGGACCTTATTTCTCTTTTTTGATTTTACATACATGTCTGATTTTTTTAAATTTTTTCGACATGATGCTTTATGAAGAACGTAGAATGGCTGCCAATAGATGAAGCAAGTTTCTTCATTTAAATCCTAAACTTCTATAACAGAGCGAAAAATTCAAGAGAAAATGACCAAACCTGAAAATTACTTTTCATGTTTTCTATTGTTGATTGAAGTGGGGATTCAACTACAGGTGCAGCGAAAGGCGCCATTCACATTGTGGGTTCTTTGCTCACTACTCCTGAGTCACTATAGTCGTAGATGGGTGTTGCCTAGAAGATTTGTCGTTGTTTGAGGTCATTGTTGTGGGTTGCTGGAGTTGCTGTTGCGAGGTCACCAGATCTGGTGATGTGTTTGGGCCGCCGAGTTCTGCCGTGGGTCACCGAAGAGAGGGAGAGATTTATGCATTATGGATTTAAGTCCAAGATTTATGCTCATTCTAATTTCAACAAACCAAAAAATATATATATATATATATAAAAAGAAACAATTCGATATTAATTTATAGGGTGTGAGGAGTACAAACGGCTCGGCTCGATATTTGCAAACAAAAGGAGCACTTTGAGTACTTCGGTAATTTCTCCAGTGCACGAAGGAGGAGAAAATGAGCAAGACATCAACCAAGAGGAACACTTTGAGTATGAAATAGAAGGTAGAACTCCAAAACCGTCTTCTCCACCCCAAGAAGAACATGTCATTTATGGTAACTTAGAAGATAAATTTGCAGCTTCAACCGCTTCATATTCTCCGTCTGATCTTCACTATGTACCTTTTCCATCATTAAATTCAGACTACCAGTGTCTTATCAGAGGGTTGGTACAATGATAAAGAACTCTAGTGAAATTGATTATAAGAACTCTTATTAGAATTAGAACTCTTATAAAACAAAGCACTAAAACCCAGAATTCAAGTTGTATCAACCCAAGGAATTGCTAGGAATGAATTACCTTAATGATCAATATCAAGAGTAGATAAAATTTGTTCCTAAACTCAAGATTCGAATCACTCCACAAGATAGCTTGATCAAAGCTACTTGAATGATCCTAGCATGCAAATCTAACCATTTTAAGAATTGCAAAGAAAAACAAGTTCTAGGCTTTTGAAGCAAAATTGCAACTTTCATTCAATTCTGAAACACTCAGATGACTTGATGTAGGAGTATTCAAAACTCATAAACAAGCTAATAAAGAAAATGACATATTTAGAACATAATAATTAAGATAGAACAAGATGAAATTAAAAAAGACATAGTTTGAGACCTACTGCCAATGGATGCTAATATTATTTTATTTAGTAGGCAACTAGATTGCAAAGAATTGTTTGATTGTAACACTTCCACTATTGTAACACCTTCTAAGGAAGCATGTGTTGTTGTGTGTGAGTTAGGGAAAAAATGCATAAGGTCGAGACAAAAGCATGTGAATTGATTGAAAAAGAATCTTGTGTGAGAGAAAAACATGAGATTATTCTATGACCTAAATAGAAAAATGAGAGAAAACCCAAGAATATAAGTTTGTTTGAAGCAGTTTGTGATGTTAACTATGTTTTATTTTCAAAACAAAATATTCTTGATCTTTTATACAAAGACGCTTGTTATCTAACGGGAGAGCTTAGACCATGTTTGTCTAGTATTTCCCTTGAGTTTTTGTAGGAGGCTAGAACCGTCATTGAGAATATTGAACCAAAGATTGATTCCAAAGTACAAAATGAAAGCCAACATATGGTTTACAAGGTTGAAGCATCTCGTGGGAAGCAAAGGTCAAATCTGCTTCTAAATTCATTCATTGGGTTTGACTTAGAAATAAGAATAGAGTTATACATTTGACTTTTAACGATTTGAAGAGTGCTTTACACGGCGAGTTTGAAGAAAATTACATATCTAATGCTGCTGATTTTCGTTTGTTTCATGTAGAAGACCCTTTTGATTTGAGGACAAATATTTTTGAAGAAGGGAAGGATGATATGAACCAAAGTGTCTTACTCTTGACTCAAGGATGATAAAGTTGTTGGAGATTTATCTTACGTCCAAGTTGACAACAAATTGGTGTTACATTAAATGCACTCGAAGTTCATTTATAAGGAAGTCAAGTTAAACTCAAGTTACATTCAATGAAGTTCAATTGCATTAAAATTGAACTCAAGTTTGATTAAAGGAACTCAAGTTGCATTAAATGAACTCAAATGCATATCAAGCTTCATTTATTGCAAATTAGCCATCAATTAATGGAACTACACTTAAAACTACTTCAAACTACTTCAAGTGAAGCTTCATTTACAATTGGGAGGTTACAAAGACTTTGAAGGGTGACCATGTTGAGTTTGGTGCCCTTAGCTCGTGTATTTGTAATTTATGAACAAATTATTTTTAATAAAGAGTAATTTTATTATTTCTTTACATTACTTATATTCCAATAAACTAAGATCCAATGTTATTTAATGTAACTGTAATAATATATATTTAATATACATTACATATTTAATATACAATATATATTTGATATATAGTATATATTTAATATACAGTATATATTTTTGATATGCAAGTGGATAATATTCTAGTAATAACCTAAAGGATCTATAGTACATGGATAAGGATGGGTACCTTATCCTGCTAACACTATGGATATGGTTCGCTTTGTAAAAGTTACAAACCACTTTATCCAGGTCGTTCATGTAGAGACATGCGTGTGAATGTATGCTATACAATGAGTTTGTATAAGGTCTGTCCATGAAATAATCAATCATTGGCTCTAACACCGTTGGTCAATAGATTGGTATCTCATAGGATGACCAGGTAACTCGATCCCGGGCGAGTTATAGACTCTTATCTATAAGGGATCATCCTTTGATTTGTATAGGTGAGAGTGACACGAGTTGCCGACTCAATAATCCTATGGGGACGAGATCGAGTGGGGAGCTGGAAACATAACTACACAAGATGGAATTCACTCCTTCCCGACTTTAGGGAAGTAGATGAGTGTTCCCTTACATACTGACTTCGAGACTTGAACAAGAGGCCCCACCCTCTTACTAGCCCGAGAGGGACTTCTGATTATTGGTCGGACCATAACCGGGTTGTTCATTAGAGGAGTAGTGGTATTTAAAGAGCAAGATGTAAATCAAGGTAAAATGGTAATTTGACCCAATTAGAGTTACGAGCACTCGTGAATGATTGACTTGCCGTTAATGGTTGTACATCTGTGGACACGAAAATATTCTGCAGTGAGAAGAGTGCACCTCTGTAGTTAACGAATGTTAATTAACTCGGTTAATGAATTTGACTGATTAATTTGGTATCGTTGGAGCTTCTGATCTAAAGGTCCATTAGATTCCCTTGCTAGATCACAACAGATAAAACGAGGATCAAGATTTTGAGAAACTTTGAAATGCTTAAATTATATATTAGGGAATGTGTGTAATGTATATTACGATACATTATATATATAGTTTATTTTTTAATAAAGATTCTATAATTAAATTATATGTTATGAGAGAAATATTTGAATATATAAGATTCAAATAATTAATATCAATTGATTTTATATTAAAACTATAGATTATACTATAGACATGCATTATATGATTCAAATATATAATTTTAATTAAATATGTGATATTTAATTAAAAGTTAAATAATTAATTGTTAATTAATTAATTATTTATTTAATATTTGGATTTAAATGAATTAATTATTAGTTAGATTAATAATTAATAATTTAATTAATTAATTATTAATTGATTTATTAATTTGTTTATTATTAATTAAATAAAAAGAATAAGATATCTTAATGGTTTTGAGATTTTCCCTTTAGTAGAAAATATTCTATATCCAAAATGATAAGATAGTCTAATGGTTTTAGGATTTTTCCTCTGAACCCTAAAGAAAAGAAAAGGTTAAAAGGGCTAAAAAAACTCTCAACTGTTTTACTGTTCGATCACTTACAATTGGATCCCACAATCCGGATTCTCGACCGAAAGACATAGCAAGGAAGATAAAGTGGTGTCGTCTCATTGGGATTACACGAAGAAGAGTCTTCAAAGGTAAAATCCAACATCCTTCCCTGTTTTATATTTTTTTATGTTTTAAATTTTAAAAGAAATTCAAGAACGCATTCTACTTCTTCCACTGCAGGATTCATAGCCCCTTCAATTGGTATTAGAGCGCGGTTTTTCGTTCTGAATTTTGTGTTGAAATTTTACACAGAATATGGTGGGTTTTCTTCCACATTTTGATGGTTGAGGTTTATGAGATTTGCAATTGGATGTTTGTTAGTTTTGACATTTAGATTTACAAATTCGTTTGATTTGATCAATGTAAAGGGTCGGTGTTTTTCGACATTTAATGTTGTAAATCATTGGTAAGTCCGTGTCGTTCCTGCTGGATGAGTTTGGAGGTTTTTGGCCACGATTTAGAAGACTTTTCGATGTTGAAGGAGAAGACACGAGGATGTGTTCGTAAATCTGAGGAAAAAAATTCACGTTGAAACGTAAAGCTCAAATACTTACGGATTGCTTGAAGATTACAATGTTGGGACTTTGCCCAAATTGTTTTTTATTGCCTTATCGAAGCAGAGGTCTTGAGTTCGAATGGTAGCTGTTGCGTTTTCGTTTTTTTTTTTCATTTTTCTTATATCAAATTAATATAATCATATTATATTAATTTAAGTGCCAAAACCAAGTCCAACTTACTGCTTATTTAATTATTATATGTTATGAATATATGTTTAATTAAATGTATGATGCATAAAGTATGTCATTTAAATTAAAATCCTACCATAGGTTAAAGGAATATCATGCATTGTATTAATATAAGTGTTATATGAAGCCCCTATATATAAAAAAAAAAAAGTATTATAGGAAGCATGTTGTACTTTTCTTGTAATTAATGCATGAAATTCCTTTTGTAAATATAAATGTTATATTTTTATGAATGTCATTTGATGCATGTCTATAAGTTTAATTATATGTATAATTGTTATATGTATATTTAAAGCTTAATATTGCATGTTTAGGGTTAATTAATTTGTTTTAAAATTAATTAATTAAACCTTACGTTAATTTTTTTTCTACTAAGATTAGAGTTTTTTCTTTTAAAAAAAACACTTAATTATAAAATATTGCCTAGAGGGGAACTAACGAAGGTTCTGTCTAGGTTGAGGTACTTAAGCTGACCGTAAGGGAACACCTCTACTTGGGAACCAACCTGTGAGTTGAATTAGTCAATATTTTATATCCATGCAATAATGTCATTAGTTTACTAAAACGTTTGATAAACTAAAACATTAATGTACAACTACCAATATAAATAGTTATATTGGGTCAACTAAAAATTCACTTAGTTAATCACTTAGTCGAAATTTACCTAAGTAATATACCATAGTCTTAGAATACTAAGTGATAGAAAAATATTTTCGATATACAAGGTGTATATGACATATTTTTTTCTCTCACGTTTCTCCTTAAAGTTCACATTGTTAGTTCCATGCTCGGCCTTGTGTCGCCCTGGGCACGACCTCCCTACGGAAGATGTTTGCATGTTCATTATCTAGGTGAATGAAGCTAGTATTCATAGTAAGTGAGAGAGAGACGTGTGACAACACATCCTATGGTCTCCACCATTAGTTTGCACGTGAGATTTCATACATGACCTGTGTGTCACCCTGGAGCGATCATCCCTATGGAATGTTCATTTTATGAAATCGAAACTAAGGGCAAACTCCAAAAATGGATAAGGGTTTTTTAGGTTTTGCTCCAATATTTTCCTTCCTTATGGCGGGATTATTGGGGTGGAACTTCAAGATCTGAAAATTGTGGGTCACGCTTACGGGGAATTGTTAAGCTAGTTAGCAATTTCCTGACCAAATAAATGGTGACTAATGGTTATAGGAATAAGAGTTATTCTGTTGTAAGATTTAGTTGCGAACATCTCAATTCAGTGAAGGAATAGTTGTCTGTCCTACGGTAGCTATTGCTCTAAACACTAAAGCGTCGTTACAAATTATTTAATTGTTAGGGTTGATTATTTCTTAATTTGATGAATTTGATTGGTTTAAAGAGTTTTTGCAAAGTTCTAATGTAAATAATCTATTTGTTTTCAACAATTATGTCTTTGTCTTTAATTTCACTTCTCACCGCTGTTAAATTGATTAGGGATAACTATCCCACGTGGAAAACAAACCTTAACCCCGTACTCGTAGTAGATGATCTCTACCTTACTTTAACGGAGGTCTGTCCGAAGGCCCCTGGACCTAACGCCACGAAAATTGTTCATGGCGCATATGATAGGTGGACAAAGGCCAATTCAAAGGCCCGAGTCTACATCTTGGCAAACATATCTGATGTTTTAGCCAAGAATCATGAGACCATGATCACTGCACTCGAGATGATGGATTCATTGCGTGATATGTTTGGAAAACCTTCCTCACAAGTCATGCATGAAGCTCTCAAATTCATCTTTAACTCACAGATGAAGGAGGTAACATCTGTATGGGTGTTCTCGATATGATGGACCACTTCAACGTGGCGGAGATGAATGACGCTGTCATCAATGAGTCTAGCCAATTCATTTTTATTCTGGGGTCTCTTCCGAAGAGCTTCCTTCAGTTTTGCAGCAACGCTATGATGAATAAACTGGAATATAACCTGACCACGCTCCTCAACGAGCTACAAACTTACGAGTCCCTCGTGAAAAACAAAGGACATGAAAAGGAGGCAAATGTTGTCACCTCGAACAAAAAAATTCTATAGAGGTTCGACCTTTGGGACTACGCTTGGACCTTCTTCTACGAGTTCGAAGAATTTCAAGAAGAAGGGGGACAAGGGAATAAAACTGTCCCAGCTGCTACCCAGAAGGGGAAGAAGGCTAAGGCTGCAGACAAAGGAAAATGTTTCCACTGTGGTGTTGATGGGCACTGGAAGAGGAACTATATGAAGTACTTAGCCGAGAAGAAGAAAGCAAAAGAAGGTAAATTCAATTTACCCGTTCTAGAAAAAAATTTGGTGGAGAATGATGATTATGCCTCGATAATTGATTTTGGAGCGACTAATCACATTTGCTCTTCTTTACAGGAAATTATTTCCTGGAAGTAGCTGGAGGCCGGAGAGATGTCTCTCAGAGTTGGAACTAAGGAGGTCGTCTCTACTGTTGCAGTGGGCAGCATCAAGTTATTTTTGAGCAAGCATAGATACATGTTATTAGATAATGTGTTCATTATCCCTCAAATGAAAAGGAATTTAATTTATATTGCTTGCTTACTTGAAGAATCTATGTTAATCTCTTTTCTTTCTAATGAAGCATTTATTATAAGAAAAGGTGTTGAAATTTGTTTAGAAAACTTAGAAAATAACTTGTACGTACTAAAACTAACGTTAATTAAAACAATTTTGAACAGTGAATTATTTAAAACTACAACAACACAGGCCAAAAGACAATGAATTTCAACTAAGAAAATACCCATCTTTGGCACCTCAGGCTTAGCCACATTAATCTCAACAGGATTGAGAAACTGGTTAAGAGCAGTCTCCTAAATGAGTTAGACGACAACTCTTTACCAGTATGTGAATCATGTCTTGAGGGTAAAATGACTAAAAGGCCATTTACAACAAAGGGTTATAGAGCTAAATAACCCTTAGAACTTGTAAATTCAGACCTTTGTGATCCGATGAATGTTCGAGCTCGAGGTGGGTATGAATATTTCAGATCTTTCATAGATGATTATTCAAGATTTGGATATCTTTACCTAATGCAACATGAGTCTAAAGCTCTTTAAAAGTTCAAAGAGTATAAGTCCGAAGTTGAAAATTCATTAGGTAAGTCCATTAAAACACTTCGATCAGATCGTAGTGGTGAGTACATGGACTTAAAATTTCAAGACTATATGATAAGAACACGAAATTGGTTCCCAACTCTCAGCACTCAGTACACCATAACAAAATGATGTGTCAGAAAGGAGAAATAGAACCCTATTAGACCTGGTTCGGTCAATGATGAGTTATGCTCAATTACTTGACTCGTTCTAGGGCTATGAAATGGATACTGAAGTTTATATCCTCAATAATGTTCCATCAAAGAGTGTTTCCAAAACACCGTTTGAACTTTGGAGAGGTCGTAAACCTAGTTTAAGACACTTCTGAGTTTGGGGATGTCCAGCACATGTGCTTGTGGCAAACCTAAAGAAATTGGAACCATGTTCAAAGGTATGCCTATTTGTAGGTTATCCCAAAGAAACGAAAGGTGGTTACTTCTTCGATCCTAAGGAAAGTAAAGTATTTATATCTACAAATGCTACTTTCCAAGAAGAAGACCACTTAAGAGATCATAAACCATGTAGGAAAATGGTGTTAAATGAAATTTCCAATGAAGCTATCAGTACGACAGCAAAAGTTGCTGATACTGCTATACCATCAACAAAGGTTGTTGACGAAGCCAGTACATCGAGCCAACATCAAACTTCACAAGATTTGAGAGGGCCTTGACGTAGTGGTAGGGTTGTAACTCAGCCTGCCCGTTATGTGGAATTAATAGAATCCCAGGTCGTCATACCTGATGATGGCGTTGAGGACCCCGTTGTCTTATAAACAGGCAATGAAAGATGTTGACAAAGATGAATGGGTCAAAGCTATAGATCAGGAAATTGAGTCTATATACTCTAATTCCATCTGGGAGCTTGTGGATCAACCTGTAGGTTGCAAATGGATCTACAAGTTAAAAAGAGAAGTCAATGGAAAGGTTCAAACCTTTAAAGCTTGTCTCATGGCAAAGGGTTATACTCAGCAGGAGGGAGTTGATTATGAATAAACTTTCTCTCCTGTTGCCATATTGAAGTTATCTGCATTCTCTTAGCTATTGCCACATATTATGATTATGAGATATGAAAAATGGACATCAAGACAACTTTTTTGAATGACTATCTTGATGAGAACATTTACATGGCTCAACCACAATGATTCATAGAACAGGGTCAAGAGCAAAAAGTTTGCAAATTTAAGAGATCCATTGATAGATTGAAACAAGCATCAAGATCCTAAAACATAAGGTTTGACACTACGGTCAAATCTTATGGCTTTTGACCAAAATGTTAACGAACCTTATGTTTACAAGAAGGTTGTCAATAGTATTGTAGCTTTCCTAGTTTCATACGTTGATGACATCCAACTCATTGGGAATGATGTAAGTTTTCTCACCAACGTTAAAAAATTGGCTGGCAACACAATTTCAAATGAAAGATTTGGGAGAAGCACAATATTCCTGATCCGTTTACAAAGGCTCTCACGACTAAAGTGTATGAGGATCATCTAGAGAATCTAGGTTTACGTGTAACGACCCAGAAATTTCCGTACACCTCTAGGTCACATGAACTACCCAACTAATCAGTTTTAGCCCCGATTACAACCTGCCAATTTCATATGCACATAAACTTAGAAAATCAAGCTTCAAACCTCATCAAATTAACGATAAACCAATCTAAAAAAAAACATGCAACAACATTCGTGAACTACTTCACGAGGCAAGTTTATTATTCAATCTAAATGAATCTAAACAAATGGGATAAAGCTCAAATAGGCACCTAACCCGAGGCATAACTAACAACAAGGGAAAAATCTCCCAATTATTCAAAGGTACATAAACCGTTTATTGGCCACAACATAAGGCCCTAACAAAAGAATTAGACTAAATAAGAAAAACTAAGCAGCCTATAGTCCTCGCTTGTCAGGTCTCCCCCGTCCCATAAGCATGGTCACCCTCGAGTCCTTCACCTGAAACAATCATTGTAGAAGGTGGGGTGAGTATATACAATATACTCCGTAAGTAGCCCTCACCAAGCACTCACAAACATCATGCTCATAACCATAAAGGAAAAACATGCATCGTCATGCTCTATCGTTACAGTATGCAAACAACCATAGACATGCTTTACTGGTACATTATATATTCATCCATAAACATGCTCTATAATACCCA
>NW_019104599.1:633171-654466 GCF_001995035.1 Momordica charantia
AAAATAAATAAATTCAATTAACGTTCACTTTGAAAATTAAAAGAAAAATCTCCCGATTCGAGACTAACTAACCTGAGGGACTCGGGGCGTTACATTACGAGACATATGTCATTTAGTCTAAGGCAAGTGGGAGATGTTATTGAGTATATTGTATGTCCTAGTTCATTGCAATACTTGTACATCCCACTCGCTTTCGGACAAGTGGGAGATTGTTGGGTTTGGTGCCCTAGCTCGTGTATTTGTAATTTATGAACAAATTATTTATTCAATAAAGAGTTATCTAATTATTTATTTTCATTACTAGTATTCCAATAAACTAAAATCCAAGGTTATTTAATGTAACTAGAACAATATATATTTGATATACAATATATATTTAATAAACAATATATATATTTGATATACAGTATATATTTAATATACAGTGTATATTTTTGATATACAATATATATTTAATATACAATGTATATTCGATATACAAGTGGATAATGTTCGAGCAATAACCTAAATGGTCTATAGTACATGGATAAGGTTAGGTACCTTATCCTGGTAACATTATGGATACGACCCGCTTTGTAAAAGTTACAAACGACTTTTCCAGGTCGTTCATGTAGAGATATACGAGTGAAGGCATCCTATACAATGAGTTTGTATAAAACCGGACCACAAAATAATCAATCATTGGCTCTAACACCGTTAGACAACAGACTATTATCTCATAGGATTACAAGGTAACTTGATCTTAATCCTGAGCAAGTTATGGACTTCTGCCTATAAGGGATCGTCCTTTGATTTGTATGGGTGAGAATGACATGGGTTGCCGACTCAATAATCCTATCATTTTGGGGACGAGACTGTGGGGAGCTAACAACGCAAGATGAAATTCACTCCTTCTCGACTTTAGGGAAGTTGAATGTTCCCTTACATGCTGACTCCGAGACTTAAACAAGATGCCCACCCTTTCACTAGTCTGAGAGAGATTTTCGATTATTTGGTAGGACCATAATCGGGTTGTTCATTAGAGGAACAATGGTTTTTAAGGAGCAAGATGTAACTCAGGGGTAAAACGGTAATTTGACCCAGCTAGAGTTACGAGCACTCGTGAGTGATTGACTTGCCATTAATGGTCCTACATTCGTGGACACGAAAATATTCTGCAGTGAGCAGAATGTAGCTGTGGGTCTTTAGTGGAGTGACCCGCAGTTAACGAATGTTGATTAACTTGGTTAATGAGTTTGACTGATGAATCTCGTATTATTGGAGCTTCTGATCTGTAGGTCTATTAGGTCCCCTTGCTAGCTCACAACGGGTAAAATGAAGATCAAGATTTTGAGAGACTTTGAAATGTTCAAATTATATATGAGGGAATGTGTATAATGTATATTATGACACATTATATATGTAGTTTATTTTTTAATAAAGATTCAATAATTAAACTATATGTTATGCGAGAAATATTTGAATATATAAGATTTCAAATAATTAATATGAATTAGATTGATATTAAAACTATAGGTTATACAAGAGAGATGCATTCGAATATGATTCAAATATATAGTTTTAATTTATAAAAGTTAAATAATTAATTGTTAATTATTTAATTAATATTTCGATTTCAATTAATTAATTATAATTATATTAATTATAATTTATTTGATCAATTAATTAAATTAATTAATTGTTAAATTGATTTAATTAATTTTTTTATTATTGATTGAATAAAAAGAATAAGGTATCCTCATGATCTTAGGATTTCTCCTAGAATCGGGAGAAGATATTCTATATCCAAAAGGATAAAATATCCTAATGTCTTAGTATTTTCCCTTTCTATAAATATACAATAAGTTGAACCCTAATGGAAAAAAAAAGGGCTAAAAAGGCCAAAAGATCTTTCAACTCTCTTACTTTCTCAATTCCTTACAATTGGATCCCACAATTCGGATTCTCGAATGAGGACATAGCGAGGAAGATAAAGTTTGTTCAACAATTTGTCATTACTCTCTCTCCCCAACCAATACATTTTGTTTTGTTCTGATTTTATACATTTAAAATTGAATTTGAGTTTGTTCTGATTTTACACAATTAATATGATTTTACACCATTCTGATGTATATTGTATTGGTTGTTTTTATTTTAATTATATTTATGTATTATAGGAACAATGTCTTCAGTGCATAATTGAAGAAGAACAATCTACCCTAACACGAAATTCAACTCCAAATTTAACTCCAACTTGTTCAAATACTCCTGATGAGACAGATGATAGTTTGGATGAGGATGCTATGGTTGATGCGGTTGGTTCTTTAAAAAGAAAATTAACATAAATTGTTTGGAACCATTTTATGAAGCAAAAAATTTATGGTGTAGATAAGGCAATTTGCAACTATTGTAAAACAAAATTGGGAGGTTCGAGTAAGAATGGGACCAAACATTTACATAATCATATCAAGATATGTCTCTACAAAAAATAAAAGGACACTAGACAATCTCTCTTGAATCAGAATAGAGACAAAAATTAAAATAAAGAGGAAGACGATTCATGTGTAGTAAAGTTCAACCCATTAGATGCAAGAAAAGCATTAGGGGAGGCGATCATAAAACATGAATATACTCTCTCAATAGTTGAACATGAAGGCTTTATATTTTACTCATATGTGCTTCAACCATTATTTAAGATGGTGTCTAGAAATACAATAAAAAAGGAAATTCTAGACATTTATGAGACAGATAAGAGTAAAACAATGGACTTGTTGAATGACATTAGTAGTAGAATAGCCATAACCAAAGATTCGTGGACTTCAAGCAACCAAATGAAAGGATATATAGCAGTCACGACACATTTTATCGATGATGGCTGGGTTTTGTAGAACAAAATAATCAGGTAACTTTTTTAACTTCATATATATTATTCTTAGAATTGTTTGTATATTTATTTTTGTGTTTTACTTATGTCTTAGGTTCATATATGTCCTCGTTCCACATACTACTGAAACAATTAATGAAGAATAATTGGAATGTTTGTTAGATTCGAATATTGATTGAAAATTGTTTGCTGTGACTGTAGATAATTGTAGTACAAATGATTCCATGATTCAATTGCTTATGGATAGAATTTCTAAAAATTTAATCTTGGGTGGGAGTTTATTTCATATGCGTTGCTATACTCATATTTTGAACTTGATAGTGAAAGATTGATTAGTAGTAATAGGTGACAGTATTGAAAGAATACGTGATAGTGTTGCATTTTGGACATCATCACCAAAAAGATTGGAAAAGTTTGACGAAACTGCTCGTCGGTTGAATGTTCCTATAGGAAAGAGGTTAGCACTTGATTGTCTTACTCGATGGAATTCTACATACTTCATGTTAGCTACAGCTTTGGCTTATAAGCTTGTCTTTCTTCGATTGAAATAACGAGAGTCGAAATACAAATTTTTGCCTTTAGAGCAAGATTGGATATTGGCAAAAGAGGTATGTGAGAGGTTGAAGCTATTTAATCAAGTGACTGAAGCATTTTCTTCAACTAAATATCCTACTGAAAATATATTTTTCCCAAAAATTTTTCAAATCAAATTATCTATTTTTTAGTGGACTAAATCTTCATTTGAAGAGATTAGGAAATGACTTCAAAAATGATGACAAAGTTTGACAAGTATTGGACGATAATTCATGGAGTAATGGCAGTAGCAGCAGTCTTAGATCCACGTTTCAAGATGAAATTGATTGAGTTTTACTTTCCTCGGCTTTATGGAGATAGATCTTTTCTTAAGGTCGAGAAAGTTAAAATTCCTTGTTCAAATTTGGTGAAGGAATATCAAATGAAACATAATCATAGAGTCGATGTTTATTCTCAGAGTCATGATTCTTCCACAAATTTTAGTTGGGTAAAAAATAAGGAAGAGTTGGGAGATGATTTTGAAGAGTATGATCAGTTTGTTTCAAGTTCTGATACAATTGGTAGACAGACCGAATTGGATCTGTATTTAGAGGAACCTGTTCTACCCCGATGATCTGATTTTGAGATTTTGGGTTAGTGTAAATTGAATGGAGTAAAATATCCAATTTTACAATAAATTGCTAGAGATATCTTGGCTATTCCATTGTCCATGTTGCATTAGAGTCTGCATTCTGTACAAGCGATCGACTTGTGAGCCCACATCATAATAAACTCTATCCAAAAACATTAGAAGCTTTAATGTGTGCCAAAAATTGGATAATCAATGAAATTATGGTAGGTATGTTTTTTGTATTAAACATGTATTTTTTTTGTATATTAATTCATAATTTATTTGATGTTATCTGACGAAGGTATCACTATTGGAAAATAAATGATTCAACGCCTGGGTACTATTTTGAAGGATTATGATGATGAGGTATGCATTGTATTTACATTTTAATAGTAAAAAAAAATCATGTTTATTTTTCAAAATATCATTCACTAATTATTTTTTACTTTAGGATATGTAACCATTCTTACAAAGATGTCTTTTTCTTAGACATTCAATCATGCAAAGAAAAATGAGCTATGAAATTCTTCTCCAATCATAAGATTTCGGGTTATTATTGAATTTTTATATTGTATTATACTAATAAATAATCTTTATTATTACCGGAAATATTGTTACAAAGATTTTGATGTCATTTCGAGGGATACCTATGGTTGTGCCAATATAATTGTCATTATTGTATTTTTATTCTAAACTTTTATAATGTATTTTTATCATGACTTTAGAGATGGAACTATTATAATATTATGTTGGATAATATTATGTTAATTTTCTTTATTGTCCCTTGTTTTAGATTTACAACTTCAAACTTTGATGGTTGAATTGTTGGATTAAAGTTTCATTCTAATTAAAGATTGGTCTGATTGAAAAACCAACAAATCTAAAATATCATAATTGTATTTAATTAAAATTTACACTATTCTATAAAACAAAAAATTTATATATTTTTAAAGAATAAAATCATATTAATAAATCTAATAATAAAAAAAAGAGGTCGGTCGGGGATCCCCCGCCCCCAAATTTTCGGGGACAGGGACAGGGATGGAGGTGAAATTCCTGAACGAGGCGGGGATGGGGATACCCCCCGACCCCATCCCAACCCGTTGCCAACTCCAAAGAAGAGTCTTCAAAGGTAATAGAATCCAACATCCTTCTTTATTTTATATTTTTTTGTGTTTTAAATTTCAAAAGAAATTCAAGACACTTTCTACTACTTCTGCTCCGGGATTCACATCCCCTTCAAACCAAGACTACAATTGATTTAAACCTCATTTTATTTTATTTTCAGTTTAAAACCTTTCCTTTGTTGATTTTAGGTTAGTTTTGAGCGAGTGGATGTTATTTTATTAATCTACTAGGGAGTTGCAACCTTTCCATTATCTTTAGGTTACTTTTTGGCATTGTTTTGGAGGCTTATATATCCTAGCTTATTCCATTGTAAAACACAGATTTGAGATTTGAGTTTTGAGATCAATATAAATTCGTTATAACTTATTTCTTGGGTTGAAATCGGGGTTTTAGCATTTGTGATCTAAGAGTTTGCATAACCATAAAGATTCTTAGATCCAATTAGTTAGATTTTTTTTTTCGCAAAAGAAAACCCATTGAGAAAGAAGACAACATTTATAAAGAGGGTGAGGCAAGGAAGTGCGCTTGGTGCACCAATCTTCCAGCCAAAAACATGAGTTGTCAAAGCTTGTGCTGCTGCTCAAAATGCTCAATCTATGAGTCCAACTTCAACCCCTGCACTTGAAGTACATATTTCAAATGTTGAAGAGACTATCTTTCTAGTTAAGAAGAAGGTGAAGAAAAAATGGAGTTCTACTAAATTTAACACGATTAACAACCAACAGAACCCGAGGTGTGCTCAAGGTACTTGGATTGGTGCATCAACACATTTTTGCACAACCATTAACCACCAACAGAACTTAGATAGGCACAAAGGTAAATTATTATTTCTAGGTTTAATAACATATTTGTGCATCAACACAAGAGTTCCAGTTTCTGAAAACACCATAAAGTGTAAATTGCTAATTATCCCGTCCATGATGTAAACGTAACTAGAGAGAGAGAATTATTTTGACTTTTTGCATTTTGATTTTCTGAATTGTAAACAATACAATATGAGTTTATATATAGGCCCATCCAACCCATCATCCCATTGAGCTCTTATTTCAATTATTTACATG
This sequence comes from Momordica charantia, assembly GCF_001995035.1. The sequence continues at coordinate 639,368 of NW_019104599.1, forward strand.
AAACTTAATAACCTAATGGTTATTCTTTACATCCCCGCAAGCCAATGTCTGATGGGCAATACACATTGTGCTTGGATTTTAGATCGTGATAGCATGTAGAGGAGAGAGGTTTCGTTAGGGAATCAGCAATTTGAGCATCAGAGGGGAGATGATGAACGCGTAATTTGCTAGAAATCACCAAGTCACGTACAAGTATATGTCAATTTCGACATGCTTTGTACGGGAGTGAAGGATTGGATTAACACTTAGATGGATAAAACTGAGGTTATCGCACCAGAGCACAGGGGACTGAGGGATGCTAATGCGCAGCTCACTGAAGACTCTTCCACCAGATGATTAGTTCAAAAGTTGCAAGCACCATGGCACGGTATTCAGCTTCTGTACTAGATCTTGAAATTATTGATTGTTTCTTAGATCCCCATGTAATAGGATTATTGCCGAGATAAATGCAAAACCCCAAAGTGGAATTTCTATCATCTGGATCTAATGCCCAATTGGCAACAAAATACCCTTGATGTCTCATAACTATTGGTTTCTATAGTAATAATCAGTTATTAAAAGTGCCCTTAAGATATCTTAGAATTCGCTTGACCATTTGCCAGTGATTAGTGGTAGGTTGATGCATGAATTGACATGCTTTGTTGACCAAGTAAGAAATTTCTGGGCGAGTTAGGGTTATATACTGTAAAGCACCAACAATGTTTCTATAGAGATAGGCGTCAAAAAAAGGATCTCCATGTGTGGCTGAAATTATAGAACCACTGATCATAGGCGTGGCTATGGGATTGACCTCAATCATCTAAGCTTTATGTAAAAGATCAATTATATACTTAGCTTAAGATAGAAAAATACTTTGGTTATTTGGATAGGAAACTTCGATGCCCATAATGTAATTGAGTTTGCCTAAGTCTTTCAGAGCTGATATGGGAGATATAGGAGATTCATGTTGGTGGTTTGGTGTAGGTGCAGATGTATTTCTAGGATTATTTGGATTTGGTACAGATGAAACAAGAAGGACAAGGAGTGAAGAAAGGACAGTGTTGGTGGATTTGGATGTAACGGAGGAAGTAGATGGTAGTTGAAAAGGGAAGTGGGTTTCATTAAAAAGAACATGACGTGATATATACAGGCAACCATCTTTAAAGAGGCATTTATAGCCTTTATGTATATTACTGTAACTCAGAAAGGTAGAAGGGGTGGATCTTGGCTGAAGCTTATGGTTATTATATGGTCTTAGAGAAGGATAAGAAAGGCAACAAAAGGTTTTGAGATATTGGTAGTTAGGTTTATGACCAAATAGTTTTTCCAAGGGACTACTCCATTCTAGGTTTTGTGTAGGTAATCGGTTTATTAGGTAAACTGAGGTTGAGAAAACATTGTCCCAAAAGTCTAGAGAGAGGAGTGAGATAGCATAGTTAAGCTGGTATCGACTATGTGTCCATATTTTCGCTCGACTATCCCATTTTGTTGGGATGTGTAAGGACAAGAAAAACGATGTTGGATGGCATTGGATTTTAGATAGGTTGTAAAAGGTTGAAATTACCATCTGCCATCAAATTGAAAAGTTAGAATATGTGTATCAAGGATTTTTTCAACTAAAGTCTTAAATTGAAGAAAGGCTATGAATGCTTGTGCCTTTGATTCTAAGAAGTAGATTCAAGTGAATCTTGAGTAGGCATCAATAAACGAAATGTAGTATTTCGAGAAGTTTTGTAAGCCGAGCCCCACAGGCCAGACACAATAAGTTGTAGAGGTGCAGTGTAAACAGTAGTTGAGGACTTAGATATAACAAGAGGGGAAGGATGACCTAATATATAATGCCATATATCAATTTTGGAATTACAATAAGTATTTACAAGAGAGAGGGTGAGGTAAAACTAGTAGATTGAGTCGAGACATGGTTGACTGTAGGAATGGTTGTAGGGACTGCAGGAGTATACTTCAACTTGAATGAGTACAATCCTTCATGGAGTTAGAAGAATATTACTAGTAGCTTGGTCCTTAACAAAGCAAAAAGAAGGGTGAAATTCAAAATAAACTCAGTAGTAATATTCTTGCCAACTGCTTTTAAAGAATCTACAAGATTATTCTTGATTTGCCTCATATAGTCTTGTAGACTCAAGTTTCCCATTATCAGATTTTGTAATTTTGTTCGTATCTCCATGATCTTTGCAAGGTTTCTAGTAGTAAACATTGATTGAAGATTAATCCATACCTCTTTTGTTGTTGTGCAGTGTAGTAGATCAGCCAATATTTCTTCAGACATGGCGCCACGAAGCCAAGCATGATCAACCTATCTTGACGTTTCTAGTGAGTTTACTTACTATTGATCACTCGTGTATTTACTTCTGTTGAAGGTAAGAATTGTTGTGCTGGTTCTAATTCTATATCAATATATATTTCTAATCCATTTCCTTCTAATGCAGCCAAGATTTGGAACTTACATAGCAAGAAGTTGTTGTCGCCAAGCTTGACCGTGTTGATCTTATTTCTAGGATTTATTACATGGTTTCCTCTGTTTTCATTGACTTCAGAGGTTTCAGATTTTGCCATTCTTTCTTCCAAGAGAAGAGACGAAGGATGGAGCTTTGTCGTTTGACATAAGCTCTCGTATTATGTTAACAAGAAAGAGAGAGAATTCTTTTGACTTTTTGTATTTCAATTCTCTTAATTGTAAACAAAAGATAAAGCAGACCCATCTAAACTATCAACCTATTGAGCTCTTATTTCAATTATTTACATGAAATCTAATAACCCAATTATTATTATTTGTACACGACCATTAAGAGATTGCACGACTATGCCTTGGCCAGAGTAGCTGAAGCTGAAGAGGCCGCCTCTCCTTCAGTTGAGATAAGATCCTTCTAAGCTACGGTTTAAAGGCAACAATAACATATTAATTTATTAATTGAATTTAACAAGGCCTTATAGCGTAGCGTGTACTGGTTTTTGATTAAGAAATTCCTTCGTTCATGTCACAGCTTGATCATGGCACTACTTCTTCCTCTCGTCTACCATAATTAAATTTTGAGCTAGAAAATGAAGAACCTGCCCCATGAGAGATATTCGTTCTTTTGCATTTTACTTTTAGTTATTTTGTTCTTTGTTAGATAAGTTAGTTAAGTTGCATGTTTAGGTTAACTTATTTATTTAATTTTTTTTTCCGATTCTTTATTTGTTTACGCATGTTTCTAAGTTGCAATAAAGTTTTTAGATTTGCATGAATTTAATTCCTTATCTTTTCAATTGATCTCTTTGTTAGACTTTAGCTAAGTTTTTAATTCTTAACTAAGCATGCCTAATCCTAACTAGAAGCACAATACCTTGCTTAGTATCTCATGTCAATGACCAATTCTAAAGATTTGATGAATTGTGTTTTCTATTTCTATTGTTCGACTGAGTCATGAACAATTGTCTTGTTTTCTGGATAAAACTTTTCTTTGCCTTTTTGGTCTCTAAAATTAAACTTTTCATCTCTATATGGGAAGTTCTTGTCCTAGTTATCAAGCATTTTTTCATTACTTCAAAAATATTTTCAAATTGAGAGGACACTATCTAACTTAAGTTTGAGGGAGAGAGTGGTTTTTTTTTTCAAGAAAAAAAATGTTATTTCCTTATTCCACAAAAATCATGCCATTTATTTTTGTGAAAAATAGTCTTTTAAAAGAAAATGCATAAAAGAAGAGTAATTAAAAACAAAAAATCAAGTCATCAGAAAAAGAAAGTCAAAGTCATAACATGTCAAGTAAAAGAGTCTTATTTGCTTGACAGAAAATAAGAGTGGTAAAATATTAAATAAGTAAGAAAAAAGAAAAGAGTGGTAAGAAACTCAAGAGGAAAGAAAATGCACTTATATGTCTAAGTTCCACTACAGCCTCGAGGGTAGTGACATAAGCCTAATATAACTTCATGAAACCATTGGAGACGTGTTATGATGAGTTACTATCCAAATGGCTTCTATAAGTGGTTATGGTTGACGTCGAGAAATTGTGTTGTAAAGCTTAGCGACTAGTAGCCAGGCCACGAGTCTTCTAGTGTAAAAGTCTTAGGCAAAAAGGAAACATGCAAATTCCGTAGGGCTACCAAAAAGTTTTTGAGTTAGAAAATGAAGAGATATTTAAGAAATTTTTTATTGTTTAAACATGATTTTTGGTGACTTGGCTTATAAGAATGGTAGAATGTAGATTTCTGATGTCTTTCCTCGTACAATTTATGAGCGAAAATCTTTAGCTATATATGCTTCTTGTATTTTGCATTTGATTTGGGTATTATAAAATGGTTAAGTTTGCTTGAGGACAAGCAAAAAGTCAGAGGTTGATTTCCCTTGTTTTTAAAGGTAAAAAGGTTATTCATTTTCATTTCAACTTTATTCTGCTTATGTTGAAAATTAAACATGTATTTTCCTAAGTGCATGATACATGTACATGAACTAATACTTATGTTCATGTATTTAGCATTTTCATATGGATTAATTGGGTTCATGAATGTATGGATTCATGGAATGAGATGTATAGTGGGGATCTAGATTTTTCCATGGACTTCTATAAATAGGATGATATTTGGTTGTATGTCAAGCAAGTGTGTGGACAAGAAAAAAAAGAGAGTTTTGTGGACCAAGTGTAGTTTGTGAGAACTTTTCAATACAAATGAAGTTGTTTATTCTCAAACAAGTTGTTGATTCTAAATTTGTGATTGTCCATCACACGCTTCCAACAAAGTGGTATTAGAGCTTGAGTTTCAAAAGAGTTGTTTTTTTTCAAATGGCAATCAACAATTTTGTTCCTTTCCATGTGTCTCGTCTTACCAAAGAAAATTATAGCAGCTGGTGTATTCATATGAAGGCTTTACTTAGTTCACAAGATGCACGAAGATTGTTGATAGAGGCTACAAAGAACCAGCAAAGGATGTGGTTTTGAATCAAGCTCAACGAGAGACTTTGCAAAATATGAAAAAGAAAGACAAAAGGCTCTCACCATTATTCATCAAGCCATTGATGATACAAATTTTGAGAAGATTTCTAGAGCAACCACCCAATGCAAGCATGACAAATTTTGGAGAATACTTATAAAGGAGTTGATCAGGTCAAGAAGGTCCGACTCCAAAAATTGAGAGGTAATTATGAAGCATTACATATGAAGGAGTCTGAATCAATTTCATATTACACTTCAAGGTTGCTAGCTTTGGTAAATGAAATGAAGAGATATGGTGAGACGATAAATGATGAGCAAGTAGTTGAAAAGATACTTTGCTCATTGGATGAAAAATTTAATTTCATCGTTGTAGCAATTGAAGAATCAAAGGATTTGAGTACACTATCTATTGATCAACTTATGAGTACTTTGTAAGCCCATGAAGTGAAGCTTCTCAAGAAGAACAAACAGACAACTGAGCAACTCTTTCAGTCAAAGTTGCAGTTGAAAGATAAAGAAGATAGCCAAGAAAAGGGTTATCGAGGTCAAGGTCGTGGTAGAAGTTGTGGATGTGGTGACTTCAGAGGTCGTGGTCAAGGAAACTTTGGCCAAAGAAAGTTTGATGGGAGTAATTTCAACTTGAATTCCTAGAGGTCCTGGCATACAAAATTATTCGAGGTCGTTTGGAGGAAAGTCAAATGATGACAGAAGGTATGACAAAAGCTGAGTTGAATGTTATAATTGTCATAAAATTTGGTCATTATTCATGGGAGTGCAGAAATAAAGTAGAAGAAAATGCCAATTACGCTGAAGAAGATGTTAAAAGCAGTGAGCCATCATTGCTTTTAGCATGCAGAGATGAAGAAACATGTGAGAACAGTTTGTGGTATCTTGATAGTGGTGCAAGCAAGCACATCTGCGGAAGTAAATCAATGTTTGTGGAATTGGATGAATTTGTTGGTCGCAATATCATATTTTGTGATGCTACAAAAATTCTAGTAAAGGGAAAAGGTAAGATTTTGATCATTTTGAAGAATGAGAAGCATAAGTTTTCTCCAATGTCTATTATATGCCAAATACAAAGAACAATGTTTTGAGTTTGGGACAACTCTTAGGCTACAATATTTTGATGAAAGATTATAGTCTTTCAATATGGGATCATCATGACAATATGATTGCTAAAGTCCAAATGACGAAGAATAAAATGTTTCCATTAAACATTCAAACTGATGTTGCAAAATGTCTGAAGTCATGTTTGATATATTCGTCCTGGATTTGGCACTTAAACTTGGACATTTGAATTTTGATGGCTTAAGATTATTAGCCAAGAAGAGCATTGTGAAGGATTGCCATATGTCATGTATCCATATCAACTTTGTGAAGGATGTCTGCTTTGCAAGCAATCAAGAAATAGTTTTCCACAAAAATCTTCTTCGAGAGCAAAGAGATCGCTAGAGCTTGTTCACACTGATCTTTGTGAACCTATCAAGCCAAGTTCTTTCGGCAAGAATAATTATTTCTTATTATTTATTGATGATTTCAACCTAAAAAACTTGGATTTATTTTGTCAAGGAGAAATCAGAAGTACTTGGCATGTTTAAGAGATTCAAAGCTCTTGTTGAAAAAGAAAGTGGTCTTTATATAAAAGCCTTGAGATCTGTGATAGAGGAGGAGAATTCACTTCGAATGAATTCAAAGATTTTTGTGCAGAAATTGGAATTCGTCGGCCTATGACAGTTCTACAAACTCCACAAAAAAATGGTGTTGTTGAAAGGAAGAATAGAACTATACTCAACATGGCTTGGAGGATGTTAAAGAGCAAGAAGATGCCAGAAGAGTTTTGGGCACAAGCTGTTGAATGTGTTGTTTATCTATCCAATCACTCTCCCACTAGAAGTGTATGGAACAAAACTCCAGAAGAAGCATGGACGGGAAGAAAACCATCTATATATTGCTCACTTGAGAGTATTTGAAAGTATTGCCTATGCACATGTGCCAGATTAGAAGTGCAGTAAGCTCGATGATAAAAGTAAGAAGCGTATTTTTGTTGGCTATGATGCAAGCTCCAAAGGCTACAAGCTTTATAATCCTACTACAGAGAAGATGGTGATTAGCAAAAATGTCGTGTTTGATGAAAAAGCTGCATGGAATTGGAGTGATGAATCAAAAGGCTATAAGTATCTATTTTTTTTCTAGAAAATAGTGATGAAACTAGTGATATTGCTTCTCCATTACCAACACCTTTATCATTAATCACACCAGTACAGACCACACCTTCATCATCTACATCAAGTTCAAGTGAAGGGACTCATCGCATGAGAAGTTGTGGAACATATATGATGAAACTGAAGAGTTAAGTGAAAGCTTTAATGATCTAACTCTCTCTTGTCTATTTGGTGATAGTGAACCTTTAAATTTTTAAGAATCTGTACAAGATAAAAAAACTGGAAGACTATAATGGTTGACGAGATAAAGGTCATAAAAAAGAATGATATATGGGAGCTTTTTACTTTCCAAGTGGAAAGAAAGCAGTAGGTGTCAAATGGGTGTTCAAGACAAAAGAGAAACGAAAGAGGAGAAGTAGAGAGACATAAAGCGAGATTAGTTGCAAAAGGCTACTCTCAGAGAAAATGCGTTGATTACGATGAAGTATTTGCTCATGTTGCCCGCTTGAAGACCATAAAATTGATGATTGCATTTGCTGCTCAAAATAGATGGAAGATTTTTCAGATGGACGTTAAATCAACATTTCTGAATGGATATCTTGAAGAAGAAGTATATTTAAAACAACCTCTTGGTTATGTGGTGAAAGGACAAGAGGATAAAGTTCTGAAGTTGAAGAAGACACTGTATGGGTTGAAATAGGCTCGAAGGATGTGGAATAGTAGGATTGACAAATATTTCCATGACAATGGGTATTTAAGATACCCACATGAACATTCTCTTTATACGAAGACTAACGACCATGAAGATATTTTGTTGGTTTGTCTATATGTTGATGACTTGATTTTTACAGAAAACTGTCCAACATGTTTGACGAATACAATAAGGCAATGATCCAAGAATTTGAGATGACAGACATTGGCCTTATATCATATTATCTTGGCATTGAGGTGAAGCAATCAAAAGAAGTAATTTTTATCTCTCAAGAACGATACACTAGAGAAATTCTCGAGAAATTCAAGATTTTCAATTCAAAACCAGTTGCTACTGCGATTGAAACTGGAATGAAATTGTCAAAATATGAAGATGGAGATGTTGTTGATCCTTCATATTTTAAAAGCTTAATTGGGAGCTTGAGATATCTGACGTGCATAAGACCCGATATTCTTTTCAGTGTTGGATTGGTGAGTCGGTTTATGGAATCTCCTACAACTACTCATTTGAAAGTAGCAAAGAGGATTCTTCGTTATCTCAAAGATACGCTGGATTATGGATTATTTTATTTTTCATATGGAGAATTCAAACTTGAAGGTTATTGTGATAGTGATTGGGTTGGAGATTTTAATGATCGAAAAAGCACAAGTGGAATTGTGTTCTTTATTGGCAATACTATTTTACATTGAATCATAACAAATAGGCTATTGTGACACTATCTACTTGTGAGGCAGAATATGTTGCTGCATCGTCATGTGTGTGTCATGCAGTTTGGTTGATGAATTTGTTCAAGGCAATTGGAATTGTGCGAAAAGATGCAACTGTAATTCATGTGGACAACAAGTCAGCAATTGCTCTAGCAAATAATCTAGTGTTCCATGATCGAAGTAAGCACATTGATAAGAGATTTCACTTCATCGGAGAATGCATTTCAAGAAAGGAGATTCAAGTTGATTATGTGAAGACTAAAAATCAAATTGCAGTTATACTCATAATATGTGCGTTTTTACTAGAAATAGGGGTACGCTCTTGGCACACCTATAACCTCAAAGATCGTTTTTAATGAAACATGAGTTTCGATGCGTTTTGACAAATTCCACTACAACCACGTGTCAACTCAATATTTAAGAAGACTTTTTGGTCAAACCAATCAAGAGGCTTAGAAATCGATGGACTCCTTGAAAGTCTCAAATGCTCAAATAGCTTCCAAATTTCCATATAAACACTAGCTCATTCTTCCAGATAATCGCTCGTAGCTTAGTTTGTTTACATTCATTTGTTTCATTTTAGCTTTTAAGTGTTTCTTTTGTAGTAGCACTCTATTTGGTGAATTTAACAATTTTCTAGCAAGCAGTTCTTATTCATTTCTATTAACAGTCGTTCATTGATCAAAATCTCCAAAAAGTATTATTTTTCTTCTTTTATCTTCTCATGATTTCATTTTCTTTATGTAAAGATATTGTGACAATACACTATTTTGAATTTGAACGAATTCACTCCCCTAATTCAAAGGAGAAATGTAAAGTTAGATCAAGTTACAACTTCTTTGTTACTTATACTTTCCAATTTTATTCCTTAAGTTTTTTACAATGGTGTCAAACGCTGTTTTTATTAAATTAGGTTTAATTAAATTAATCATGAGCTAATTTTACTTTTCTAGCCCTTCTATGGAAATTTAACTTATTCTTTTTAAACATAGTACCAAAATATTTCAAGGCACACACTTGTTCTTAATTTGGATTCATTTATAAATTAATAAACTTGATTTGGTCAATTAAGGAGTTCATTCAATTGCTTGATTCTGAAAAGGTTAACTATTAAATCCTAAAATCTAAATGAACAACTAAGGGAAGGAAACTTTAGAATAAAGAATCTAGTAAGAAACCTAGACATAGGACATTATCCTTTAGTTACAGTTGAGATTATCAAATTAAGGTCCAGTTGTTAATAGAAATATCAATAATTGACTTTAAACTTCAAGATCTCTCATACGTAAGTAGGTCAAGAAGCCGAACTGGTAAAACTCATATAAGTGCACCTCATACTCTTGCTACTGTGAGATTTGATTTCAAGTTAAGTTGTAGGAGGCTGGATTTTTATTTTTTGAAGTACAAAACCTCGGACAAAGTTTTAAAATAATCAAATTTTAAAAAGAAATTACAAAAATATTGTTAGTTTAAAAATAATAACTAAATTAATGTAAATTAAATAAATAAATACAAAAGTAACTTAGGTTTTTGAAACTATTGACAAATTGGTTAGGTCAAAGGAGGGATCAAAACTCGCGTACAATGGACGCTACTTCCATGCACGTGTGTTGTCTATGTGGCGGTTGAGGTGGCCGGTGATGTGGAAGTCACGTACAATGGACGCGACTTTCGAACGGAAGTCGCAAGCAATGTACGCGACTTCCTATTGCATGCGACTTCAACCTATTTTTCAGTTTTTTTTTTCTTTGTAAGAAGTCGCGTACACTGGGTTTTCATATTTTTTTATTGTTACTTTTATTAATATTACGAAATTTTTAATTAAGATACAATTAAATTTTTTATTTTTTGTTATTATATTTCAAATTTTAATTAAAATGTGATTAAAGTCTAAAGTTTTAAAATTAGACTAAAATCAATTCAATGAATTATAAGGTTTTTTTTTCATGTATTTATATTATAAAGTAAACATTTGTCAAATATCAAATTTTACACATGAAAAACATATTGGATACATAAAGCTGTCTTAAACTTTTAAACATATTACAAAACATAGATAATCATGTACCACATTGTCGTGGTCATCTTACGCAACGTCGACGACAAGGTTCTTGCTGAACAGGTGATGGGTCAAGTTGATGAGCTGAAGTAGATGCAGTGTCTAAATGAACTCCTGGCATAGAAATCATTAGAAAATGTGATTGTATAGGAGTATTCATAATTTGTTCATCTCCTATAACATCATTTTTTTAATGAACTTGTTCAGCTTCTTGTGTTTCTTCTTGAACTTCTTCATTTGGCTGTGCTTGGTTGTGCCTACGACGAGGATGCCTCATTTCGAAGTTTGAAGCAACTCTTGGATAAACTGAATTTGATTCAGTTACGCTAATGCAAGTATCACACATTGATTTTAATATAGGTAGATTTTCTTGTACTACAAAGTCTTGTACGTTGCTAACAAAAAAAAATCCTATAATGGATACAATAATTATTAATATTAAATTTGATTTAAATATTGTAATTAAAAAAATATAAGAAATATAATACTAACCATGTAACCGTGATAAGCAGATTCACGTGTGATATACTTTCTTGTAATCGAATCATACCACTATTGATAATCATCTGACATGGCCGACATATCTATCGCATCACTAAATGCACACCAATCACGACGTTGACGCCATAGTGATATATATGCTGCATGTTGACGTTGCCAATTGTGATCATGTTTTCCTCGTAGGCGATCTGATGTAGACTCGTGTCAGTATTACAGTATGACGATTTATTCTGTAGAAGCCCAAATTGTCGAAACACTCGATTTGGTAGATGACACTCGATAATATGAAAACATATAAGACAGCTTGAAGTCAACCAAATATCTCGCTCATTATGACAATATTCAGGTAATAGAATCATAATATTGTGATTGTACGATGTCCAAAAATCTGAAATCATTAATAAATAAGAATTAATATTATTATTAAGTTAATTATAATTATTTATTTCTAAGTAATATACCTCGCTGGGCTTAAGTCGATCAAAACATGTTCGATATTGAACCAACATGTTCGTAGATTGTTCAGAAGCTATCAAAACTTCATTCCATCTGCATTATGTAAAACTTATTCAGTTGCATATAATTTAAAAATCACATATAGATAAATGAAAATGAATGTATCGTGCACTGAGAGGACGTCCAACATATTGTTTAAGGGTGAGTACATGGTGTTGTGGAGCAATTGTAGAAAACCTATCCCACGCCCATACTTGTAAAAGTATCAACGGACCTGCTATATCCAGGACATCAGCTCGACTAGCCAAACATAGTTCTCGATATAACCATGCGAGACATGCACTACCCCATGAATATTGTCCAGCTTCCTGGAAATCAGTCAGTAACGGAAGGAACATGAGATAAACTAATGTGTTAGATTTATCGTGAAATAAAAATCCACTGATGAGCTGCATAATATATGCTCATGCGTATCTCTGTATTGCAACCTCATCAGCATCTGGTGGTAATTCAATGAATTGTGCCGCTAGCCAAGGAATAATCAACCTAGATCCCTTAAGTTGAGGAGTTCGTACTCCCAGTAGGTCCTCACATAATTGTGCCCAATCGTATTGCAAGGATCCTGTAATGGGCTCTCCATCAATAGGTAGCCCTAACCACACAGCAACATCTTGTAGTGTAATAGTACACACTCCACCAGACATGTGAAACGAGTGAGTTTCCTGCCTCCATCGCTCCACCAGTGCAGTAATAAGGTGTCAATCTAACTGAGTAAAACCTATCTGTGAAACCCTCAAAATCCAGACTGTTGTAGATATGGCACTATACGATTATCTAGCCTAATGTTATGAGATACTACGATCTCTCTTCTTCAACATTGCAAAACTATAGTAGATCCATTATCCTACACTAATTGTGAACGATGTGATCATTGTAAGTATAGCCGATGTGAATCCAAAGGTCCTGGATCTATGATTAATGCTGAAATATAATAAGACAAATAGCACAATTATAATCAAAGTTCATTTCAAATAACATGACATAAAGTATAGTACATTACAATTCCAAATATCTAATTATTACAAAGCAACAAATGATTCAATAAAGCGTAGTGTATTACAAAGCACAAATCCGAATAAGTGATAAAATATAGGCTATTACAAAGCAACAATCCCACACTAATTGAGAACGATATCACCGCATATTCTTCAACCTGTGTGAACTACAGACGACTCTCCTGTAGCTACTCGTCTCGGGCAGAAACCTTACAGCAAGCCATAGAAAATATAGAATCGATTTCAATATTAATAGATTTGTAACAGTATGTTAAAAAAATAATTAAAAAAATTCACCTTAATCATCCATTTCTCTTGAAGATGAAGCGTCAGAGTTGCGAGTTGGACATGTACCTTTGTTATGTCCATCTTTTTTGCATAGTCCACAATGAACTTTCGTACCCGTCTCCTGCCAATCCATCTCATTGTGAATGCAAGAAGTTTTTGGGCGTCCATGTTCCCTCAACAAATTTGGGTTCGGATAAATAACATCAAACTTCACTTCCGGCGAATAGTCCTTATGTTATATAGGGTAGAATCGAGATGCATAACAAAGTTGGTACCATGACAATTCGTAATACTTCTTGACATAAGGCAAATATGACAAGTGAACATGATTGCAGACTGCAATTACACGAGAACACGGTATCTTGAAAGATTGCCACTTGTTACAAGTACATGTATTGTCCTTCAAGCATACGACTTGAGTATGTTGGCCTTTGTAAGGAGAGAACATATCTATTCCTGTTTCGATTTGAAAAGTTTGTGTCTTTCGATCAATAGAAGTCACTGAATGTGCCGCCGCTCTTTTCTCCCACCTCCTCAATTTATTTAAAGCATATTTTGTATACTTTTCACCCCGATCTACTACTTCACTGATATCATCTCGACATTTCTGGAAATAAGTAATAGTCTTAAAAAACATAAACTTCACCAATGCAGTAATTGGCAACATTCTAACTCCTTTGAAAACACCATTAATACACTCTACTAGATTTGTTGTCATCCATCCATATCGGAACTCTCTCATATATCTTTCAAATTTACGCTTTTGGTGTTCCCCCAACACGATACACCAACTCTTTTAAGGGCTTTGAATTATATTTTTTGTTGAAATTGCTAGCCACATGACGGAGACAAAATCGATGATGTGCTCTCGATTCACTCTAACCATTTTCCTTATTTTTTCACAACCGCCAAAATACCTCCATGTCGATCAGAAATTAGACAAATTTCATCTCGTTCGGTAACCAAATTTCGCAAGGCACATAAAAACCACGATCAACTAGAAGTATTTTCCTCTTCCACAATAGCAAAAGCAATAAGGAATATAAGTCCATTTGCATCAATTGAGGTGACAATAAGTAATTTTCCCTTATACTTGCCATACAGATGTGTACCATCAATCTGGATTAATGGTCTACAATGTTTAAGTCCTTCAGTTGTAGGACCAAATGACCAAAACACTCTCCCAAAAATAAGATTTCCAGGTTTATTCGAAGGTATCAAGTCCCAGAGTACTCGAGCGTCGGCATTGTAATGCACCAAAGCATTCAACCAGTATGGGAGCTCTTCATACGATTTTTCCCAAGCTCCAAAAACTTTAATTAGTGCTTTTCGTTTAGCTTGCCACATACGTCTGTAGTTTACACAATATCCAAAATCTTTTTTTATGACTTCTTGTAATGAAACTACAGACGTACTAGGATCACGTCGTACAATATTTTGAATTTCATTGCACATAAAATTTGAGTCCAATTGTGAGTGATCATGTGTAAGCTCGGCATATAAGCACGAATGAACCTCCTCAAGTACACTGATTTCAAACATCCTATGAGATTTACGTCGACGAGCGTGAAGTGTCCACTTGCAACCATCATTCCACTGTTTGCATTTTACATACCACATATCTTGATTCGATTTCGTTACAACAAATTGATAATGTTGTGCAATACAATATTTCTTGACAGCAAGTTGTAGTTCTTCTTTGGTCTTAAATTTTGACGCTAAACGTATGTTATCTACATTCATTTCTAGAGACATCGACCCTTCTTCCAACATTGAACGTTCTTCACATATAGATTCTACAATCTCAAAATCTATTTTAGTAAACATCGGAGAAGGTGCTTCCTCATTTGGGAGTGGATGATTTAAATTTACTAGAAGGTTCACACACAATACAGTTCCAAACAATTCATCCACTTCCACCTCAATATCAGAAGCGGACCCATTTCCAGGTTCAAGTATCCCAATTTCATCACAATCTAATGACATAACTGTACAATATTTATAACTATGTTAACGAATTATTTAAAAAAAACATATAACAATATTCATAACATATAACATAAATCTAAAAAAGTTAACCATAATCCAATGTTAATCAATCTATGTCTAAATTAAATAACTCATGACAAAAAATATATATACAAACAAAAAACGACATACAAACAAAATAAAATTAAAAAAAAAAACAAAGACATATACATACAAATAAACAAAACAAAACATATACAAACAAAACAAAATTAATA
>NW_019104599.1:664715-677092 GCF_001995035.1 Momordica charantia
GAAGAAGAGGAGGGGTGGGTGACGACTAGGGCAACAAGGGAGAAAAGAAGAAGAAGATGAAGTCCTTTTTGTTTTATTTTTCCTCTTTTCCTTTGTTTTAAAACCAACTTAACCCAATAAAGGCCCAAAAAGTCCAAGCCCAAGAGAAAAGAAATCCATTCCATCTTAAAACAAGACCCACTACACGAAGTCCGGTAAATATAACTTTAATTGGAGTTTAGAGCCCGATAAATATGTATAAATTTAATTAACAATTAATTTAAAAATTAAATGAAAAATCTCTTGATTCGAGAGTAACTAACCTGAGGGACTCGGGGCGTTACAACTCATATGCCCATTAAATAGCCCAAATATAATTGCTCTTTAATTTGTTACCCACATATGAATTAATTATTAAATTAATTCCAACAATCTCTCACTTGGATAACAATTTTCTTTACTAGCAATTATATTAATTTATTCTTTAGTGCACAACTCAACGCTATTAAAATAAACTTCCGTTTAATAACAATCTGGTCCATCTCGCATATCAATGAGGGACCAAAGCAGCTTCTGTTACATGTATAGTCGCAACTTAACCTTCAATGATCACCACACCAAATATACTCAATAACATGGATCAAAGTGTGGAAGAGTAGCATGAGAATTACATCTGATGTGATCTAAACATGTCTATTCCCAACTGGTCCAACTTTATATTTTAAAGAGATTAAAATTTATGCTTTCTAGCTTTTTGTTAAACTACATTTAGAAAGAAAATAATTTAGAGTAACAAAATAAATCATCTTCTTTATTCTGCAGGAAAGAAAAACCACATGTCTAATTTAAGAAAACACAAGCTCTCACTCAACTGACATACCATAATTTTCTGAGCGGATCTGCAATGATGGAGTTGTATTTCTTTAAACAAAAATACCCTGAATTTTCTTTATCAATTAAATCTTAAATATTCATACAAAAGCTTTTGTTGCCGTAATATGGAAAAATACAAATTTTTGTCAAAACAACCTAATGACAAAATTTGACAACCATATTCTTAAGTTTGTGCCACATACAAAATGCTATGAACACAAACTTTAGTGGTGAAAGAGACTAAACTGACTCTCTACCACGAGATAGTAGCATTCTTTAACCTATTAGTGAATATAGCTTCAAAGGTGGATCTAGATGGCAACTCAAATTATCAAAATCAAATAGTTTTATGATCTCAAATTAATATGATTTTGATGAGTGAGCATCTAATTTTTTTGTTTTTTTGTTTTTTTGTGTTAAGCACCCTATAACTTTTTAGATCCAATTAAGAGTTATTAAAAATTGTCTTTCATATTCTTGATATGAATACTCCAACGGAAGCATATAGACTTTAAGCATGAATTTTTTTATTTTACTTTATTATTCAAGGGACCTTTATTGAAAGTGAGCTTATTACCACTAGCAATTTCAATATCCCTTAGTGCATAAATATTTATGCTAGAGAACTTGCGATACCTTTCAACATAGTTCTTTTTGTGAATTCTGAATATTACTTGAGATTAATCTTACAATATCATTTCACAATATAAAGAGATATGTTCATGCAAGTTTTCATCCTCTAACTAAGCCTTTATTATGTCGCAGACATATTACACTAGGTAAATAAATTTACTCCCACTATGTAATTCATAATTATTACTCTTATTACCTTCCGATACTACATATGATAATCACCAGTAGAAAAGTGGTCTTCCAAGACAGTTGTGAACAGTAAACAAGTTTGGAGGAAAAAAAACTATCATAAATGATGGGGTGAGTTTTTGGCGGGAAAAACGCTATTTTTCAGATTTTGTAAGTTTTATGACGGTTAAAAACTGTCACGAAAATCGAATTTTGGGAGCTATTTTGGGCGGTGAAAAACTGTTACGAAATGGTGGAGGCGCGATTTTGGGCGGGAAAAAACGGCAATTTACGAAAATTTTCATGCTTTTATGACATTTTATAATTGTCAAGAAAAATAAAAAGAATTTCAAGTATTCCATGACAATTACATAGACCCTCTTGAAAATATATGACATACAAAAACAAATGATTTTGAGCGCGGTTCATTTCTGTCGAAAAAACTGCAGCTTAGTTAACGATATTAATTATTTTGGGATTATCCGGTCGTATCGAGTATAGATTTATGCTTAATAGTTTCCCCAAATACTCCATGAAACAAGTAGAAAATGATTTTGGTATAGTGGTATGCTTATCCTGCGTAATTGTGTCCTTCCTCTCTTCGGTCCTGAGTTTGAGCCCTATGAATTTAAATTATTTTTTCAACCCTCTATTAATATATTTTTATAAAAATAATATAGGTTAATTCTAGTTTCACCAAGCATTTCGTAAATAAAATATTCATATTTAAATTATATTTTTTTATTGGAATAAAAGGTAGTCAACTTAATCGAATGCTTAGGAATTATTTTGGGTTTAAATTGGAACTAATTAGGTTTGTTGGAGACTATTTATCGTCGGCAACGTATCGACAAAAGAAAGGTATTGTTATTTAAGAATATCTTTGATCATGATACTATGTGCAAGTCTCTTTAGGTTGGAATGCTTTGATGAGCTAAACTGTTCATTATGTTTTATCGACCAACCTACAAGGTTAGAGCCAACCTACGCAAAGATGTCTGCAGGAGTGTTGAATAACACATTAATCAAACAAAACGTCGCGTTTTATGGGCGGTCGGATGACCGTTAAGCCATTGTCGGGCGTCTTGTCGGAGATCATCTCAATAAATAGAATTGAATTTTATTATTTATTTTGTGTGTATTTTTATTTTTTATTTTTTATTTTTGCAAGAATTCAATACTTTCTCTTATCCTCGTTTGCTGGCAAGAATGTTCAAGAAATGATTTTAAATTTCGTGATTTAAAGTTAGAGATATGATTGAAAATTCTTTATCTTGTTTGGAACAAAAATAATTTGAAAAGAATATAATTAAATTTAATTATTTGGATGTTCATTGGATGATTGAGTTTGATTTTTTGGTTTACACAAATTAACCAGTTCAACTGAACTGAAATTTTTTTATTCGAATATCATTTTTACTACTAGAAATTGTCATTGCCTTTGTAGACGTATACTTTTCACTTTTTGAAATTCTCACATTTTATGTAACACCTGCATTCTCTGGCTCGTTTATTTTAAGACTTATTTGTGCCCTTGGATTTTTCCTCTAAGCTGATATTTAATTTCATGGATTTTCTAATATCGAAGTTCTAATTTTGGGTTTTAAATTTAGTTAATCTTCTAGATAAATTTTCTAAATCATTTTTAGAGAGAGTTCTTATTGGGAAAGGATTATGGAACGTTGTTCTTTTTTTTAATAAGACCTTAAACATTACTTTGTGTTGCTATTTTGGTTTAATTGGAACCATTTCTTTTTGGTAAAATAAATAAAAGAAAAAGAAAAAGGAAAAAAAATAAAAAGGAAAAAAAATGAAGGAAACCCTAGCCCCCATCTATTTCCCCTTCCTTTCACGTGTAGTCCCATTCTTAAGAAGCTTCTTCTTCCTCCATAGTAGTCTCATTCTTCTTCTTCTTCCTTCATAGCAGCCTCATTCTTCTTTATCATCGGCGGCGACTCCACGACAGTATTTCCCAGCGGACGGCGATGCGAACGAACCCCATGGCGGCGTAACCCTCAAGCTGTAGCGTTTTCGGCGGTGGTGCGACAGCAACAAACGCCCAGATCTGGCATTCTTTGACGGCCCAACAGTGCGTGCAGCTCCTTTTGGGAGTCGTTTCGTGTGCAGTACTGTGGATTGGAAGGAAGTTATTTCTGTTCTAGGTCGTGAATCGTGATCTTTTACTCAGTTTTCTGTTCATTTTCTGTCCGTTTTTGCTTGTAAATTACTGTTTGCTTTGAAAACAAAGTCCCTCGAAGGTTTGTGAAAATGCCGAGTTTTAACCGATTATTTTGTTGGTTTGATTTTACTTTTTAAGTTGTTTTCTGGTTCAGTGTGAGAGTTTAGATCCTTGAACGGCGGCGAAAAGTTTTGGTCGGAATCGGCGGTGGATTTTTATGTTTGGTTTTGTTAGTAATATCGTGCATGATCTTGTAGTCGAGATTTAAGAGTAACTTCATTTTTTTTTGTATTTTTTTCTCCCTTGTTCGTGTTGTTCATTGTGGAGCGAACGGGATTTTTTTGTATGTTATTGTTTAGTTTTCAAAAGTGAGAGAGAAAAAACTGTTTGTTTAATAATTATGATTAATTTTTAATTCTTACTAATTAATCTTCTTCTTCAAAGTAGGAATGAGCATCTAAACCCTGCAAAAAGGGGAAAAAAAATTCAAAGATTCGAAGTTCAAAACGATGGAAGAGAGAGAAGCCATAAGTGCGTGCGGCTTCTTTAACGGCGGCAAGGAGCATTCGGTGGTAGGGTTGTTGTTTATTCGGCGAATCGATGGTAGGGTTGTTGCACTCTTATTAGATGTTGATCTGGAAAATTTATTTTCAGTCTATTTCATTATTTTCTTGGTGTTTTAAGGCATTGCAATATAATCTCAACTGATACTGTTAGATTCTGCTCACTTTGTAAATTAGAATTTTGTATTCAAGTCTCTCGATTTAGGTTGTGTAGCTTACTTTTACGATTTTTAGTAATTGAAGAGGTAAACAACATATTGTTGTTCGTGGCAGACTGTCTGGGTAAATAATTTTTCTCCTCTTTCTACTCTGAAATGTGCTACTCTGTAACTGTGCCAAACTTGAGAAAATTATCTTCCATGTCTCTTCAGTTGTGCCTTTTTTTTTTTTAGTCACGTGATTGGTTGGATGTGTGGTAGAGAAGAGATTTCTATAAAGAATCAATGATGGTTACTAATTGGATTCGGCATCTGAGTTCAATTCTTAAGCTTAATTAGTTTTTACCTAAAAGTTTAAGTTCAGGGATAAGTGGTCTGGAGGATCACTTTAATGTCAATATTAAAGAAATAGGCTTTCATCAGTTTGAAAGTTACAATTACCATCTTTTTTGGTGGATTGCTCTCTCTAATAAGGTAGCTTTTAATCATGGTCATTGGAGGTATTATGCAGTATCAAAACTTCCCAGTGATCTTATCTTGTATTATGGACTCTCTATCTAGAAAACCACTTCAATGATTAAAATTTTCATTTAAGCTTTCAACCTATTGTCATCCGAGTTAAGCAAATCAGATAAAGCTATGAGGATTGTTATCAGAACGAAATTCTATCTCTTTCTCCTCTTAGGTTAGGATTGTGAAAGATGGTAAAAATCTAATACAGATTTTTTATTTTATAATTGTAGAGAATGTTTAATTAGTTCGTGTCTTATCCAAAAAAGTTTAATTAGTTCTTGCGGTAGTTTTTCTAAATTGCGTTGTTTTGAAATATTTGCGGTAGATTACTCACTTACATGGTTAGTCATTAAATTTTTGTCGTGAAGAGGTAAACAATAGCATTTTGTATTTAAGTCTCTAGATTTAGGTTGCGTAGCTTAAGCTTTTAGGATTTTAGCAATTAAAGTTGTTCTTGAGGTTTTGATGATGACTAAAATTTCTCGTTTCGTTGTAGGTGATCAGTTTCTGAAGATGATGATGAGGTTATTGAATAAAAAATTAAAGTTTTCTTATATGAAAATGTATGGATTTTCAATTTGAGTCTTTGAGATAAGTGACTATTTTGTCTTTCTAATCAACATTGTCGGCCCTTTTATTGAATGCACTTGTCGGCTCTTACATGTTCGGTTTGATTTGCAATACTTTAGGCTTTTGAATTGAAGAAAATGTAGACAGACATACCTATATTTGCAATGCCTTAAGCTTGATCATAAGCTTTTCCAACTATGTGGCCATGATGAAAAATATCATTAATACATTTTTTGGTACATTTTTATGTCATCCATTATATTTTAATGGATTTATTGTAACCATTATGTTTTTAAATTATGTATGATCATAAAATTATTTACACTGTTTGTTAGTGTTGTGTATATCCTTACAGATGAATTATCTTTCAACTGTGCTGTTTCTTCTCTAATTTTTGTCCCTCACTTCGATTCAGGCGTTGAGTATATCATTTATTGCATTGGGTCTTTGATGTGGCTTAGGAAGGATAAGCCGAATACTCTAATATCCATAATTTACATCACAAGATATACAACCTCAAAATTAGAGAAATTGTCACTTATCTTATTTACCTGTTTTTAACTATTTGAGCATTAAAATGCATTTAAAGTAAGTTATTCTAGTTAATTCAAAACTTATGATATAGTTACCTATTTAGATAAGCCTTACATCAAGTTTCAAATATATGTTGGGTTATATTTTTGAATTGATTTGTCATTTTGAAATAAAATGAAATGGCTTCAAATACGAAATTCCTCTAGGGCAAAATATAATTTTGTTAATGTTGATTAATTAGTAAGGATGTTTATTTGCTGATTTTGATAATGAAATCCTTTGATCAATTGTAAAGGACTTTTCTAGTGACAAAACATATAGCAAACTAACTTCTATGTATATGCTGATTCTGGCCGCACAACATTTTTTTGTTATTCTTTTTGTTACATTTACTTCTTCATCGTTGCTTTTGATAGAAGTATAACAAATATTCTCATTTTTTGTGTTTGTCAATCATCACTTACCGTTGTAAGAAGAATATGACATTGATGTTTGTTTGACACTAGGGGTGATGTTTTTGCCTAATGTATTCATATTGATACTTCTTTCTCTTCCATTAATACATATTTGTGTGGCTATCTTGCAGCAAAGATAGCTCATTAAGACTTAGTGTTTATATTTGTGTCATTACGTAATGCATGTTGGAGTTAGAAAGAAAATGTGGGAGCAACATTTTGAGAAAGGAGAATGTATAGGGAAGAGTTTCGGCGTATTTTTGACATATACGAGGTTGATGTAATGTGAATATAGTTCGTTGGACATTCTCTTATTGTAGTCATAGACTTATAGTATAGTATTTGTATAAAATATCCTAATGTACAAATTTGATCCAACTTTGATCTTATTATATGCAACTTTGTTACATTTTATAATTTATAGATATAGATAATTTTTTTGAAACGTGTACAGTGTTATTAAATGTATTTCATGGCTGTTATGAAGTTATCATATATAAACTTTTATTAATATTACAATCATTTATTAAACACAAATTGTGACAAAAAAAAATTGTCACAATTAATCAATTGTCATATATAAAATTTTTGTGATAGTTAAAATTGTCAATATTGACCGTTAAAACTATCACTACAAAAGTTTTTGTGACAATTATAAATAGTCATTGTTACGTTTTTCTTGACGTTCATCAGCAGTCGTTAAAAAATATTTCATGTCAATTTTGAACTGTCATTAAAAAACATTTCATGACAATTATAAACTGTCGTTAAAAAATATTTCGTGACATTTATAAACTGTCGTCATTAAGTTTTTATTGACAAGAGAATAAAATCTTTCATTGTTTTAGTGACAGCTATAAACTGTAATTAAATGAGTTTCTGTGACATTTATTAATTGTGATGGAAGATCTATTCGTGACAAAGTATAACTGTAGTTGTAAATGCATTGATGACAGTTTTTCAAATTTGTCATCTTCTCCTCTTTCTTGATGCCTTAATAGATGACAAAAAAAAACTGTCATGAATTATGTAATGACAGTTTTTAACTGTCAATGAATCCCGGATTTCTACCAGTGAATATCAATATGTAATGAAAATTATGAAATTGCAGATAAAAATTCTTCATTGAGATCACAGATGAATATAAACCTTTTGAAACTTTGTGTTACTAGATCAAAAGTATCCAAAATTGAGCTTATTGATTTCATAAATTATACAACTAAGAAACCAATCTTTATATTCATTTGACATAACTCAAAGAGGTTATAAGTATTGTGTCATTTACTTGAAAGAACTTTTTGGGAAACTATAGAAAATATCTCTAAAAATTAATGTCAGCCTTAAGAATTGAAACCTGCCGGATGAAATGGTTGTTGCTATCTGTTACAATAACGAATCATTGGTTTAACTGAATAACTAAATAAAATAGATAGACCTTTCTCTTCGTCTTAGGTCGACGGATCTTCTCCATTGAAAGATCMCCTATATGGATAATACACATTCCAGTTCACCGAGCCTAATTCTAATTGTTTTGTTCCGAAGCAAACCRCGGGGYGGTTCKTCCTATTMAGATATTCACGACCAAGAAACACTGGATTCTCTTTCGGGTAGGCCCTGAAAGGAGA
Organism: Momordica charantia; assembly: GCF_001995035.1. Next base: position 672,966 of record NW_019104599.1, read on the forward strand.
AGGAAGGCTGGAATGCCAACAGRCGTCTATTATTGAATTCACCCGACCCGATAGTACCCCATTTTTGGAACGTCCAGTGCCAAAGTCACTGAATGGGTATAACGACTAGATGAGCCTTATATTTATTAACATTGCCTTTTAAAAGCAATATAACAAAATGTAAAATATATTCGTTGTTTGTTGTTTCAACACATTCTTTATTCATTTTTCCTTTTAAGAGATAAGACTTTGTTTGACGGTAGAGAATATACTCTTTTTATCAAACTTAAATCTTTATAATCATATTTCTCATATCTCTTCTACTTACCTTAGTGACATTTTTAATGATGTTAAGTTTGTTTTACTAAAATGAGGAGAATTTTTATTATTTACTAATATTGTTATAAAGAGAAAATAACTAAATTTCTATTAAATATAACATTATTTACTTTATCTTCCCCCCAAACTCAACATCCTTAAGAAACTTTAAAATCTCATCCACATCAACTTTAAGTGGGAATTAACTTTGGAAATTATATATATTGAAAAGACTTGTGTATCTAGAGTTGACAACTAAATATCTTAAGTCTAAGTTTTGTAAAACCTTGAGTTGCAAGTGATTTAGTTGTTTCTTTATTTGGTACACCACTTAAACTTTTTTATAACAATCTTGAGTGTTTTCTCTAAATAGACTGAGGGTAAGGAAAAAATTATTGTCATACTTCCTACCACATCTTTTCAGCTTTGAATCATTTTATAAGCAAAACACATCTCAAGTTTGCCTGAAAATATATATTACTTATTAGCTCTATAAATCCTTAAAGGAGTTAGCAAATATCCTAGACCTTATCTTCCCAATCCATCGTATTTCATAACGATTTCATCCACTACGAATTGATATATGATGACTTTTAAGATATCCAGGAATAAAAGTCTCTCCTATATCAAATATTGGTGCCCTCAACGAGAGTAAATTATTTCTTATAACTTTATGTAATGTTGTTAAACATTTAAAGAAGCCATATTGAATAGGCTATAAATTAATGTCCTAAAATACTAAAAGTCTCAATAGCATCTAATTTGACAATTCGAGTTATGTTCCCTTGATCATTCCTAATACAGACTTGAATGTCTGTTTAATCTCGAGAGCGAACAAGTAATGAATAGAAATTTTCTTTATACCTTATGTGACAATGTATTTGAAACCTATTTTTTTCCTTATATGTTTATATTTCCTAAAAAAAATATCAAGAGAAGTCCTAAGATCGATTCTTTGTGATTTAGGCAAACATATGCTCCAAATAAACCTTTTCCAAATAAACCTTAGTACCAACTTTAATTTCTTTCTTCAAGGAAATAATTAATTAAATAGTACAGTTTGTATTGTCTTACTTACCTCGTTTTCCTAAAAACCATGTGGTAAAAAATTAGGTTATTAATAGTTCAATATCTACCCGTATAACTATCATAACCCATTACATACCACTACAACTGATTGTATAATGTCTCAAATAAGTATCAAATACAAGTAAATCCTTGAATGTTTTAAATTTTGTGCATTTGATCCTTTAGTGTACTCACTAGTATTCCTTTATTCTTTATCACAAATTTAAATTCTATTCCTTTTGTTCTTTTCAGAAATCTTTACCCTTTAAGGAACTTCTTAATTATCTTCTCATCCACAGGTTTCTCCCAGATTCCATGTAACCTTAGAGAAATACTGCTTAGTGAAAAGTATAAATATTTCCTTTAAACTTTAAAAATTGATGCAACTTAAATCAAATAAAATATTTCTTAAATTCATAATAAGGCAACAATGAATTAATATTTAACAACGACTGATTTAATAATGAAACATGCTCGAAATTAACCTTAAGTATTTATAAAAATACATTATATTTAAACTCAACAAGGACAACAAGATACCTAGCACAATATTGATAGTCTTCCTTTGGGGCCGACAATATCAAATTGCAAGTGGTACACTCAATGTGGTGATCAAACATTGATAACCAATCCTATCAACAGAAAGCCTTCCTTTGGGCCGACAATCACTCACATGGCAAAACTTTATATTATCCATGTTTATCATCATCTAACTACATGTGAACCTGTTATTTGGCCAAACTAAAGTCTTCCTTTGAGCCGACTATAGAGTGCATAAATATACAGACCCACAAACATCTGATAATTTTGAAAGATATCAATATCAGAAATCAGAGGCTACTTTGGCGGCATGATTCATCAAATTAACACCAACCAAAATAATCAGACAATTATGCAACATATGTAACTTTAATTATTATTAATTTTATCTTTATGAAAATAAAATTATCAAAGTTATTTTCAAAATTAATAATAATATCTTTATATGCATAATTTAATAATGAGAAAAGTCCTCTAAACAATTTATAAATACAGGAACAACAATCAAAACTGATTGCCTAACAAAAGGAATTTTATTGATATTTTAACTCATCAACAACTCAATATAGGCTACGGATCACTAATTGTAGCGCACAATATTCAGATATCAATAATTAATTCTATAATTGTAAGTGTATTTGTTATTTGACCAAATTGTGACCTTCCTTTGGGTCGACCACAATTTGCATAAACAACAATAGATCTCACAATTAATTCCTTAATTAATGTTAATTGTTTCTGAATGAAAATAAAATATACTTAAATTTTTTGAACAATTAGCAATTATTTTCAAAATCAAAACATTCACAGAAATTAAAAAAAATTTGTGCCACCATAATAATCAAACTTTAGATAATGACAAACAAACCATACTTTATACTTATCATGCCCACAAAATATTCATGACAAATTACAAATATATATATACGATCTAATAATAAATTATTAAAATATACACATATAACTTTATGTTCTGCCCACTACAATATCAATTTCATCACAGTGGTGTCCTAGCACCACTTTCTATTACGTGGGCACTCCCAATGGTGTGCAGCCGTAGGCGGCACTGATTGCTACAATTTTTTTTCTCTAATTAAGCCAAAGACTTTTAATGCTAAATGCCTTATTAAAATAAATGTCTAATTTGATCAAACCAATGGTGCAATTTGATCAAACCAATAGTGCATAAAGATTTGAACAATTTTAAACAACTAAAAATTTAAAATCATGTAAAATTGTTCATTCACTTTTCAATTCAAATGACTTCAATGACATGTTATTTAAAGGTTATTAAAGAACAACGTCCTTAAAAGTAATTCTAAAAGATCAAGTAATCATCCATGCAAAACTCACTTGTTGGAAAAATTAAAGAAATCTTAATTCATATTATTCTAGAATAAAAACCATAAAATTCCAGAACAATCAAGATCAAGGATCTAAGTACGAAAGAAAATCAAAATCTATAAGGAGATTAGAATTACCTGGAACCATTAAGTAGATTGACCATGAACTACCATGAAACTTTGGTTTGTGATCTTCCTCAGCTATGCAATCCAGACCAAATATAGACAATACTCTCTGTTTGATGTGAAACAGGAGGCTCAAGAAGCATAGTGTATTGGGGACCATAACCATATATTTACAGGTTAATCCTAAGGTTTCCCATACTCCCCTAAGTTTAATGGGTTGATTTCTACTCAGCAAGCCACACCACAAAATGGGAAGTCATGGGCTCATAATTAAAATCACTCATATGCCCATTAAATAGCCCAAATATAATTGCTCTTTAATTTGTTTCCCACATATGAATTAATTATTAAATTAATTACAATAAGGACTTCTCCCCTAATTTCTTGTTCTCCAGATTTCACGTTTGCTCTCGTGCCGAGGTTAGTAGTTCGCAGTCCCCTTGTAAATTCATCCTAAGTCTTAGTCATGTTGGATAGGCGTAGTAGTAGTTCTAGGTCGGATAGATGTAGCTCAGGAGGGAGTTTTAGGTCGTCATTGGGAGGCTCCCACCCATAGGATAGATCCCCCCTAGGTAGTAGCTCTTCAAATGGCAAGTCGGTAGCGGTGCACATCGGTCGGTCTGGTTGGTTTTTAGGCCAAAACCCTCGCCGACCAACATGTGGCCGGTTTCCAAGACCGATCGATGGAGCGGAGTCCTCGCTGATCGACTTTTTATCGGTTCGGTCGGTCGGTTATTGACAAACTGACCTCTT
>NW_019104599.1:685923-708697 GCF_001995035.1 Momordica charantia
GTTTATTGTTTTGCTATTAGAATAATGTTTATGTTGTGGAAGCATGCTGAAATGTATTGGGGAGTGTGAGGTGCATTGAAATCATACTAGTGGTGGTGTTGTTGAGGGGCGTTGTGGTGGTTGGTGGTATTAAGGGGTTAGTACTGGAATCTTGGTTGGAGGCTCGAAACGATATGTGTAGTTTTGCAAATATGAAGTGAATGGGTGAGTGTCAAGGCCTCGGGTATAAATGGTCGGGTATAAATGGTCGGAGGCTGATACGTCACTAATTGGGTATCGAGGCCTCGGGTATAAATGGTCAGGGGTCGATACGCCAATATTGGATAAAGATGAGCGTCGAGGCCTTGGGTATAAATGGTCGGTGGTCGATGCGAGGAGTCTTTCGAAAGGGAGAACTATTGGGGCCTTGGGTATCAATGGTCAAGGGCCAATAGATTGTAAGACATCGAGGCCTCGGGTATAAATGGTCGAGGGTCGATGCACTAGTGTCGGGGCTCTGGGTAAAAATGGTCAGGGGCCGACACTACCAAAAGAATGGTTTCGAAGAGCTCGAATAACTGTGGTGAACATAGTTGTATGTGAGGTGTTAGGGAGTCAGGTGGATGACAATGGTTTTTATATGATTGTGGTTAGCATCCGGTCTTGTAGAGCATGTTTATGGATGAATGTATAATGTATTAGTAGAGCATGTCTATGATTGATTGCATACTGTACTGATAGAGCATGACGATGTATGTTTTCTTTATTGTGATGAACATGATGTTTGTGTGTGCTTGATGAGGGCTACTTACGGAGTGTATTTTATATACTCACCCCCCTCTACAATGATTGTTTCAGGTGAAGGACTCGTGGGTGACCGTGGTGATGGGACGGAGGAGACCTGACGAACAAGGACCATAGACTGCTTAGTTTTCCTGTTTAGTTTAATTCATTGGTTAGGGCCTTATGTTGTGGCCAATAAACGGTTTATTTGCATTTGAATAATTGAGAGATTTTTTTTCTTGTTATTAGACTTGCTTCGGGTTAGGTGCCTATTTGAGTTTTATTCCGTTTGTTTAGATTCATATGGATTGATTAATAAACTTGCCTCGTGAGGTGGTCCACGAATGTTGTTGAATGTTATCCCATGAGATTGGTTTATCGTTAATTTGATTAGTGGGGTAGTTAATGTGACCTAGAGGTGCACAGAAAAAATCTTGGGTCGTTACAAGGGTATACTACTTAGTTAAATCCCGACTAAGTGAAATTAACTTAGTGAATTTTTAGTCGGCGCAATATAACTATTTATATTGGAAGTTGTACACTAATGTTTTAGTTTATCAAAAGTTTTAATAAACTAATGACGTTATTGTATGTATATAAAATATTGACTAAGTCAACCCTCAGGTCGGTTCCCATGTAGAGGTGTTCCCTTACGGTCAGCTTAAATACCTCAACCTACACAGAACCTTCTTTAGACAGGGTTCCCTTATAGGCAATATTTTATATTTAGTTTTTATCATTTCATTTTAAACCTAGTTAAAACAAAATAAAAGACTACCCCCTAATCATATTAGAAGATATAAACGAAGGTCAATTAATTTTAAACCTCTTTAAAATTAATTAACTTAGACCCTATGTTTACATGCAACTCTTTATTATAGATTTTAGTTTCTACCTACCAAATTTTATAACTCTCATAAAATTGAAGAAATTAAACCTATAAACATGCATTGATGACATACATTAATATAACGATTATATTAACTAAAGTAATGTCATGCTGAATGCAACTCTATTTTCTTTTAATTAATACAACACTTATATTAATTAATCATGAAAATAAAACAAGCATTCATACATATAACATTTATAACTATATGATGCATTATAATACATACATGATATATATCAAATATACATATTATGCATGTATCCTATGGTGGGATTTTAAAACTATATGACATACATTATGCAATATACATTTAATTAAAATATACATTCAAAATACATAAATAATTAAATAGCAAAGTTGGACCGAATTTTGGCATCCTAAGAAAGCAAAATAAAATAAAAAAAAACAGAAGAAAATGCCCAAAAGCATGGATCTTTGTTCTTGAATTTTGAGGAACAAAACCCACAAAACAAGATAGAAATACAAGGAAAAAGAAACTCACTTTTGAAGAACCTTTCTTCTAGTGATTACAAGCGAACACCACCACGACCTTCCTTGCTATGACTCCGGTGAAGATCTGGTTGTGTGGGAACCGACACGGAATTCGTTGATTGAGAGAGTTTTCCAATAGAGAGAATTTTCTCCTCGTCCTCTTTTTTCTTTGAAGGTTGAAAAACAAGAAGGTCCGCAGAATTGTTCTGCAGTAAAAACCAAATGACGTGGGGAGTTACCTCACGTCACCACTCCCTTACATTTGTGAAGGGAGTTAATTTGATTTTTTTTATAATTAAATTAACAAATTAATTAAATTAAATTAATTAACATTAAATTAAATTAATTAATTATTAATCTAATTAATAATTAATTAATCAAATTTAATATTAATTAAATAAATACATAAATAATTAACAATTAATTATTTTTCTTTTAATTAAATATCACATATTTAATTAAAACTATATATTGGAATCATATTCAAAAAACTCTCTCTTGTATAATCTATGGTCTTAAGATGAATCCAATTTATATTAATTAACTTCTCTCATTAATATATAGTATTAATTTTGAATCTTTATCAAAAATTAATATATATATATATATATATATATACACGTATATAATTAACGTATTAATATACATTATACACATTCCCTTATATAATTTGAACATTTCAAATTATTTCATAATTCTTAATCCTAGTTTTACCCGTTATGAGCTAGCAAAGAGATTTAATGGACCTGCAGATCAGAAGATCCAATGATACTAGATTAATCGGTCAAACTAATTAACCGAGTTAATCAAGATTCGTTAACTACGGGTCACTCCACTAAAGACCCACAGCTGCACTCTTCTCACTGTAGAATGTTTTCGTGTCCATGGATATACGACTATTAATGGCAAGTCAATTCTTCACGAGCATTCGTAACCACAAATGGGTTAAATTACCGTTTTACTCTTGTGTTACATCTTACTCCTTAAAAACCACTGCTCTTCTGATGAACAACTCGGTTATGGTCCGACAATTAACCGAAAGTCCCTCTCGGGCTAGTGAGAGGGTGGGGTCCCTTGTTCAAATCCCGGAGTTAGCATTTAAGAGAACACTCATCTATTCCCCGAAAGTCATGGAGAAGTGAATTCAAACTTGTGAAGTTATGTTCCTAGCTCCCCACTCGGTCTCGTCCCCAAAATCGTAGGAATATTGAATCGGCAACTCGGGCCACTCTTACTCATACAGATAAAAGGACGAGCCTTCACGGACAGGAGTCCATAACTCATTTAGGATTGAGAATGAGTTGCCTGGTCGTCTTTTGAATTAGCAATCTATTAGTTAACGGCGTTACATCTAAAGATTGGCTATTTCGTGGTCTGGTCTTATACAAACTCATTGTATAGGATACCCCTACTCGTATGTCTCCTCACGAACGATCGGGATTGGGTCGTCTGTAACATTTACGAAGTGTGCCATATCCATAGTGTTGCCAGGATAAGGTACCCAACTTTGTCAATATATTATAGACCCTTTAGGTTATTCCCGGGATATTATCCACTTGTATATCGAGATTATATCAAATATATATCCTGTATATATCAAATATATATCCAGTATATATACTGTCCCAGTTATATGACAATAACCTTGGATGTTTAGTTTATTGGATTTAGACAATGCATTACTATGAATTCAACAACAAATTGATTGTATAAAATTTATTGAATATAAATTTGATTTTACATTAAATACAAACTACGAGTTTATGGCAACACACCCAACAGAGGGACCTCTGAAGACTCCAGATGGGGAGCTTCGAAACAAGAGCTTAAAGAGGTACAACTTGGATCTACAAATAAAACCGTCAGTATTGGGATGGGGTTGCACGACCTAGTGAAAGGAGACCTTGTCAATTTTCTGCAACTCAATTCTGATGTGTTTGCATGGTCCCATGAGGACATGTCAGGGATGGACCCAAGTGTAATAGTCCATAGGTAAAATATTGATCTGGGATGTAAACCCGTTAATCAGAAGCGTCGACCTGTGGACGCTACTCGTAATGCTATAATTTCCAAGGAGGTTTACGAGCTCCTCAAAACTGAATTCATTAAAGAAGTTTATTATCCCGCGTGACTCTCTAATGTAGTAATGGTGAAAAAAGCGAATGGGAAGTGGAGAATGTGTGTCGATTTCACGAACCTTAATAAAGCGTGTCTAAAAGACAACTTTCCTCTTCCCATGATTGACCAGCTCGTCGATGCCACAGCCGGGCATGAGCTGTTAACTTTTATGGATTCATACTCGGGCTACAATCAAATTAAAATGTATGTACCCGATGAAGAACGTATTGCTTTTGTGACAGATCAATGGCTTTACTGCTATAAGGTGATGCCCTTTGGCCTTAAAAATGTGGGTGCCACATATCAACGATTAGTAAATATGATGTTCAGCAAACAGACAGGCTGGAACATGGAAGTTTATGTTGATGATATGTTGGAAAAAAGCGTTACAGTCGAACAACACGTGGTCGACCTTACGGAAGCTTTCACCTTACGGAAGCTTTCAGTGTATTAAGATCCTACCAAATGAAACTCAACCCGACCAAGTGTGTGTTCGGGGTCTCTTCGTGGAAGTTTCTCGGGTTTATGGTTAATCGACGAGGAATTGAACCTAATCCTGACAAAATCAAAGTGGTTCTGGAAATGGAGTCTCCCATAAATTTGAAACAACTTCAATGTTAAAACGGAAGAATTGCAACATTAAATCGGTTTGTTTCTCGGTCTACTAACAAATGTCTCACATTCTTCAAAATACTTCGGACTAAAGGGAAATTTGATTGGATAGATGAATGGGAATAAGCATTTGTCAAATTAAAAGAATATCTGAGTTCGGCACCCTTACTCTCGGAACCAGAACATGTCGATTGCTTATATTTGTATCTAGCTGTATCTAAGACAGCAGTCAGCTTGGTTCTGATTCGTGATGACAGAGGAACACAGAACCCAATATACTATACGAGTAAGTCTATGACTAATGCAGAGATGGGATATCCAAGTATTGAAAAATTGGCTTTAGCTCTGGTTACATCGGCTCGACCATTGTGGCTGTATTTCCAAGCACGTAAGATCGTCTTATTGACTAATTTCCCTTTACGACAAGTTTTTCACAAGCCTGAAACATCAGGGAGATTAATGAATTGGGTGTTAGAACTCAGTTAGTACGACATCAGCTTTGAACCTCGAGTGTCTTTAAAAGGACAGGTCGTTGCTGATTTTGTGGCTGAATTGACACCCAGTCAATTAGCGAAAAATTCCAAACAGCAATGGACTTTGTATGTAGACGGTTCTTCCAAAGAAAAGAGGTGTTGAGTAGGAAATCTCTTTCAGTCACTGGAAGGAACACGTTTTGAGTACGCACTACGATTTAATTTTAGGACGTTGAATACTGAAGCTGAGTACGAAGCCTTATTAGCTAGACTTCAGATGGCGCAGAGCATGAGCGCCGAGTGCCTTTTTGATTCTCAGTGACTCTCAACTTATAGTCAACCAAATAATGGAAGAATTCCAAGCGAAATATGGAAGAATGGCCAGGTATTAGTGGAAAGCAAGCAAAGGTCTGGCAAAGTTAAAAGATTTTGTAATCCGTCAAGTCCCCCGATCAGAAAACTCGAACGCAGATGCTTTGGCGAGGTTGGCTTCTGCATATGAGACCAATCTTTCCCGCATAGTACTTGTGAAGTGCTAAGCTCGCCATTAATTAACGGAGCAGAACAGTGTGAGGTCGTGATACGACCTCGTTCTTGGATGAGTCCGATAATTGAGTTCCTTCAAGGAATTCAACCTGAAGATAAAAATGAAGTGAAAAAATTACGTAGGCAAGCGGCTCATTACCTCCTCCATGATGAAATATTGTACAAGCGAGGGTATTCTCTGCCTTTATTAAAATACCTCACACCAAATGAAGCAGAATATGTACTTCGAGAAGTACATGAAGGAATTTGTGGTGATCATAATGGAGCTTGAACTGTGATGTCGAAGATCATTCTACAAGGATACTATTGGTCGAATATCAGTAAAGATACGAAGATATTCGTACGAAAATGTGACAAATGTCAAAGATATGCCGACTTAAACAGGCAACCACCCGAGAACTTGACGCTGATCTCCAATCTGTGGTTGTTTGCCTAGTGAGGGATTAATATTATTGGCCCACTTCCTACCGGAAAAGGCCAAGTGAGGTTTGTTGTTGTGGCTATGGACTACTTCACTAAGTGGTCTGAAGCGGAACCTTTAGCTACCATTACGGAAGCAAAAGTGAGAAACTTTGTTTGGCAAAATATAATATGTCGGTTCAGAGTTCTGCATGTCATAATCACGGACAAAGGGAAGCAGTTCGACAATGAGAAGTTCCATAGTTTCTGTGCAAATCTCGAAATAAAATATATTACCTCTTCGCCTGCTCATCCATAAGCCAACGGGCAGGTAGAAGCAGTTAATAAAATTTTGAAACGAGGATTAAAAATGAAATTGGAAGAATTGAAAGGTGAATAGGCCGAAGAGCTCCCAAGTGCGTTATGGTCTTATCGGACTACTCCCAAGGGCTCAACGAACCAAAAACCCTATGCATTAGCTTTTAGTTCGGAAGCAGTGATTCATGTAGAGATCGATTTGCCATCAGAATGAACTGAACGTCTCTTTGATGAAGTGCAAAACTCAGAAGCATTGTGTTTGAATTTAGATCTCCTTGAAGAACGAAGAAACGTCTCACGGTTAAGAAATGCTGAATATCAAAATAGGATGATGAAATATTACAATGCCAGGGTGAAGAAACGATGCTTTAAGTCGGGCGATCTAGTGTTAAAGAAAGTTCTTCAAAAAATTGGCGCTTTGGAATGAAACTGGGTCGGACCGAACAAGATCAAGAACATTGTCCGAACAGGAACGTATCAATTGATGGATTTGAATGGGAAACAACTCGCCCATCCATGGCATGCTGAACATCTTAAAATGTATTGTCAATAATGTCTGTAATTCGATTCAGCATTCTACAAACCTTACTCAAATTAGACGTTATCATATACACTTATTTTGCACGTATGAATGAGTTGTTGTGGAAGTATTTGTTACTTGGTTATATGATCGGCTCCGTACATGCATGACTAAATTTGATTTGTTAAAAGCATACGAGTATCACGAGTATAAAAAAAAGTGCAAAATTCAAACCAGACGTGAATTGAACACCCATTTAAACAAAACATTCTAATTTTGTTATTTCGGAGTGATCACCAAAATTACACAGAGGTAGCAAAAAATAAAATGGAAGTATAGAGAAACGATTAATCTCGCTTTCGTTTATTCTCCATGGCGAGTTGCCACTCCAGGAAAGCGATTCGCCGATCCATCGCACGGCTCTCCTCCTTCATGGCCAATTTTTCTTCATCCCAGTTCTCATTCTCTTCCTTCAAAGCCTGACACTCGAATTCGAACTTCAGAGACTTGACTGTCGTGTCCCGTAGTTTGTTTCCGAGTTGATTGACTTCCCTTTCCAGTTTGAGAGCTTTTCCTTCGGTTCTCCAGAGTTCAAATCATGATGGAGGAGCAATGTAGCGTGGAAAGCAACTATATGAGGGCTCCCCATCTGCGACTGGTAAAAGTTTGGGAAGATTTAGCGGAGAAGAGGATGGAGAAGAAGAAAAGGAAGAAGAGTCTCCAGAATGATCAGAGGAGATCGCCATAAAAGAAATAAGGGGGCCATTCACCTCTTCAGACATCGTGTAGGAGGGTTAAGGAATAGCGTGAGGCGGCAAGTAGGGTGAAAGCCCTTAAATATATTAGTGGTTTTGGGTTTGAAGCATCAGTCGAACTAATCTTGAATATGAAACGGCGTCTAGGGATGATTGATGGCAACTGCACAGTCGGAATAATTAAAGATACAGTGAAATTAATACGAAGATATGATTTGATACGAAAATCGTGCCAAAATTTAAGGGCGGTTACATCACAAAATATAAAAAAAGGAGACCATACTACAATAAAAATTAATGCGAGATTGGAATCTGCCAGCTCGGATAAACCTTCAGTTCTGCCCTGGGCAGGTGCCGTTAAGTAATGAACGACATTGACCTCCTTGACCCCGATGTCGGTTCTTACCTGGGGATCCAGTTCAGCTATTCCGGTTAAAGGTAAAGCGCTTACCTCATTGTCTAGGCTAATTTAGCGGTTTGATCGAACGTTTTCTTCATAGCAAACTCCAAATCTTGATCAAACATGGAAACAAGCTTATCGGAGTCGACTTCTTGAGCAAAGTTTTTTAGCCATTCAACCGCATAGTTGAGACCACTGTATTCCAAGTTTCTTTCTAGTTCTTTGAAATCAGGAAATTGGGATATGACTTCATAGAGAAGGTCGAAATTGCCAAGTCAGGCCTCAGTGTTGGCAAGTCTGGATTCAGCATCAGCAAGTTTTGATACGGATTCGGTGACTACTTTCTTAGACTCGTGGAATTTGGATTCAATGTTGGCCAAATATAATTCAGTTTGGCCAAGTTTTGACTTAGTGTCAACGAGCGCTGCCTCAACTAAATTTTTCTCTTTAACCTCAACACTCAAAGCTTTCTCCATCGAGGTCTTCAGGTCAGCGAGTTCGGACTCGATCAACCTTCTCTTTTCGACCTCAGCGTTTAGAATGCTCCTTATTGAAGTCTTCAACTCAGCAAGTTCATCCCGCAGTTGAATAATAAAGGCCGAACTAGTTGGCTTCAGCCTTCAACTTAGAGTTTTCAGATTGCAGGCGAAGGATTTCTTCTTCCAACTTAGTCTGTTTAACTTTGTACCTGTTACTTTCCATGATGCATTTCTCTGACGCGGCAAGAACGTTGATGGTCTTCAGCTTTAGAGTCTTGAACTCTTCTTTTTCTTTGACTAAAGCTTCCTGTTCTTTCTTAAGCCCTTCTAGTAAAGAGTCGTACTCGGCCAGGCGAGCGGAATAGGCTGCAGCCTTCCTTGTGACTTCCGCAAGTTTGATTTTGTTCTTTCGACCAGCAGTGTCACGGTGGGAAAGTTCCACTCCAACGGAAGCCATTCCACTACATGAGAGAGCTAAAGCCTAAAATTAAAGAATGAAACTAAAGAAACGGACATGGTAATAAAGTGTGAAATGAAATAAAAAGTCAGGAGTTACTATTGCAATGCATGTGGTCGCTTCGGAGAAAAACTCTTGAGATGATGAGGAATCGATGCTACGGATATGTTTCTCTGAGCCACTACAGAAAATAGAATAAAGCTTGTCTACAATAGACAAAACGTTTACTCCGCCCAGATCAGTCAGAAAAAGGGGAACCTCAACAGCAGAGATGGAGGAGTTCCAAAAACTTCGAAAGAGCTCTCCCTGGCGTTGGATGGCCCAGAAGCAAAGCCTGTGTTGTCTACTAAAGGAGAACGAGATTGGACCTCGTCAAGCTCTTGAAGAGATATCCCAAGACCGTCCCCTGGGGCTTGGAATTCAGACTCAACTCCTCTATGGCCTTTGGGAGACGGACTAATGACTTCAGAAGGAGTAGGGAGAGTAGGTTTTGTTTGAAAGCCTGAAGGTGCCTTGGGCAAAGGCTATACGGAAAACAAATCAATAAGATCGTCTTCATACCGTGTTCTTTTTCTCCATAAAAGCTTTTCTTCCACTCCTTCATCTTGTGAGGATTGTTTAGTGGAAACTTTGTTTATCCCCATTTCGATAAGGGAAGAAACAGATCTTCGTTTAAGAGTATTTTTCGGAGCAGATGGCTTCGACAAAGGAGGACGGTGTTCTTCAAATTCCAATCGCGGGTGCAAACTGGGGCTGTGTAGTGCAAGCACCTCTTTGCCTTTCCTTTGAAGGAGAAGAATTTGTGGCTATCTCTTTTCCCGCTACCGAACTAGTTGAACCTTTCCCCAAAAGGACTTCATTGCGACGACTACTGTTAAACCTGGATGGACGAGGGTTTATTTCTTCTACACAACAATTTAAACTGGATTAGTAAAAATCTCAATGAAAAGCAGAAAAGGAAAATGGTAAGGGAGTTCAACCTTTCGTGAGTTCAGCTGCGAGCCTGCAGTTTCTCAAGTCCCGATTGGACAAGAGGTCAGGACTATAGCGATCCCTGGCTGGAATGACTACACAGCCGGCTAGAACTGACCTGGTCACTTTAGTCAACTCAAGTAGAGGATCGATCAAGGCTGCAAAGACGGGGAATTGGCTATTATAAGCGCCTCAGTTACATAAAAAATGAAGAACTCTTCAAAGAGAGACTTACTCAATCTACCGAATTCCATAGGAACCTCACAATAAAGGGGCCCCTTCATTGGTCATCGTTAACCAGGTTCCCGAAACGTAGAACCACCTTTGTTTCCAGTTCTTTATAGAGGTGGGACCATTCCTAATTGAAGAAAAGCCTTTCTCCATTACCGACCCGTTGACCAATTTAGCAACTCCGGGAAAGTAACTTAAATAGAATCGGCCAGGGGCTTTGGAAGACTTTTGATATTATAGATGACAAGCATTTGTTCAACAGACAGGATGCAGGTTTTATATGCACAAAATCTCCACAATAGGTACCAGAAGCCCATCAATATGCCACACCCATTGGGTGCTAATTCGGCAGGAGCTAAGTTGATAGCATTAAGAAATAATTGGGCGAAAAGATGTAACGGCAACCTAACGCCATATTTGAACATTTGCAGGTAGAAGCTGACAAAGCCTAATGGAGGTTTGTTGATCGTTTCACCTGCCGCAGGGATTCTCAACACAATGTCGTTCGAGATGGAATAAATATATCTAAGTATCCCTAGCAACTCCTCAGGACAATTTGAATACGAATACTCAGAGCAGTCACCGCTAATTTTCGGTTGCTCACTACGCTTGCGCAGACGAGATTTTCTACTTTTAGTCGGGGGATTCTCTAAAGGAGTTTGAGAAGTCGAAGGCCTATGAGAACTAGCATCAAAAGACTTGGTCCTAGCCATCTACAAGACTTAAAAGGCAGGAAGGAAATTAGTATCAGGTGCAAGGATTACCTAGTGCAAAGCAAAAATAAATAGAGCAATCTACTTAGTCAATTCGCAATAATTGAAATCCTTTGCCCTAGCTGCTCAACGAAGGCCTCTAAATTATGAAAATCAAGTGAAACTCACGTTGAAACGTTATAAATACTTAACGGAAAGCTGTGTTAGTTTGGAAGAGTGGAGAAAAAGACGAGTTCGGATCCGTACTGGTGTAAGGCGAATCAAACACTACTTCAAGAATTACAAATTAAGGTCCTTGAATCTTCTTGAAGTATGGGGCTATTGTTTGGCCTTCGAGTTTTAAGACACATCGCCACTCCAAATTAATTATAAGGAAAAAATACCTGGCGGAGGCAACTTGTAAAGGGTACTAGTTCGGACCAAAGCCGAACTAGGCGACCAGTTGAACGGTTTTGCTTACTACCCACGTAGCATGCCAACCGTTCCCACCACTAAGCGCGCGTCTCCCTACTTTTGTGGAATTGGAATTGTTTATTCAAATCAGGATCCTTACCTGTCCAACGGTTACTTTTCTCATCCCTTATAAATACCAATTGAAACGAATGAGTCAGGTACGCAAAAACTTATTAACTTGAATTTTCATTATTTACTTGGCATAAAGACTAACAAGATCGTCTGAGTGCTAACTTGTTTTTGCAGATTCATTTATTCTGGAGTGTTCTCGAGGATCTATTGTGACTATCGGAAATTTTTCGGTAAGAACAACGAACTTAGCGGTGATTGGAACCTATCTGATTCAAATCCCAACTCTTATATTTGTCTTTAAAAAAATCTTGATTTAGGGAATTAATTTCAAATATGGGTACTTCTAAACCAAAAGAACCTTCCATAGGTTTAGGGCATCTTTCAGTTGCCAAAATCACTCCCATTTTAAATAAGAATGTTTGATAATAATTCGAAAGTGATCTTAGTTTATTAAATCTATTTTCTTTTTCTAATTTTTTTGTCATTTTCTAACTTTATTTATCTTTAATTTTGTTTATTCTCTCTATTTCTTATTTCTAAAATTTTTGTAATCTATCAAAATTTTTAATTTCGTCCATTTTCTAAGTTTATTTATATGTCTAAAATTTTTGTCTCTCACCCTCTAAAAGCTTTCCCTCTAAGATTTTGTTTCTCTCTAAAAATTTTGTCAAATTCTATCCCTTTTACTAAAATCATTCCTAACCATCAAAGTCTAATTTGAAAATCTAATTTTTAGTTGTTAATTCAAAAAACTCGCTTTAATCAAAATCAATATGAGAAAAGTTATCTAAAATCTCTTTTTTCTTTTTTTTGTTGAGGTACACGCGACACACGAATACAAAATAATAATAATAATAATAAACATCAATTTGAAATTCGATTTCAAAATCCTATTTGAAATTTGTCCTTGGAATTCTTTTTAAAAAAAATTGATAAAGCCTTATCGAAAATCTGAGTCAAAATTCAATTTTGAAATGCCCATTAGTTTATTTTATTTATTTTTATTAGAAAAAATAAAATTGGGACGAACCAGTGCCTACATTCTCATAATAAAATGCTTTAAAAGTCTGTTTTAAATTGTAAGTTGCAAATATTTAGTTAGTGTTATCGTGTTATGAGTTATTAGATGATAACTCCTTATACTTTTTCACATGATTTGTATAGAGTTTCTCCCTTAAATTGAACCAAATTGCTACTCAAGCCTTATCTTCTTTTTTTTTCGCAAGTGGGAAGAACTTATCCAAAAACTTCTAGCCAAACCATTCCAAATATCAATCAAATCTGCCGGCAAGAAATTCTACCAATTCATAGCCCGATCCTTTAAAGAAAATGGGAATAGGGCGAGTCAATGGCATCGTCTATCACTCTATTTATACTTAGAAGCCATTTCTTTTTTAGGAATATAGATATCCGGCATTTTCAGATGTCTGGAATTTAAAAGGCATAAAAAATTTTTATGTCCAACATCTTTAGATAATCATGACTTTTTTGCAGGAAATTTTATAAGAATGTACACCAAATTCATTTAAAACTCTTTCCCCCATCTTTTTGCCTCCGATCAGTCTTCACTGAAAAGCTTTCAGACCCCTGTGTGAGCAAGTTATAGTCCCGGAATATTTGGTTAACTATGTTTGTTTTGCGGAATTTATTAGTGGTAATATTTTAAATTTATATAATGTTCCAAAAATATTCGAATGTTCATATTATTCCTACATTAATTTAATATAATTTTCATTTATGTAATAGATTTGTTTTTATTAATTTAATATTTTATTTTGTTATATTAATTTTGTATATATTAATTTTTATGTATTAATTTATAGAACAAATTAATTCATATTTGTTTGTGCAGAAAATGGGACGAGGTCAGACCCGATCAAGGTCGGACACGTAAGCTTCTTTGACTCAGATCGCTACAAAATGACCTGCAGAAGAGGCAAATTCTTCGATGCTCAAGTCAGTAAAGCAGCTCGAACTCAATAGTAAGTTCGATGAAAAATTTGATACCTGGTGTGGAAATGGTGCCCTTTATTTATAGGTTTGGGATCCGACAGACCTCCCGACTAACGATTATTCGTGTCGAATAGCAGATCAGATATGTTAGACTTGGCATGTCAGTTCTGGAGTAGATCAAACCTTTAACATGGGTAAAAATGGAGAGTAAATGACTAAGTAATCCACCTCGGAAGGTTCGAGGTGGATCTGTCCTCAAACGTTGCCTATGTGGGCACTTCCCTATCGTCCACGAGGCATTGCCATTTTCATCCCCAAACATTGGCTCCCTGTCTGGCAGGTTCGAGATCGACTTGGCATAGAAGTTCCTATTTGATTGGAAAATCGACCGACATGGTGACTTCCGATTTCCTGGTGAAATTATATTCGTTGGAGAAACTGGAAATTTGAATCGACAGCTGTTAGAGCACTTACATGCTCCTACGTTTGAACTTTCAAATAATCCAGTTCGTTGCTTTCTGGAAACGTGTACGACGGAGATGGATTTCCATAGCACTATAAATAGCCCCAAGGTTCAGATATGCTTTTTATGCTTTATGTAAATCTTGTGTTCGACTTGAGCAGCTCGGAACTTCACTCTAGGTCAGTCTTTATCTTTTGATATTTTTGTGTTTTTCCTCTTTTTTTAGTCATGTCGAGCTTTTCCAGAAGTAGTTCATTCGGTAGCTTAGGTCGGAACCCTAGCACCTCCTCCCCTAAAAAGGTTAGCTCTAGCAAGGAACTAGCTGATAGGTTCGATGCCGAGCTCGAGGAGATAGAAAACTTTAGGTTTTCATATGATGATGAAAATGATAGTAATGCCTCCACATCAGGTCAAGGGTTGGAATACCCTTTTCAAATGCCCGAGAACTATCTAGGACTTCTTCGTAAGAGATATAGCATCCCTGACAATATAGGTCTACGTCTTCCATTCAGAAGGGAACGAGCTGACGATCCTCTGGAGGGGTGCGTCACGCTCTATTTAAAGATGTTTGAGTACGGTTTTCGTCTTCCAATCCACCCTTTTTCTCAAGAGTTTCTGAGCAAAACTAGTCTTGCTCCCGCCCAGGTTACCCTCAAAGGTTTGGTTGTTGCCTTTGGTCTGGCCAATCTATTATGGCTTAGGCGCCAAGAAGTCGAGGGTTTGGAGCTGCTTAGGGTTGAGCAGCTTCTTGCTTGCTTCGAGGTGAAGCGTATCTCAAAAAAGTTCGGGCGTTACTATTTGTGCGTAAGGAAAGGAGCGAGGAATCGTCAAAGGCCCCACATCAATAAAGATGTGGATACGCAAATGTTTTTACGCCTCTGGAGAGTGGTTGGCGAAGGACGAGTCTGACCAGCCATTTCACAACATTCCGTGTAGATTTGGGAACTTAAGCAAGAGGTCGTATTCTTTATTGCTTTGTGTTTTTATTAAACTCGTTCTTTAATCCTCTCCTAGCAAGCCTGTTCCCCAATTGACGCAATCAACCTTCGACATCTTAAAGTACTATAACGACAAGTACAAGGGCGATGGGAAGGTCGAAACTTTTTTAACTGATAAGCTCTTGTTAGCTTCTAGGTTGTTAGACTACAACCCCTTACTCTTTCCTCCGGAATCCCGAAGACCGAACTCTGAACTAGGTAAGTCGGCCTCGGAACTTATCTCTTTGTTCTTATGTGGGCTTTTGCTAATCCTCACCACCTTTGCCTTGCAGCTATGATTTTTAGGTTTGCCCAAGATGGGAAGCGCAAACACCCTCGTGATGGTCGTCCGTCCAAATCTGGATCGGGCTCGAGCTCAAGAGTCACTGACACTTCTCCCGAGGTCATGATGGATGAGGGGCTCGCGGGGAATAGTCCCTTGGTGGAGGAGGGAGGTCGAGACCTCAATTGAGGTACTTGATGTTTCACCACTCTAAGAGGTTGAAAGGAGGTCTCCTCCCAAAAAGTCCAAAAAAAAAGAAGAAGATGTCGTGTGATGATGTCGTGCCCGAGGTGAGGACTGTTGGCTTTGCTAGACTAAAGGACGATCCCAATGCTTGGTTGGAGGCAATGTCCAACATCAAAATGAGGTTCAAGATTGAACCTTCAAGCGCCAGCGTCAAGGAGAAAGTGGCACAAATATCCAGTGCTTGCTTTAATCACTGTCTGAGGCTGGCATCAAAGTTCTAAGCACTCCCTGGTCTACAATCCAAAGGGATGATCGATTACACTACTGAGGTACGATCTTCCATCCCTTGCGACTTAAAAATTTTAAGTGTTCAGGGCTAACGGGTCTCTTCCTTATTCTTACGCAGGCGATGTGACTGCCTGTCATGTCGTAATTATGATGAAGGCCGAGCTGAATGGTCATGACCTCCTCACAGTAACGGAACATGAGGCCTCCTCTACTGCTGCTCTTGAGGGGGAGCTAAATAAGGTAAAGGCCGAGATCGAGGCCCTTAAGTCAAAATTTGTGGTGTTGCGTCCACACAACCGTGTTGACAACACATGCAAGTATACACGAAATTACCGATTGTAATACAAAACGAGGTCGAGTCCACAGGGACCTGGGATTATATTCAAAATTATGTTTGCAAATAACAAAATGTAAAAACAATAAAATATATATGATTGTATTATATGTAAAAGAAATATCATAGACAAAACAGTAAATGATCTCACAGCATACACACTTCAAAAAGTTGATAACAGAAGAAAGTTACAGCACAGAACAGCGAAAATGAGGGTTAGCATATATGGAAAAGTGGGGGAAACTTAACATGCTTTTACTGACTTTTCAACCTACCCTCTAGCAAGACAACATTCATTAGTGCTCAACTTGACATGGTTCCCTTTCGAGACACCCAAACATGGATACCCACAACTCTCGTTGCTAAGTTTCCAAGCAATACAGACAAGTTCTAAGCATGATTAGGGGACCCATTCCTGAGCATCCACAAATTACTAGAAAAGAGTAACTAATCACAAACAGAGCAAGTCAACAACTCGTAAGCCCTCTCGGGTCAATACAGACGCTAACATACAGAACAGAGTGGCCAACAATGTTAGGTAAGATTTAAGAAATAAAAAAAGCTCTATTTAATAACAAATGAAGCAACTAGATGTTTGGTTGTTCATCAGTTACAACATGTAAATCTCCCCCGAAATGGGGTTTAGCTCATGGAGAAAGAAGAAAATACAATAGGTAAAGAACGAAGACAACTCATTTCAAGAAAATAGCAGAAAACTGAGAAAGAAGATGATAGCTCGAAGAAGCAGTCGAATATCCTCCTCTATCATCAACTTTCTCCCTCGAAAATGGAGAGATTCCTCCTCATTGTCGTTTTATCTCTAAAAAACGTGTCTCTATGGGGATTTGTGTGTGGCGAATATGGTTAAATGTCCCTTTTATATCGGGTCCCATTTTTAGGACACCTAGCTGAAGATTGTACAGACATGGTAAATTCCTGTGTCTTGCTGTTAACTGCGCAGTAAATCAATGCTCCAACGTTGCTTCGCTCCAGCTTTCATCTGTTTTGCTTTGCAAATGCTTCATTCACTCTTCTCTGGACTTAGCACTCTCTTTTATGCTTTATCTTCTGCTTCCAAACATGCGCATTTAAGCTTGAAATAAGAGCATTTAGCACAATTTTTAGGCAAAGCATTCAAGACCTGGGACTTTTAGCTCGAACTTCACTTTCTAATATTATCTATGATATTTAAGAGCTAAAATGGACACACTTTGACAATTATTTGCATAAAAACACCCAAATATACACTATAATAACCCTTTTTTGGAGAGTTATCACACCCCCAAACTTAAAATCTTGCTTGTCACCAAACAAGAGCATGTATTTTTACCTCTGTTCATGAAAGAAGAATGTTAGAAACCTGTACTTCAAGCATCCAGCCCTATGCCTTAACCTTTCATTTTGATCAACAACGCTAGAACCTACATACTCTACTAAAGTACTTCAACTGGAGCAAAGAAATAAAAGCAGCTTAGGTTTGTTCACACTCTGGAGGATGCTATTTTCTGCCCAACTGTAGCTTCTTTCTACTTCCCAACCTCAAATTTAACTTCTTCTAGAGATTCTTTTCTCAAGCCCCTTTCACTAGCCTAAATCCTTAACCCTTGCACTTCCAACATGGGCTTCTTTAACCATGGGTTACTAACCCTTCCTAATCTTGCAGCCTCTTTATGCTCTGGATGTGAACTGCTAGCCCCTCCTTTATTGAGAAAGTTTTTTTTTTTAAGGGCTGAATTACAGGATTAGAAAGATTCATGATTATATACAAATTCAATTGAAGATATAAGAACTGAAGGTTAACTCCCCGACCCAAACTTAAAAGGATGCATTGTCCTTAATGCAGCTAAGAACATCCAGAATTTAAAGCGCCAGCACACCCCCAAACTTAAAGCGAAAGTAAGATGAGAAGGATAAGGATGTTCGCTATCAGGATATAGACATGAGTGTGGAGGGCTAATGCTAACAACTAAGGGGATCTAATAAAATAGGTCCATGCTAGCTATACAAAGATAAGGGTTGACGTTGGATAGATGACCATTGAAATCCCTCCCTAGGGTAAGCGCTACCTGGGGCCAGTACTACGAGAGGGAAGCGAGGGCATGAGCAGACAAACATGAACCAAAGGGCAAACAAAAGAAATCATACACTCATTAAAATGCTCCAACATCAACAAGAAAAACTGCGCACTAACAGACTCTAGTATCAAGACTATACTCAAAGGGTAGGTTAAAAGACACATGTTGAGAACACATTATTTGCTAACAACTTGTTTTCAAAGTAATTTTATAGGGAGAGATTCACATACTGACTAAAAGAGAAAGAAAGAACTAACTATGCAAATAGTGAATTTAAATGCAGACATTTTAAAATGGAGGAATTTAAAACTGAACTAAACTAGACTAATGAAAATAAAAAGTAACAACAATTGGGGGTCATTTTTCAGAGCAAAAAGGAAAGGAAATTCCCTTTCGCAGGTCAAGCATGTCAATGTTCTTTGCCTTCTTTCTCGTCCAACGAGTCGCCCGTAGGCTGATCTTCCTCTCTTGATATATTGCCTTCTTCCCTCACTTTGCCATGGGCATGCTCCTGTGAAATAGCTGCAGCATACCTCTTCCCTTCAGTTGGGGAAATGAAAATTCTCTTTTTTACCTTTTTGTTTTTCTTGGAAATGGTGACTGGAGTTGCTCTCGCTTGCTCGATTCGTACATTGTTCGATGATTTGGAAGGTTTTGCCTTTTTCTCTTTGCTGCATGATGCTTCCAGGACTCTATTTGGTCTCCTCATCCTTGCTTCTGAACCTTTTAGAGTCGGTTTGATGCGGGTGGCTCTTTTTTAGGTAAGTTTGTCGGCTTTTCCTCTACATTGATGTGCACTTTATCTACAAAGGTTGTAAGGCTCTTTTCTTGATTGAGGGCACAAGATGCTGGAGCATATACCCTCTCTCCACTTGGTTGGCCCTCACTAGCTCCTACATGCTGTGCTGAGGCATTTGACGGCTCAGTATTTTTATACTCTTCTCCCGGTGCTAGGGTCTATATTTCAGCCCGGTAACATCTTCCTTTACCATCATCTCTTTATTCCCATCACCAAAACCTTCTAGAGCTCTAGCGTGCCTTCTTACACAATGCTCCAACATTACTTCTGCACTCAATTCATCCATTAAAGCTTCATCTAAAATCTTCAACACTTAGCATTCTTCTGATTCAGCAAGAAACTTCATGGAATCATAGATCGAGAACTTCACTTCCTGATCTTGAACGTGCATTGTCAGCTCTCCTTTATGGACATCCAGGAGTGCTCTTCCAGTGACAAGGAATGGCCCCTCAAGGATGATAGGGACCTTCTTATCTGCATCGTAATCCAAAATAATAAAGTCAGCAGGGAAACTAAAATTATCTACTTGTACTAGAACATTTTAGATCTTTCCTTCTGGATGCGTGATGGATCAGTCTGCTAGTTGCAATGTGACTGTTGTTGGCCATGCTGTTGGGTTTTATGCCCTAAACTCATGGTTTGTAAACATAAAATAAATATTCATTCAATAAAGTTTTTATTGATATAATTGCATTAACCCAAATCCAATAAACTAACATTCAAGGTTATATCATGTAACTTGAACAATATATAACAGATATACAATATATATTTAATATACAACATGTATATTTGATATACAGTGTATATATATATAGTATATATTCGATATACTGGTGGATAATGTTCCAGTAGTGACCTAAAGGGTCTATAGTATATGGATAAGGTTGGGTATCTTATCATGGTAACACTATGGATACAGCCCACTTTGTAATAGTTACAAATGACTTGATCCAAGTCGTTTGTGTGGAGCCATGCAAGTGGGGGTATCCTATACAATAAGTTTGTATAAGATCGGACTACGAAATAATTAATCTTTAGCTGTAACACCGTTAGCTAATAGATTAATATTTCAATAGGATGACCAGGTAACTCGATCTCAAGCCTGAGTGAGTTATGGACTCCTGCCTGTTAGGGGTCGTCCCCACCACTCTTCCTCCTTTATAAAAAGGGAAGTTCTCCCCTTTCCTTGGAGCTCCCTCAGTCGCCGGTTGAACGAGTTTCAGAAACTCTAGTTTGAAAATCGTTCTCTCAACCTATCAGTTTCCTTTCAATTATAAGACAGCTCCCACAAACCGAGTTCTTAACTTTTAGAGGATAGCGAGGAAGACTTTGTGGTGGCGTTGGTGTCTACATTGAAGAGGTGTCTTCAAAGGTATGTATCACTAACTTCCTTCTTACTCATGCTTATGTCTTTTCTTTGTTGTAATTCTAAAACCAGATTGAAGCACACGCGTTCGCGTGCTTCCGCTGCGGGATCCGATCCCTTCACATGCTTCTCCCATTCCCAGCTTTTTGTAGATGGACAAGGGCATGAGATTGATACTTGCCCCCAGATCATAGAGTGCTTGACCTATTTCCTGTCCTCCAATGGAAACGGGTATGGTAAAGCTCTCAAGATCCTTCATCTTTTCCGAAATTTTGCTTGTGAGGATAGTGTTGCAGGCCTTGGTCATTGCCACCGTTTCATATTCTCTCAGCTTTCTTTTCTTTGTGAGAATGTTCTTAAGGAAGCGCACATAGGTCGGTCCAATGCTTCCACCAGCGATATGTTGACATGCAGCTGCTTCAGCACATTTAGGAACTTTCTAAAATGCACATCCTGCTCTTTCTTTTACAGCCGTTTTGGGTATGATGGTGCGGGTTGATACTCGACTGGAGTATTTTCATGCTCTATCTGCTTCTGTTTTCCAGTCATGTGCAGCTGTTATGCTTCTGCATTAGTTGCCTTAGCTTCTACTGGGTTGACCTCTTTGCTTGTATTGCTTTGCAGTTCCACTATATGCTCGCTACTGTACACTAACTGCCTGAGGTTTGCCATTTTTTTAACTGGCATGATTATAGGTATTCCATCTGACTCGCATTCTTTTGTTCGCAGCCCACTTCCTTCAACTTGATTTAATTCATTACGGATTCCTAGAGCATTTGGATGGGTAGTAGGCAATGAATTGTCACTCCGCAATGTTAGAGCATTATATTGCTCCTTCCCATCTTTATTGGTCACCTCAGTATCATTGAGCAGCGCTCCATAAGGCCTAATCTTTGCAAACTGACCCACATGTATTTCCAGATTCCTCAGCAATGCTGTCTGGCTTTGCACCGTGGTATCATTCTTTTCCATATACTTCTTCATTAGATTCTCAAAGATGTGAATGATCCTTCAAATGACCTTTGCACTGTTACCTGACCTTGGTTTGAGAAGCCTGGGGGATAACTTCCTTTTTGCTTATATGCTAGAGCATTAGATGTACTAGCATTGTTTCCTCCCTGATTTCTACTCCAACTAAAGTTGGGATTGTTCCTCCAGCCCGGGTTGTATGTATTGGAATACAAGTTGTTTCCATTATTTTGAGCATTTTTCAAATAGTACACTGACTATGGATTGCCAGGACAGTTGTTGTAATGATGCTCTCCCTCACAAAAAGAGCAAGAAATCCCTTGGATGTGGCTAACATTTGCCTTACTAACATATACTTCAGCTGTGTTTTGCTGCATCATACTCCTCATAAGCAAATCTGTCAAATTCTCAATCTTTGAATTTAAGGCGGTGAAAGACTGATTCAATCAATCATTTGCCTCCTTTCTCGTACATGGCTCTCAGGTCAGACCATGAACGATTGTTCGATGATATCCTCTCCAAGATGTTGAATGCTTTAGCATAAAGTTTTGCTAGCAATGCGCCATTTGCAGAGGCATCAATGACCAGACGTGTGGCGTTGTCCAATCCATTATAGTACATTTCGATCTGAATGCATCTTGGAATCCCATGGTGAGGGCATTTTTGCAGAAGTCGTTTAAAATGCTCCCACGACTCACTAACCGACTCCCCAACAAATTGCTGAAAATTGTTGATTTCGCTTCTATACTTAGCATTTTTGCTTGGTGGGAAGTACTTCATCAAAAAATTTCCAGCCAAGTCGTCCCAACTTGTAATAAATTCTAAAGGAAGTGACTCCAATCAGGTCATCGCTTATAATATAGAGTTCGCTTATAATAACAGTTTTCAGGCCACGATTGGGATGGCCCCACACGAGGCACTGTATGGGAAGGAGTGTCGATCTCCGGTTAATTGGGACGAAGTCGGAGAAAGAGTTCTCTTGGGGACCGGATTTGGTGCAGGCGACTAACAGTGCCATTCAAAAGATCAGGGGAAGAATGCAAATTGCACAGAGCAGTCAAAAGAGTTATGCAGACGTCAGGCGTAGGGAGCTCGAGTTTGTGGTAGGTGAGCGGGTGTTTCTTCGTGTGGCACCCRTGWAGGGAATTTTACGATTTGGGAAAAAGGGGAAGCTCAGTGCAAGGTTCATTGGGCCTTTTGARATTTTGGAACGTATCGGCCCAGTCGCGTATAAGCTGGCTTTGCCACCATCATTGGCAGYGGTTCACAATGTGTTTCACGTGTCTATGCTGAGGAGGTMCATTCATGACCCTTCGCACGTTTTGGACCCTGAACCATTACAACTAGATGAGTCCTTGTGCTACGAAGAGGTACCTGTCAAAATTTTGGCAAAAGAAACCAAGTTGTTAAGGAA
>NW_019104600.1:0-30294 GCF_001995035.1 Momordica charantia
CACATCCCAATCATATGCCCTATCATCTCCCAAATTACAAGGAACAACATTTGACCCTAACGATGCGAGAGATGCTATATCATGACCAATATGACCAAAGTAGGGGGTGGTGGGCGGGAAGAAGAGGGGTTCGACGACGAGGACGGAACTGACAGACTTGAAAATGAGGGTCTCGGAAATAAGGGTTTTGCAAATGGGGGGGCACAAGCTGAGGGAATAGGAACATTGGACACGTGTTGGCCTAAATAATATGGGAAATAAGGCATGTACGGTTCATTCTGATGTACCTTCTTTGGCACGGTAGATATGTATAGCGGCAATTCAGAGACATCTTCACCAGTTAAGAAGAAAGTCAGGTCATCGTCGTCAGTTATTTCCATTACACAAACCTTCGCCTTAAAATTATATACACGTCTAATTATGATATCTTCCTGTAATGGATTTATACTACTTAGCCTACATACATGTCCTAGAAATTCAGCATAGGTGATTTTACTATCCACAGTCAATCCTCTTGTACGACCACCCACGTAATCCTTTTCAATATCTTTCYATTCTCCACCGAATGATATAAAAACACGAGGCATCCTGCAAATAGACCAAAACACTATAATTAAATACAAATCAATAAATTTACAAACAAACAAGAAAAATTCAAGATTTATATTGCATGGTCTCGGTCCCTATCCCGATCCCGATCCCGGTCCCAGTCCCAATCCCGGTCCCGGTCCCAATCCCTATCCCGGTCTACCCCAGTTTATCCCCATCTCGGTCCCGGTCCCGGTCGTATCTGGACATGAAGGACCGGGCTTGAGTTTACCTTCTATCTCGGTCTCAAACCCAGTTCTAAATTTCATCCCGGTACCAATCCCGGTCCAAGTTAAATTCTAGACTTCATTTCTGTTTTCCGTAAAATAACGTTTTTTTCTAGAAAAATGATAAAATTTCGTATCATTACAAGTTTGAAGAAGTACAATATTCTAAAATGATGAAATGGACATACCTATATTGTGAAAACAATGGATTCGAGATAACGGATTATGTGGGGACCGATCGATTGGATAATGTGGGCCAACAATCACGTGGAGAAAATCTTGAGTATTGGAAAAAAAACRTGACTTGCGTGTGTGTGGTGATTTGGAGTTGAAAAAACAAAGTGCGAATTGTTAAGTTGGTCGTTGGTGAGTTGGTTGGAAATTTATTATATCATAAATGCATTTATTATGAAATGAGGGCAATTTAGTCAATTTACAAAGCAAAATAAGGGGAGGGGTCAGAAATCTGAGGTGGAGGGATCATAAATAGGTAAAAATCAAAAGGGGGTCAAAAGTCCAAAGTGGTTATTGAAAGGGGTCAAAAATCCCAATTTCCCGAGATTTGTGGGGGGAGATGTTGATTTTGAAACATGAGGGTACTACGATAATTTTACATTTCAAAATTATGAAATTATTAATAAATAAGGAAGAGTGGGGTCATAGATTAGTTTTTTTTTTCAAAATGAGGTTATAAATCCAAGGTGAATTATGGGAGGGGTCAAAATTTCAAATTTCCCATGTACTAACTCCCAGGTGTTATTTTTCATTACAGCTAACTACTCTTCTTCTATAGCTTTTCTCTAGTGACTATGTTTCATAGCTTCCTGGGCTATTGTAGGTTCCACCTTTTTAAAATCATTGATAAGTGACTTTTGACTCTTGTAATTTAGGGTGTTTTTGAGTTATTTGATAGTTTTTACGGACATTTCCTTTGGGTAGTTTAATCGTTTTTAGTATTTCTTTCTTTTATAGGACTTGAGTTGATGAAGAGGAGAAAAAGAGCAAATAAAGAAGCAAAATCGAGTCAAATTCCAGTGTGTTGGGCGCCTAGGCGCCGAAAATTGACAAAATGGCAGAATGTTGGGCGCCTAGGCGCTACAAAGTTGGAAGCAGGTTTTTTTGCTAGCACGTGTTTAGGCGCCTAGGCACCGAAATTGGTTAAATATTTCATATTACCCCTAGCCGCCGAGGAGCAAAACAGAGGGAAGCAGAACGTTGTTTAGAGAGAGAAAAGGAGATTTTGAGAAGATCGGCAGGAATGCGAAGAACGGAGGTTCGAGAGATCACCGGATTTGTTATCTTTCTATTCTTCTTTCTCTCCTTTAGCTTCAACTTCCTTCAATGATGTTGATTGAGATTTTCTTTGTGGATTCAAGCATGAACTAAATACATTTTCTAGGACATTGATGTAGCATTTATCGAACTTGACTCTTCTATGTTCTTTATTTGATTTTTTTTCTAAACTTGTTGGTTGTGAGAACTTTTTATATTCTTAATGCATTGTTGAGATCTAGCTCTTCTTTACATTGATTTATTGTTATAAATCGAGGTTAAAAAACAAGATTATTGACTAGATTTGAATAGTTCTCCTGAAATTAAATCAAGAGGTAGAGATATTCTTGTGAATTTTGTGGCATAGTTTTTGGGTTCTACGTGCTTAATTATTTGAATCGTCGGAATAGTCATAGGGATATAGATACTCTATTTTTCGAAGAAAATCGTTATTACTTGAGAAAGAATATTGAGTCAATAGGTAGAATTCGCCAACAACCATTGTTTAGAAAAGTTTTGAATAAAGTAGTAGGAAGAGTTAAAAGACGATATTAGTGAAGTCATTCTATAGAGTTTAATCGGCTTGAATTTACTCTTGATTCTTTATAGTTGTGATATTTTCTTTTGTTATTGAATTAGTTTCTTTTAAAATTACTTCATTTCACCACCATTAAATGTTCGATACTTTACTTACTTCTATATTACTTGTGACAATTCGTACACTTGCGAATTTGAACAACAATCAGCCAGATATATTTTGTATTTAAAAATACCACTATTTGCATGTGTTACCATAGCATGTGTATTTCGAGTAATCATGGGATGTCTAACAGTAGATGAAGTAGCATTTGGAGCCAGGTTTGTAGGCGTAGTGTCAGGTATATATAGCTGGTCTAGAGTTTGTAAGGTCTATGTCAGGACATAAAGGTGTAATGTCAGAGTCATGTAATATGAGGTTTGTAGGCATTGGGGATGATAGAGTAGAGTTTGTAGAGTCTATGGCAGGAGGTGAAATATCAGGTTGAATATGAACATTAGAAGTTGGAGGTGTGGACATTGGTGGGGAAGCAGATAATGTAGGTGACATAGGTAATGTTAATTGGGATGTAGTAACAGAGATTGGAGGTGAGGATGATCTGGTATTCAAGAGTTATTGAATTCGAAAAGGATAGGATGTTGCATCAAAGATGACATGGTCGGAGATATATAAATGTCCATTGGAGGCGAGACATTTATAATCTGTATGGATATTACTATATATCCTATGAAAATACATGGAATAGATCGGGGTTGAAGTTTATGATCATTATAGGGATGGAGACATGGATAGCATAGACAGTCAAACGTTTTTCGGAATGAGTAACTTGGTTTTTGGTGAAGTAGTTTTTCAAGAGGACATGCCCATGATGCTGGTAATCTGTTGATTAGATATACTGCTGTTGAGAAATCACCATCCCAAAATTCTAGAGGCATAAAAGAATGAGAGAGAATGGTGAGACCAATATCGACTTTATGTCGGTGTTTCCTTTCGACAATCCCATTCTGGTGGGAAGTATATGGACATGATAGGCGAGGTTCAATTCCATTATTTTTCAGGTAAGGAGTAAAGGATTTAAATTCTCCCCTCCATCAAATATTGGAAACATAGAATAGGATTATTAAGAAGTTTTTCTACTAAAGCTTTGAAATGAAGAAATGCAGAGAAAGCTTTGGATTTGGATTCTAGAAAATAAATCCAAGTAAATCTAGAATAGTCATCGTATTTAAAACCATTTCAAAATGTTTTATAAATGGTTCCTAGAGGTCAGATACAACCCGTTGAAGTGGGGGAGTGTATATTGTAGAGGAAGGAGAAAAAGGAATGGAATGGCTTTTGCCAATGGCACATGCTTGACAAAAAGAAAGCTTTTCATTTATTTGAATATGGGGAGTATAATTGTTAAAAACTTTGTCTATAAGAGGAGATGAGAGATGTCCTAATCTTGTATGTCATATATCTATGTGTGAATTACAATTTGGTGTAGTACTAGTATTGAAAGAAGTGGTGGCTGGGGGAATATGATTGATAGTTGAGATTCCTTTAGAATTTGGAGATGATATCCATATCGTGGGTGATATGGTTTGTCACTCCTGAATCAGGATACCAGTTCGTACTTTGTTAAGGTTTAATGTCATTAACATGGCTAACATTTGTTGGGGATGACGGTAACATTTATTGGAGAGATTTGGTACTCGGAAATAACACTTATCTGCTGTGTGGCCAAATTTATAACAAATTTAGCATTGTACTCTTTTTCTAGGCTTCCTCCACCTTTGTGATTTCTACCACGTCCTCTAGAAGTCTCGTAAGTTTGAGAATTATGAAATCTTTGATTATCACCACTGTTCGAGTTAAAATTTTATTGAACAATATTGACTAATGGTAGAGTAGTATCTTTGATTATAGTTGTGTCTTTTTCCATTATGCTATCATGAAATTGTAATAAAGAAGTGACTTATTGAATAAAAATTGAACCGATTTTTGCTATAATCACATAGATGGTAGACTCATATTCGGAGCCTAATCCTGACAAAATATGAAGAATGTGATCTCTCGTAGGAATTGTCTTTCATGTGGCTTGTAAAGCATCTACCAAATTCTTGATTTGCGGTATATAATATTTGATACTCAAGTTGCCTTTCTTCATATTTTAAAGTTTGGTTTTTATTTCCATCACTTTGGCAAGATTTCGTATAGAACATTTGTTGGAAGGATTTCGTATAGAACATTTGTTGGAAGGTTGTTCCTATGCTGTTTTGCAGTGAATAAGATCGGCAAGAATCTCCTCTGACATCAATCCTAAAAGCCAAAAATAATAAGTCTGTCTTATCTTTTCGCTGCCTTTAATCTTTGTGTAGGTATCACATTTTCTGTACTAGTAACGTATTGCTGTAGTATTTCAGATGTTTCATCAATATAACTTTCTAAATCATTACCTTCTAATGTTGCAAAGTAATTGAAATTTCCATGGTAGGAAATTAATGTCAATCAATCTTACGGTGGTGATTTTATTTCCTGGTGTAATTAGCTATGTTCCTTGATCTGCGGTAACTTATGAATTTTCTTCCATGAAATCAGTCATGCTTTGAAATCGTCCTTAGACATTAAGCCTCTGATAACATCATAAAATGCAGAGAGAGAAATGCACGTAAACGGAATTTTTCAATTATGTCACAATTCACACTCAATACTGAAATCATAAAGGCTTTACTCTTGGGCCTTTAACTAAACTAAAACAGATTGCAATGTTTTGTTATTTTAAACTAACAGAAATAACAAAAGCTCACTATTGATTAGTCTTAACACAGTACACTTGGATTTTACTTTAATGCACAGCATAAAGTACTTTCCTATATAAAATAAGAATATTAAAATATATAATTGTAGGATAAGGTCACTGTAAAGAGCAAATTGTTATGGAGCAAAATCAACTGCAACAAGTGGCCTCTTCCATTAGCGTACGTCTATCCTAAAAAAAAAAAGAAAAAAAATCAATCTCAATGATAACATGGAAATAATTCTCAATTGACTTGTAAGAATTTTGACTCGAGAAATGTATACATTTATACCAGAGCGCTCTAACAAGCTACTAAAGAAAAGAAAGAATGAAATAATAAAGAAGGAGAGTTATCCATGTGAGTCCAGCAGTGTAGCACTTGCCATGACATGATACTCAACTTCTGTACTAGATCTTGCCTGAACAGCTGCACTCTTCTTACTACTCAGACTGTATGATATTGGGGCATAGCCCTCACGACTTTGCTTTTGGTATCACCCAAAAGGCCTCACACCAATGGAGATAATTGTCTTCTCTTATATACCAATGATCATTCCCTTCCCTAGCCAATGTGGGACTTTGTTTGCAATCACCTTACAAACCCAACAATTCTCCCTTTGAACAAAGTACCACCGAGCCTCTCCTCAAGTAGTCACTAATTCGTCTACTCTCGAAGACCAAACGAGAGCTTGCTCTTATCCTAGGCTCTAGGCACACCTTGATAGAGCACACCCACGGATTACACCATGTGACCACACCTTCTGGGGCTCACCACTTCTTTGTTCGGCACTCGAAGATTCACCGTCACAGCTAGGTTTAGACCATGGCTCTGATACCACTTGTTAAGGACAACGGTACCCCAAGTACCCCGAGTATCTCCACAATGGTATGATATTGTCCGCTTTGAGCATAGCCTCACGTCTTTGCTTTTGGTATCACCCAAAAGGCATCACGCCAATGGAGATAATTGTCCTCTCTTATATACCTATGATCATTACCTTCTCTAGCCAATGTGGAACTTTATTTGCAATCACCTTACAAACCCAACATGGAGCCCCTTGTTCAAGTCCCAGAATCAGCATGTAAGGGAACACTCATCTACTTCCCTAATGTTGGGAAAAAGTGAATTTCATCTTGCGTAGTTATGTTTCCAGCTCCTCACTCGGTCTCGTCCACAAAATGGTAGGATTATTGAGTCAGCAACTCAAGCCACTCTTAACCGTACAAATCAAAGGACGATCTCTTATAGACAGAAGTCCATAACTCGCTCAGGATTAAGATCGAGTTACCTGATCATCCTATGAGATAACAATCTATTGACTAACGATGTTAGAGCCAATGATTAATTATTTCGCGGTCCGGTCTTATACAAACTCATTGTATAGGATACCCCCACTCGCATGTCTCTACATGAATGACCTGGATAATGCGTTTGTAATTATTACAAAGCGAGTCGTATCCATAGTGTTGCCACGATAAGATACCCAACCTTATCCATGTACTATAGATCATCTAGATTATTACTGGAACATTATCCACTTGTATATCGAGTATATACTGTATATATATTGTATATCAAATATATACATTGTATATTAAATATATACTGTATATCAAATATATACTATTCAAGTTACATTAAATAACCTTGGATTTTTGTTTATTGGAATACGAGTAATGCAAACAAATTATAAACTCACAAGCTCAGGGCACTAAACCCAACAGGTACTACATTTGGTTGAAGGGCATCCAACCAAATCTGTATCACAAAACACATAAAGATTAGACGTTATATTTCTTAAGATTGGAAGACCAGAGTCTATGGTTTCTTTGATATATTGAAGGATCTGTTTGACAACCCACAAATCTTTCTCGGTTTGATTTGGTGATGTTGACAAACTCGATTGACAACTTAAGAGAGATTTCCAAGGTTTGTAATGACTTTTTGAATAATTGGTCATTTCTAGTGAGAATAATGTCATCTACATAAATGAGCATAAGGATGCTGACATTGTTTTGTTTGAGAATGAAAAGGGATGGATAGCGTGACTACAACTAAATCCAAGTTTCATGAGATAGTTGAACAGTCACCCAAACCAAGCCCGATGAGTTTGTTGTAGACCATATAGAGACTTGTTTAGTTCACAAACATGGCTTGGAGGGTAGGGGTCTTGGAAGCCTGGAGGTTGTGCTACATAGACTTATTCCTTGATAATGTTATGGAGAAAGGCATTTTTTTACATCTAATTGTCGTAGGAACCAGCTTGATGTAACCGCAATGCTAAGGATTAATCTGATGGTAGATAGTTTGATAACTAGGCTAAAGGTTTCAGCATGCTCAATTTCTTTTAATTGAGAGTAGCCTTGAGCCACAAGACAAGCTTTATATCTATCTATTGAGTCATTATCTTTGAGTTTTGGTTTGAAGACCCACTTTGATTCGATGATCTTTGGATTTGGGAGGACAAAGGACAAGTTCCCGTGTATGATTTTTTTGGAGGGCAGGCATTCATTTCTTCTTTCATAGTATTATGCAGTGAGGGATATTAAGGGCTAATTTATATGTGTTTGGCTCACTGATTTGTGTTGTAGCAATAAAGGATTGGGATTGATTTTGAATGATGCTTTTGCTTCTAGTGATCATAGGGTGAATGTTCTGATTTGATTGAGTTGTAGTGTAAGTGGCATGGATACCTGTAGAAGATATAGATAAGTAAATGTAGAGTTGATCACTACTATTAGATAAATCAGAGGTAATTAAGAGGTTAGAGTTGTCCTGATTTATGACTTATTGGTTGTGGTTGAGATATGGTTCTAAGTTGTTGTGAATTTGCACTTCTGGTGCCGTTGGCAGCGATGTAGCCTCTTCAGTGCTGTTAGTAAGCAGTCATTCCTCAATGAAGAGTCTCTTTATGTGGGTTTGGCAGTCATTATTGATATTGGATGGCCTTGCATCACCTGTAGTTGGCTGAGATGCATCTTCTTGATTAATAGCAGGTAATTTTTCCTCAAAGAGGAATTTGTTTCTTGATCTTAGATAGTTAGCACTAATATTTGACTGTCATTCCTCGCATTTTGCTGGCTGTTGTGGAGAATTTGAGTCTTATATAGTAATCCATTCTTCCATGCCTGCATACTCAGTCACATGTCGTAGGTACATTAGACTGAAAGAAAAATGTTAGTTCCGTTTCTAAAATGTGTTTATGTTTTCGTTCTACTACACTGTTTTTGTTTTTGTTGAGGTGTGTGAGGGCAAGAGAGTTGGTGATGGATTCAATTTTGTTTTAAGTGAGTTCATTTTAAGGTTAAGGGAGGTCAATTATCCACCCATCACTTTGAAACACTTTAATTTTCCTATCAAGTTGATTTTCGACTTTTTGTTTTTAACCTAACAAAGCATTGAAAGAAGTTTGATTTTTTTAAAGGGCATAATCATGTATATCTAGAAAAATAATCAACAAAACAAGTATAATATTTGCAATTTTGACAAGAGCAGGGTCCCATTAGTCACAATGAGCCTTTTCTAAAGGAAACATGCTTAGATTTAAGGTGGAAACAAATGGAAGCTTTCAGATTTTTGCCATTTGACAACTTATAGAAACAGACTCTGTCTTTTTCCAATTAGATATATCAATAATACTTTTGCTATGCATAAATTTTAAGGCTTTCTCATTCAAATTACCCAAACATTTGTGCCAAATGGATGAGAAATGTTTATTTGAAGCAACTAAATTAGTATTGAAAGAAGTAGCAGATTTTGAAGCAATGAAAGCAGTAAATGTTTTGTTGGCAAAATCTTCTTGTTCTCTTAAAGCATAGAGGCCATTGCTTATAAATCCCTTGGCATGATTTGTCCCTGTGGATTATTTACAACAAATCCATTAGCAAATAACTCAACGGAACAAATCAATATCCGATGCTAATAGATAAAAGTTTCTTTTTAATTTTAGGAACCACTAGTACATAATTTAATACCAGTTGGTTATTTCCAAAGTTGATATTGTTGGGTATGTAAGGTGAATGCAAACAAAGTCCCACATTTGTTAGGGAAAGGAGTGATCCACGGTATATAGAGAGGACAATTATCTCCATTTGCATGAGGTCTTTCTAGTGAAACCAAAAGCAAAGCCGAATCGTAGTGAAACACGATTTCAGTATTCAATCTATCCCCTCATTCTAGAGTTCAGGACTTATTTTCTATGGTCTCTTTTCTTTAAACTTCAGCCCTCTTTAAGCTTTCTTCTAGGGAATTTTTTGTTCTTGGTCTAGTAACAAGTCTCGATAAGCTGTCGCAATCAGGCAATTCGCAGTAAGTAAGAAATAATTATTTTTCTTATCAATTAACATGGCATCAGAGCGTTGAGGCTTTTTCGATTGGCCTTCATTGCTGATCACTTTCCTCATCCTTCTATTTGGTACTTCAACCTTCAGTTCTGTGCGTAGATCTCCATTTTTGAGTTGTTGTTTAGTCTATTTTAGCATCAATATCACAAACGTCTAAAATTACCAAAAAGTTGGACATACATGAGATCAAATAATTAAGGAGCCTCTTAAAAACTTTGGATAATACTCCTAGTGAAGGTACATTCAGTAACTTTGACAAGTACAACTTCTCAGCCTAAACGTTGTACTTGGATTATTGATTCTGGTGCAACTGACCATATGACGAATAGTAGCTGTCATTTTATCTCTTATAGTCCTTGTCTGAGCAATAAAAAAAATTTCTACAACAGATGGGACCTTAGAAAGAAAAATTCGAACTATTAATTTGATCTCAGTGAAGAATTTGATCAAAGATTTAGGATGCAGATTAATTTTTTCTGATTCTTCTTGTATTTTACAGGAACAGGGCAATGGGAAGACGATTGGACTTGCTAACGGAAAAAATGGACTATATTATCTTGATGAACCTATTGGTCAAAATAGTTTTCCAGTCTCCTTCACCTCACAAACTCATCATCCTTCAAGTAAGCTTTTGTTGAACCATTATAGACTAGGACATCCTTCATTTCGGACTCTTAAAATTTTATTTCTCGATTTATTCAACAATATTAATCCAGTGTCAATTCAGTGTGAAGTTTATGAACTCACTAAACACAAGCGTGTACACTTCCCTAGTAATAATAAACAAATATCGGTTCCTTTCTTTCTTATTCATATTGATGTTTGGGGTCCCTCCAATGTGTCAAATGTTTCCAAATTTCGCTGGTTTATTGTGTTCATTGATGATTGTACTCGGGTCTCATGGATTTTTTTTTAAACAAAAATTTGATGTTGGTTCTACCATTCAAACATTCTTTCATATGATAGAAAACCGATTCGGAATGAAACCCAAACGATTCCGCTCTGACAATGCTTGAGATTATTTCAATCTAACATCATTCTTTCACGAAAATGGAGTCATCCATGAGTCATCTTGTTTGGACACTCCTCAACAAAATGGAGTGGTCGAAGAAAAATTGGTCACATTCTATCTGTGGCATGTGTCATTCTTTTTCAAAGAAATGTTCCTAAATTCTTCTAGGGGAAAGCTGTGCTAACAGCCACTTATTTAATCATCGTTTACCATCTACTACTCTAGATCAGAAAACTCCTACGGATATCCTATCAAAATTTTATCCTGATTTTTGAACGACAAATAACTTAATTCCTTGAGTATTTGGTTGTGTAGCCTTTAGGATACTCGAACACTCAAATGAGATATAAATGCCATCATCCTTCTTCAAAAAGGTACTTCATCTCTGCTGATGTTACCTTTTATGAAGACATGAGCTTCTTTACCTCACCTTATCTTCAGGGGGAGGAAATACATAAGAATTTGCCCATTCCCAACCTCACATTTCCTGTATTAAATCCTTTACCATCACCAGTACCAAACCCTTTTGAAATTGACCCCAACATTAGTCAATCCTCCTCATCTTTACCACCCATAGACACCTCACCAGGGCCAAATAACCCTTTACCTCCAATAGGCACCTCACCAGGGCCATCTAACCCTTCTACTACTATACCATTATAGGTTTATTCAAGAAGGAACATTGAAAAATATACGCAAGTTCAAGAGTCTGAACATATCTCTGGAACTGAAATTGGCGATAAAAGAATAGTGATAAATCAGATATTACAATATCTGCTAACGATGAGTCAGACCTGGATTTGCCTATTGCTTTAAGGAAGGGAAAACGAACTTGTACTCAGTATCCATTGTCTCACTTTGTATCATATGACAAACTCTTAAGTCAGTACAGAAGTTTCATGGTTAATCTTACTCAGGTAAATATTCCAAAAACATATATGGAGGTAACACAACATGAAGAATGGAGGCAAACAATAAATCTTGAAATGTAGGCTTTAGAAAATAATAGAACGTGGGAGCTGGTTACTATGCCTAAAGATAAGAAAGCTGTAGGATGTCGATGGATATATACTGTGAAGTATAGAGCAGATGGAACACTTGAGAGGTACAAAGCACGATTGGTTGCTAAAGGATATACTCAAACATATGGAGTTGATTACCTTGAAACCTTTGCCCCTGTTGTCAAGATGAACACAGTACGAGTACTTCTATCTCTTGCTGTAAATCATGGATGGGGCATGTTACAATATGATATAAAAAATGGTTTTTTGCTTGGTGATCTTGAACAAGAAATTTATATGGAGATTCCACCTGGGTATGAGTAAGTAGGAAATAAAGTTTGTAAATTAAGAAAGGCGTTGTATGGATTAAAGCAATCTCCTAGGGCATGGTTTGGTAGATTTTCTCAAGTTATGAGGAAGCTGATGAGCTATAAACAAAGTCAGGGAGATCATACATGGTTTATAAAACATTCTACCACAGGGGGAGTAACAACACTAATTGTTTATGTCGACGATATTATTGTCACTGGTAATGATAATAACGAACAAGATAAATTAAGAAATTGTTTAATCCAAAAGTTTGAAGTTAAAGAACTAGGAAAGCTGAAATATTTTCTTGGAATAAAAGTTCCCTATTCTAAACAAGGCATATTCCTATCACAATAGAAATATGTGATTGACTTACTTTCTGAAACATGAAAGCTTGGTAGCAGACCAATGAGAACGCCAATTGATCAAAATCATAGATTATGTGCATCTGAAGAGAGTCCTCGAGTAAATAAGGAAACTTACCAGAGGTTAGTTAGAAAATTAAAATATCTTTTTCATACGTGACCAGATATTGCGTATGCGGTAGGAGTGGTAAGTCAATTATGCATAGTCCAAAATTCATCTCCAAGCAGTGTACCGAATACTTCACTATTTGAAAAACTCCATTGCGAGAGGATTGTTGTTTAAGAAAGGCGAGAAACTCAATCTAGAAGTTTATACAAATGCAGATTATGCAGGATCGGTAGATGATAGAAAATCTACTTCTGGCTATTGTACTTTCTTTGGTGGAAACTTAATGACATGGAGAAGTAAAAAAAAATGTAGTTGCAAGATCGAGCTCAGAAGCGGAATTTAGAGCAATGACATTGGGCATCTGCGAATTACTGTCGATAAAAATTATTTTAGAAGATTTGAAGATTCCATAGGAAATACCTATAAAACTTTACTGTGATAATAAATCTGCTATCAGTATTGCACATAATCCAGTTCAACATGATAGAACCAAACATGTTGAGGTTGATAGACAC
Source organism: Momordica charantia (assembly GCF_001995035.1). Next base: position 13,060 of record NW_019104600.1, read on the forward strand.
TTCATAAAAGAAAATTTAGACAACGGTCTCAGAGGTACTCTATTTGTACCAACAAATAATCAAATAGCACATATCCTAACTAAAAAATTGAACAACAACAACTTTGAGCATTTAGTTAGCAAGCTGGGAATGGAAAATATTCATTCACGAGCTTGAGGGGGAGTGTTAAATTATATTAGTTTCTTTTAATTTCTTATTGTATTTAGGTTAGGTTTCCTTGTTCTAACAGGTAAGTGTTTTCTTATCCGAATAGGCAAGAGTTTCTTTTCTTTTCTTCTTTGTAGCTCCTATCTATAATCTTGTATCAATTATTTGGAAGTAAGTAAGAAATAATTATTTTTTCTTATCAATTAACACGTTGTCTTTAACAAGTAGTATCAATGTCATGGCTCTCGTTCTGGTATGAGAGTAGATGAATGAATGACTACTTGAGGGAGGCTCAATGGTACTTTGTCTGAGGGGAGGATTGTTGGGTTTGTAAGGTTAATGCAAACAAAGTCTCACATTGGCTAGGGAAATGAGCGATCCATAGTATATAAGAGAAAACAATTATTTTTATTAATATGAGACATTTTGGGTGAAACCAAAAGTAAATTCATGAGGGCTATGCCCAAAGCAGACAATATCATACCATTATGGAGATACTTAGGATACAAGGAGTACTATTGTCCTTAACAGATAGAACTTTTGGCTATATGTGTGATTTTTAGACCTTCTCCATTTCCAAGAAAAATTTTATCTTTCCCATGGTAAGTTCTTAAGTTACTCATCTTACCAGTATTGTTGATAATGTGTGTTTAAGCGCCAAAATCTTTATGGATATTGGAGTTTGCTTCGTCCATAATGTTCATAGCACCCAACGCCTTTGGTATGTCTTCTGATTGGTAAGAGTGATCAACTTGTTCCAATAATCAATAGCTATGTGATTAGTTTTTCCACATGTTTGACAAGCTTCCTGCCTTTTGATTTGGGAGAAAACGATGTCTTTGTTTGATCAGTAAGCTGATGTTTCTTGTGAATGTTGTGAATTGATCCTTGAGGTATGTTTTGTGGAAAGCCCATACCTCTAGATGAAAAATGCCAGCCACGGTCTCTAATTCTTCCTCTTTTGTTGTAGTATACTTGATTATGTTTAATATGAGATAACTTATCTTCTTCAATTTCAATTGACAATATCTGATCATGTGCTTTAAAGGCCAAAATAAATTGGTTAAAAGTAGGATATGGAGCCTTTGGCAACATTACTACTCTAAAACCTTGGTAGTTGCTACCCATGCCTCTAGCAAGATGAAATACCTTTTTCAGATCATCTAAATGCTTCTTGATTGTAGCTAATTTATCACACAAATGTTTGAACTTCTTCAAATATTCATCAAGAGTTAGAGATCCCTTTTCAGTGTGAGAAGAGTTTCGCTTACATGGATCTCGCTTTCTTTAGTCATTGTAAGTAGTTGATCTTATAAGGATTTCCAAACTTGGAAAGATGTTTTGGTCCCTTCAATCATGATCAAGACATCTTCGGATATGATCCCAGCAGCCAAAAGGTGAGGAGTCCATCATTTGTTGTCCAGGCAGTGTGTGCAAGGTTGCTACCTGAGCTTCCATCCTTGTCATATGTCTCATTTTCCTTAACTTCAGTCGTTGGGTGAGATTATGTTCAATCCCCCACGCTCTTGATTAGAGGTAACATTTGAGATTTCCAAAGCAAATAATTTCCAGTATTTAGCTTAATTGAGATCAGGCTGGTGCTTTGGTGAAAGGATTGAATTGTAAGAGCGTTCTCTATGTTTTCCATAGAAGAATGTGAGGCCTACGATGATCTGGTTTCTTTTCTTAGCACGACGATGCTTTGATACCATTAAAAAATAAACAAAACAAAACTAATCTTAATGATAATACAATATAATTCACAACTGACTTGCTTGAATTTTAACTCAAGCAAATTTATACACAGAGAGCTTTGATTAACAAGCTACTAAGGAAAAGGAAAGAATGGGAGAATAAAGGAGAAATTTGGGCAAAGTTTTGCCCAAATTTACATCAACGGAAATATCATTTCTCTTAATGGAAAAATGATCTACTATAAGGAAAAGATAGGAAGAATTAATGGTATTTAAATAAGGCAAGTGCAATATCTTCAAACACAGGGCATTCATGGATATTGGTCATGATTTAGATAGAGGATTTTGATGTAACATGCTTCTAATTTGTGACTGATTCTGAGGTAATATGCTGCTGGTGGTTATATTATGCTGACATAGATGGTGAATCAGCTATTGATTTGGCATAGATACTTAGGTGGCAGCAGAGGATCTCTTATATATCCAAGATATGTTGAAGATGAGGATGAAGGGCTCATGTCATTAGAAACTGAGCTCAACTCGGCTTCGACCTGGAGAAGATTCTGACCTACAGGAAATTCGTTGATGTTCAATGAAAGGACGACTCTACTGTTAGAAGATTTTTTAATTGTCGACAAAAAGCCCATTGGATGCATGTTACACAGTAGATGCAATGACAAAGTCGTCATTCGCAATGCTCTCTTCATATTAAAGGAGGAGTCCTAACTTCATAAAGATTCAAAATCTCTTACATTCAAATTAAGCTCCGCTTAACACTCGCTCATATTAAGTCGTAACTTAAAGCTTCAGAGTGCTGGTTGGTGTACGTGTCACCACTTCATTAATTTCACATCAACACAAACTTATTCCTACCCTCTAATGATAGCTCCAAAGTTGATCTCCTAAAAACAAGTTAATGAAATGGAAGATGCATACTTTATTTATTGCAAAATAGTGCCCACAACATTTTGTTTAATTTACATACACAAATAAGCGAGAGGACAACTACAATGTTTTTGTGTTGCACACACATATATTTCGCGATTCATATTTCATGATCAACAAGTTGGGTACATAATATGAGGTAGGCGTGGCTTTGCATGCAAGTGTAATGGCTTTGGGAAGGAGAGTTCATCGGCCTCCGAGAATTCTATCTTTGTCATTCCAAGTGGTAAGCTCCATGAAAACCCTTGAAGCAACCTAGCAAATAGCATCATGGTAATGTTAGTGCCCAATGAGCTACCTATACAACCTCTTCTTCCTCTAGTGAAGCTAATAAATCTTAAACTTGGTTCCGACAATCCTAGCTCAATTGTGCTCTCATCCGTGAGATGACGTTCTGGATCAAACCTATTTGGATTCTCCCAAATTCTCGGATTTCGACCGAGTCCCGGACGACTTAGAATGACTTCACTGCCTTTTGGGATAAAGAAACCGGCCACAATGACATCAGAGTTTGAGACATGAGGAATATTGAAAGGTGAAAATGGATGTAGTCGAAGGGATTCTCTAGCACAAGCGGTGAGATACTTCAGTTTTGGGATATCAGATTCTTGAACAAGTCTGTCTCTTCCGACTACTCTGTCCAATTCTTCAACTGCTTTTTGGAGAATTTTTGGTTGATTGAGTAATTCTGCCATTGTCCACTCCACTGTATTTGAAGGATTATCGATTGTTGCAATTTGTAGCTCCTATATAATTATGGTGGCAAAGAATCACATCAATATTAACAATATCAAGTACTTTCATCAACTAAAAATACATCGTGTATGTATTTAGTAATTAGGATTAAAAAACTCATTTGGTTCTTGTACTTTTGGATTTGGTTTATGTTGGTTCTTGTACTTTCAAAATGCCCATTTTTAGCTCCTGTAATTATTTTTTAATTTTTGGTCATTTTATTCCTTTAATTTTCAAATGTCTGATTAGATAAATTTTTGAAGAAGGTTTCATTCAACATATCTTGACCAAGGAGGAAAAATATGAAATAAATGATTTATGGGTTGAAAGTGTTCTCTTGTATATACTCTTAGACATAGGAGAGAGGCTCACTCTTCATCTAGATATCTTCCACGTCTTATGAATATTTCGTCTCCTTTCTTGGTTTATGGAAGCTTGTGAGCAAGAGTTTCCCCCTTGAAAGTTGGCTTTAACGAAGGAAAGTGGGCATCACACTTCATTAACAAAGTTTCTTAAAATGTGGCAAAAATTTTATATCAAAAAGGACTTTCACGGTATACAAAATTTGTGTTAAAATTTTGTAAATTGTGAGAAAATTTGTTACCTTTTAAAAGTATAGTGACCAAAACATACGTTTTTACAAATATAAAGACCAAAATGAATCAAAATTAAAAGTATAGAGACCAAAATAAACATTTTGAAAATAGATGAACTAAAATAAACCAAATCCGAAAATATAGGGACTAAAATTATTATGTTAACCTAGTAATTATATGCACCAATGTCATATACAATACTGATCAATTTGATATATCTACACAAAATAGTTCTCTCTCTCTAGATTTATGTCGAAGATGGTAAATAAATATATAAAGAGAAGGCTCTAGAAATATCCTATCTTTAGTAATATTCATGGAAAAGGGATTCTAAAAAGTTCTAGATAGGATTAGATTTATAAAAGAAATTATCTTAGAAGTATATAAGATCATCTCAAGGAGCTGGGAAAGATCCATTTATTTGGACTCCAAGATCTTTCTCCTATTCTATATATTAGACATGCGAGGAAAGTGAAGAAAGTGAGCCAATTAGTGAGTGAGAGTGTGAGAGAGTCTTCCCTGAGAAGGGTGTCTATTTTGTACTTCCTAATAAAGCTTTCTTTCTTCAGGGTATCGACTCTTGCCTTTTGTGTTAATTTCTTCTACAATTTATCTATACTTGTGATTTCATATGAAGTTTTTGAATGCTTACAGTGATTTGAGCCTTAATCTCGTCGATTGACAGCAACGATTCCCCACTCTCATCTTTAAGTGAAATAAGGATATCGAGAATGTCCTCCACGCCTTCCCTTTTCCCATCTTTCCATTGTTGCACCCTCTCATTTATAATGGGTTCATCATACTTCCGAAGGACTTCCAAAGCCTGTTTCATGATCTTCCCATGTCCATCTAAATCAAATGGCTTCAAACAAGGCATGAAATCTGATATAGAAAATGCATTAATATGCTTAAGAATTGTCAGCAACGCTTGGTTATGCTCTTCTTCTTCAAAACTTGGCCCTCCATCTTCGCTCCCTTTGCCATAGTACCTGTTGGAGCAAAATACAGAGAAAAAGATGGAAACAAGAATTTGATTAATTAATTTGAATCCAATAGTAGCGTTGTTTTCTCAAGAAAATTTTGTTCCCTTTCTCAAGGTATCACCAATAGTTAGCTCTCGAGATAGGACGGATAACTAACTTGTGAATGCAACATTTCAAACACAAGACCCAAGGAACCCAACGAACTATAGTACCTACCTTGTATTGAATAGGCTTCTTCTGATAACGTTACCACAATAATGCTGCGTTATACTTCTCAAATTAACCACTGCACCGGCTCCGCCCGCCGTTAGTTTGAAAATATAACGTAGAAGGATGTGGGCTTCGTTAGTTCTATGGCCAAGTATTTGGTGAAGATCAGTTGATGGACTCAGTATTTCTGATGTGAGTATTCTTCTCATCTTCTTCCATTGGTCTCCCGAAGGTGAAAAAGCTGTGGTGAGAAATCCACGAGTAAAGAGATTGACAGTGTTGGAGATGGTGGAACGTGATGCAAACACAGAGTCATGTGTCTTGAGAAATTCCACAGCCAGTTCTGGAGAAGTCACTGGGATTACGTAGGTATTTCCGAGACGAATGCATGCGATTTCAGTGTCGAATTGCTTCATCACTGCATGAATCCATTTGTATTTTGGTGAGTTTGTGGCCAAAATTGATGGGAGGCAGCCCACGAGAGGCCATGGTTTTGGGCCTGGTGGGAGTTTGAGAACTGAGTTTTTTCTCTTACAGTAACATTGAGAAAACATGGCACAAATGGAAACCATGAAAAGGAAGACAGTGAAGGTTTTGGCTGTGGGTAGTTGACTGATGAATAAGAAACCTTCCATGTCTCTTCACTCTCTCTCTTGATCTCTATTACGAAAGTGTGTGTATATATATAAGGCTAGATGTGCCTTTGCGTTTCTAAATCAACCTTATTATTTTAAAAGTTTTAATACAAAAAGCAAACATCGGTTAGTATTCTTTTTACCTCGTCAATCTTGATCGTATTCTATTTTTAGACCTGATGTTTGTTTGAGTATCTTGATCATATTCTATTTTTGGATCCGATGCTGATTTGAGTGTTTTGGGTTTTGATATTGTATTAATATTCATGAAGTTTAAAAAATCAATTAGGCAATGAAAGTGGTAACATGTGTATTATAAACCTATGTTAACTTACTTATCTTTTCAAGATGGGATGCTTAACAATTCTAAATGAAAGATTGACGTGACAGAATTTGAAACGAGAAGCTTGTCGAGAATAATTAACTGGCACTACAGCAAATTTGATCTTTAATGATGGTATAAAAAATAAAAATAAAATACCAGTAGAAACAATGACGACCAAAAATAATTGACCAAATTTTCTTTTTTTAGTACAACAGTAATTGACAAGTTAAAGGTGAAGTTTCTTAGTGTAGGGACATTTATAATAGTTCCAAGCAAAATTTCATGAATAGTTATGTCATTTTAAATTCTACCATATCAATTTTTTATATAAAATATCAATGGAGGTTTGTTCAAAAATATATTTTGATATATTTATATATTTATGAAATGTGAACGATAGTATTTAAACTTTGAAAGGATATTGATATTTTTGAAAATAGTATTAAGTTCAAGGATATTTTTGTAATTTAAACTATATATAAATACATATATTATTGGCAATTGGCATGTGGACCATTTTTCTGTCGGTACTAACTATGAATATAAAATTGAAAATTGAAAATGATTTAAAGTACAATACCTTAAATTTTGTTTTCAGATTGGAAACCAGAAATCTAGGAATGTGTCCATATATGACACTATTTACTATTTTTTGTTGTTATAAATTAACAAAATAAAAGAAATAAATAAGATAGGAACATGATTTTAGAATTAAAAAACAATTTCAATTATTTTAAAAGATGACAAACAGGCTAATGACGAACAAAAACCTTTATCTTGTGACATCAACTTTAATTAAGTATTTTAATATGGTTCACATCTGTTATGCAGGGAAATTATTAGTGATTTTTTTAAAGTTCAATTATTAGCAATTGGATATAAAATAGCAATTGTGTAGAAATCATCTGATTATACAAAAAGATTGGAATTCATTCTCAGCCAAACAAAAAAAAAAACTTAGGACTCCGTTGGTAACGTTTCTGTTTCTTTATTTTTAACGAAGAAAAATATAATGTATGGTTCCAACCTCCCAGAATTCAAATATGATAAAACAATATTTTCTAAAAAATAAAAAAGGAAGAAACAAGAAACAAAATTAGTTATAAAATACTTAGATTTTTTAAGAAAATTAGAAACGAGAAAAAAAAAAGTAATGTTACCAAACGGACCTAACAAGTTTAGGTATTTTTGTTTATTAATTCACATTTTGTTTTTGTTTAATGGATAGATTTCTCTACCGGCCATCTGGTTTTACATCTTAAAATTGAAAATGTAATTTAACTTGGTTTTTTTATTAATTATTTTTTAAATCCACCGATGTGATGGACTAAAAAAAGACCAAGGTTCGAAAGGTCAAATATAAAATAAAAAAATAATAATAAAAAATATATAATTTTATTTTGTCTAAAACAAGATATATAAATTAATAAAAGATGTTTTGAGGCTTCCTTAACTCACTAAGAATTGAAATGGGAATGAATCTAAATGAAAATCAATCAAAATAGGAATGTTATTCCTTTGATGTTGTTTATTAAAACCGTCTGAAATCATAATCGGACTCAAATATATAACAATTACTAGTATAGCTCTTTCTTGTTTCTAGCAAATTACAAATATATTGTTGTGCTATTTTCCTTTTTTTTATTAAAATAGTAATAAGTTTTAATGGGAATGGGATTGACGAGAGTTGTAGGAAAGAGATGAGACTGCGGGAATGAGATTAACAAGTTGAGATGAGTACCAACATTTGATATCATTCCTATACGAAAATATTGATTCTCATCCTCTATTTACTTCAAATATTCCATTGAAGTTAACATGACCTAAATATAATTACTGAGATAAGCGAGATCTAACAAAGGAAGGGCAGATCTCCTTCCTCCCTACTTACATAGGTTTTTTTTTTTCAAATTATACTCAGTATTTCATAAATAGTTATTAGGTTAAATATTTAGGAATCTAGATTTTCATATTTAAATTATAATATTTTGTCTCCCTATTGCCCTTAATTAATATCAATTAATTCCTTGGGTGCGGGTGGTTCAAGACCTTGGCCACTATCTCGGTCTTCCCTCGATTTTTTCACAGAGAAAAAGGGATGCTTTAGTGAGGTGAAAGAGAGGATTTGGGAGGTGATTCAGAGCTGGAAAGGCAATATTTTCTCGTCTAGTGGGAAAGAAATTCTAATTAAAATTATTGCTCAAACAATTCCAACGTATGCCATGAGTTGTTCTAGGCTACCAAAAAGCTTTTGCCAAGATGTTGAGTGCATGATTTCTAGATTTTGGTGGAGAACGACGGAAGAGAAAAGACGTCTTCACTGGAAGAGGTGGGATAAATTGTGCCGGCCAAAGGAAGTGGGTGGTTTGAATTTTAGGGACCTTGAAATTTTTAACCAAGCTATGTTGGCCAAAAGTGTGGAGGATTCTCAAAGGCCCTAATCTCCTGGTTTCCAGGCTGGTAAAAGGTTGCTACTTACTTGATTCAGATATTCTTCCAGCCTCCCCCATTCCTCTACATCCTATCTCTGGAAAGGTCTTCAATGGGGAAGGGAGTTGTTGATGGAAGGTCTTCGCAAGAGAATTGGAAATGGGCGAAAGACTAGTTTTTTTAAGACAAATGGTTGCCCAAGGAAACTTCTTTCAAGTTAATTTCTCCTTACCCTGTTGGGGTGGAATTCAAGGTTTCAGATTTCATTACTCTGTCCAAGCTATGGGATACCCAAAAATTAAGGCAGACTATTCTAGAAGAGGATGTAGAGACTATTCTGAAAATTCCGATCAGTTGGTATGAGATTGAGGATATGTGGGTTTGGCATTATGATCGCAGAGAGGTATACTCAGTTAAAAGTGGCTATAAGTTGGTCATCAATTTGAAGATGCCCTCGTGCTCCTCTAGTAATCAAAGGAGGGGTGATTGGTGGAAGAGTTTGTGGAAGCTAAAGATTCCTCCCAAAATTATAATGTTCATTTGGCGAGTGTTTACAAAGTGTGTGCCTTCGTTGGAGAATCTAAGGTTGAAAGGCCTAGAAGTGAGTCTGGATTGTGCAATGTGTGGAAACAAACCAGAAACTACAGATCATTCTCTGTTCCAATGTAAAAGAGCCAAAGAAATTTGGGAATTGATTTTACCTCATCGGAGCCTTCATATAAATTTCTTTCATTCAATTCAGGATAGGCTCATATCTCTTCGTGAGGAGATATCTATAAAGAATTTGAACTGGTTTGTGTTAGTTGTTGGGCAATTTGGAGTGATAGAAATGCAATTCGAGCCCAAAAACAAATACTTGATGTCAGGAGCAGATGCGAATGAATTCATTCTTATATGAAGGAAATTGACTCTAGTTTTCAGGCACGTCTGTCAAGTGTGGTGGATTCCCAAATGGCCAGCAGAAGAGTTGGTGGTAATATCTGGTCTCTACCTCCCCTGGGTTGGGTTAAATTTAACGTGGATGCGGCGTGTAATTCGACGACTCCTCGTATTGGTATAAGAACTATTTGTCGGAACAGTGAAAGGGAAATTTTGGTTACCATGTCCAAAGGATTCGATGTTCACTACGATCCCCTAACAGCGGAATTACTCGCCATCCATGAATGTTTGAAGCTCGCTCTCCAGTTAAATTATCGATCTGTGCAGTTGGAGTCAAACTGTCTCCAAGCTATTGAGCTCGAAAAGGGGACAAAGCGATTTGGTTGGATCCTGGCACCTGGGTTGAGGATATCAGAAACTCCATGGAAGATTTCACCCAAATTTTATTCTTGCACATGTGAAAAGAGAAGGCAATCAGATTGCTCACAAGCTCCCGTCGAATGCTGTCGCCTTTGTGGATTTATGCGTTTGTTCTTCTAATTTCCAATCTAGATTATTAATGATTCTATAAGGGACTGTAATAACCTTTTAGGCTTGTGATGTTTTCTAATAAATTTTCCTTCCTAAAAAAAAATCAATTAATTTAACGTGATTTATTTTGTATTTGAATATTTTATTTAATACAAATTAAAAATTTTCCATATTTTGTAGACACCTACAATAAATATCAAGATTTTTTCAAAATTTTCCAAAATAAGCTTAAATCAAAGATTGAAATTTTGTGCAACACTAAAGTGAGGCTTCCATTAACGAGTGACGATTTTGGAGGGACTGGATCAATCTTGGAACTTGGTTGCATACCCAATTCGGGTGGAATCTGATTCTTTAGAAGTAATATCTTTACACATAATGGAAAGAAAGACTTGTCACAAATTATGTAGATGGTAAATGAAATCCTATGAATACTCGAACATTTAAACATTTTGTCTTTTGTCAAGGTAGATAGAGCAACAAATGTATATGTTCATTCCATTGCTAAAAGAGCTTGCGATTTACAAAAGAGTAGTATTTGGGATGTAACTATTCCTTATTGGTTTGATGCTTTGGTCCAGTTGGACGATTCGATTGCTTAATGAAGTTTCTTTCGTTTCAAAAAAAAAAAAAAAAAGTGAGGCTTCCATTGTAATTTAAAATTGAAAATTTTCCTCAATCAAAGATTTCCCTAGAATTTATCTCCATCAAAATTTTCTCCCCCAATTAAATGCTAAATCTTTTATTTAAATGTGATTTATCTTGTATTTGAATAATAAAGATTTATTGTATGTTGAGGGTAAAAACCGAGCATGATGTGTGTCCATCTCAGGAGAGGGATGGGACCACATACGGTTACATACCATGTAAATTGGCAGTAGGAGTGGCGAGTTACAAGGGGTAGCACCACCCGCCAGCTGTCAGGTCGTACACCATCGACAGTCACAGTACCACGCAGCGTGTCCCTACCACCATTAATCGTCGTCCTTCCTGGTCGGCCACCCGAGGCTATATAAGGAAGGACACTCACCTTCATCAAGTAAGTGAAAAATCTGTCACTCACACTTAAGGTGTGTTTTTTCCTATTTTCTACACGAATTACTGACTTGATCGTTGGAGTGCTTTAAGTGGGACACCGTACCGTCGTCCAGTTATTTGTTGTAGGCTTTACTATTCTCAAGCAAACCTACTCGTCCATAGGGCACGTGCCTCTTCTCGAAATTCGTCGTCAACAGTTGGTGTTGTTTGTGGGGAATGACGTTTTCAAGCTAGAACGAAAACCAGTTCTCCGCACTAAACATCGCCCAAATGACTTTCGATAAGGAATCGTCTTATAGGAATACCGTTGACGAGGGCCGATAGGACAAATCGACTGACAAGCTCGTCCCGACTCCTCCAACACCGCAGAAGACTAAGAGAGTATAGGAAGCTATTAACCCACCCCGCTCGATTGGCCACCTCGGCAAGCGATAGGTGAGACATCCCCATCGCAAGAGCTCGGGATTTTGTAGGGAGATATGGGCCGCTAGTGCCGACATGGCCTCCCAGATGGGGAAATTAATCAAAGTTGTCCTCGGCGATCGAACTCGTGGAACCCTTCCCCCTCCCAATAGTAGCTTAAGGAAGTTCTAGGCCCCACCAAGAGGGGGACTCACCGACGAGGGCACCCTGGTGACACTAGGGCTTTTCCAAGGATCAAAAGACATTCGCGATAAGCTCAACAAGAATCACCCCAAGACATCCAGCACGCCGAGTGAGTCCCAAGTCGGGATCAGCTAGGAGGACCTGGACTGGGTAAGAGAGAAGATCTTCAATCGAGTAAAAACCGAACTCGGAGCAGGAGGTAGCGGGCCCACCACCTATTACGAACTGTCGAAAAATTGTTCAGGAGCCGTTCACGGCCAATATCCTAGTTGTGGAGCTCCCAAAAGGTTTCAGGACACCCGCGTTGACAAATATGATGGGCTAGCTGATCCCGTGGACCACACCACATCATACCATGATCAGCTGACTAATTTGTATACAGGGTCAGCATTTTATCAGTGGTTTTAAATTGACTAATTTGTAGCACGTGACGTCATACCATGATGTGCACTCACCCACTCTTTCTTGACATTCACACCACCATAACATCCCAAGGTTGAACAGGACGCCCCATCTATTGGGAGCAACTTGAACCGGAGCGAGGTTGGCCTTACTGAGGAACTCTTGTCCTAGAGAATGGAGAGAGAGTTAGAAGCCAAACTCATACATTTTTCATATGCAGGTCCCCAAATCCTCCGGGGATCGTGGTTAGTCTCGTCCTCTTTAGGAAGACATAGATTAATGGATTTAGAAATGTGGCAATGGAACCTAAAGGGTGGCAAATATTCTTCGGGCATCTAAAAAAGACATCCGACACGCTGCCTACAAGGCGATACCCTGCTATCGTCTGACCTATAGGTACCTTGCTCGGAGGGTTGAGCATCAAAATTACCCCCAACCTAGACAGACAAGGCTTGAAAGTCTGAGCATGCAGACTACCAATCTGAACAGGGAGTTGCTAGAACTAGGCATGACCCAAACGAAAGAAAAGCAAGAGATTGGAAGACTGACCTGGGGTGTTCGTTGGGAGTTGAGCACGACCTTAAAATTTCAAAATAGCACAAAGGGCATACCAAATCCTTGGGGCTATATATAGCGCCCCAGAAGAATCTCGGTCGTACATGCGTCCAGAGCTTGACGGTCAAGATAAGGGAAGGAACGAAACGACGATTTCCTAGATCTACCTAATGGACTTCAATCCCAAGGGTAACACTGTCCCTGAACTACCTGGGGACGAGCTCTTACGTCATGCTACCAACTTAAAAAGACAAACCTCTGCTCAAACTTATAACCTTGACTAAACTTCTTCAAGTTTGGCTCTATTGAGAATCCATATATATGAATTAAATTTACCCAACACAACAATGCAGAAGTCTGAACAGAGGACTTCCCGCTCTGATACCATGTTAAAGATGAATAAACCACCACTCAACCTAAAAGCTTAAGCTAATGAGCTAGGTGAATTTAATTCATATATATGGATTCTCAACAGGCTCAAATCCATTTTAGAACTAGAAAAGTCTACAACAATGTCTAAGGTAAAACTCCTCATGAACGACTTTCACAAGGGTCCAACAAATGGCATATTGAAGCCTCAATTAAGCATTGATCTTGCCACTTGTTGGTGTGACCTACACCATGTGGCGAGATATGGTCAAGCTCTTAAACTCATGAAGGGCCAAGTTCCCAAAAACTAAAACTGCTTGGTTAGACGCCTTGTTAGATGCTCACCCAATAAATAGAGGACCTCATTTTGGAACCTTTTCTATGCTGAAAAAAATATTTGCCGCATCCTATTATGGCAAATACCAGAGGAAGATGAAAAGTATGAACGTGATTCATCTCTTGAGCAACCAACAAAAATGATCCAATTATTTCGCTACGTCAGATAAGAAGAGGTCTAATTGATGATTCAAAGGCTCTAAAGAGTCCACTCTCAAGTCAATTTATTGGGAACAGTGGATAAAAACATATTAAAAAAAGGGTAACTTGTTGGGCCAAGAAGCATAAGAGGCCGAACTTACATTTTACTTCCTCATTAAATCTCATTCCCATCGATAGCTAGAGTTTTGGTTTTAAATATATATATATATATATTTTACGGGAGATTAAAAACAAAAGGAGAGTGACGGCAGATTTTGGTCTCTAATTGTTGAGCATTCGTGAAGTCTATTGTATTATTTTTAATCATAATAGAATCCGTACATCATGAAACACTACACAGTCCTGCTTGGGGTGAACCAGTATAAATTAATCTATGGTATTGTTTCTGTTTCTCTCATATTTCTTTTAGTGTGTTGTTTAATTGTGACTCGCTCATAATTGTTAGAGGAGAAAACATAATTAAACTTGTATACTTGTGTTATAGGATTGGATGTATTGCATATTTCGCATCCTTTTCCCAACAAAATTTAATCAAAATATTCTCGGATCCGACGAATGACATATTTTGTAGAGTGGCGTTGAGAAGAAAATACAGGGTGGGAGAATATGGAAAGAATCCTCATCTCTTCTGCTGGAAGTTAGGGAATTCTTGGGGAGTTTCAATAAAGAGACTTCATCTCGTGGTTGGGTTGAATTGATGGAATTAGTGGGTTGGGGGCTAAAGATGAGAGAATAGCCGGAGAAAAATTGATGTTTTCTTTGATATGCGATTGAAGATCATGTCCATCCATAAAAAACAGGAAATTATCCTGATGAATTTAGATCAGTAGAAAGAGAAGAGGAAACGTGGGAGGAAGACATAAAAAATAGATTTAATTTTTTCAATTATGAATGTATTAGAGTTTAATTTCAAAGTTTATGGTTGTAACTTTTTCCACCTATGAAAATTTATGGGGTTCAACTTTTCCATTTGAAAAATTTTAAAGATTCAATTTTTACCAAAAGTTTTAGAGTGCTATTGTAACAATTATTATATTTGTGTGTGCAATTTGCCCTTAAATTAATAAATAAGCCTCTCATTTATTTAAATAAGTTTAAAATTTTTATTATTAAATTTAAGTTGATATTAGTGATAATTTGTTGATATTTTCTAATATTTCGTCGATGTTTTTTAAAATAGAATGTAAATGTTAATTCATTGTTTATATCAATGTCAAATTGACATATGAAAATAAAAATGTGATACCTTGAGTTTTTACTTTTGAAATTTAAACATGTATTTCAATTTTCACTTTTTTTTTAGTACAACATGTTGGGTAGGGGATGAGTTCCTCTTAGTTAGAGGTATATGCATATGACATTTAAACCATTGGATAAAATACAGTGGCTTTTAGGTAAGTTCATGTATTGCCATTGTTTTAGTTTAGTTATTTATATAGGTTTCACTTAAGTTTGAGGATTAAGTATGTTTCGAGTATGTTTTGTGTTTTTAGTTTTCAATGTGAGTGATTCTTATCATTGTAACTAGAGTTTGAATTCTTTATTCAAATTTTAACAACTATACAATTCTTTGTGCATCATTGAAGCGATGGTGGTGGCACCATATTATGAAAGCTTGGTCGGAATGAAGAAGCTTTTTTTAGTTGTTTTTAGTTTTAGAAACTTGTTTGTTTTTAGTTTGAGAAACTTGTTTGTAAATTTAGATGCATTTAGTTATTTTTATTTTCAGGAACTTGTAAATGTTGTGGATGATGAGTATTGATGAATTAATAAAAATTATACTATTATCAAATTTTTAAGTTTTTCAAATTTAGTGTTGAATCTTGGAAACGTCACTACCTTTTGTGACAAAATAGAACTTCAGATTTGCAAAAAAGACAAATTAAAAATTAAAAATTAAAAATTAAAAAAATGCAACGAAAACAAGAAACGTCGCTGTTTATGCAAGAATATGCACAACAACGTATCTCAGATTGCAACTCGAACTCAGCTTCCGGGCCGATCTGAACACTTGCGCGGACCTGCACAAAAAGGTGAGCACTCCGACGATCAAGTCAGTATAAGTCGGATTCTCAGTTTAGTTCGAGGTCAGAAATCATCGTACCTGATCGTGGAGTGAAGTCCTCTACTTATGGGCGGTAGTCCCGCTAATCTCGCAACGGTTACACCCGGTAATCTCGGGACCGTCGGTTACGTCCGATAATCACGCTGCTGACAGTAGTTCACATCGGCCCCCATCGAGCTTCCCGGTAGGTCGGACCTCAACCAAGTTCACCTCGGCCCTCATACTTAGCATCTGTCAACGCTAGTAGTGGTGATCTCGGCCATCCGAGCTGGGCATGACTCATGAGTCATCTTGGAGCGCCAATAGGGGTCCTCCACGTGTCCAGGGTATTTTCTTCCCCAAACATTGGCCCCCTCTCTGCCTGGCCCGATCTCGACCTGGCAGAGAAGTTCATTCGATTTGCTTTGGACGCGTGGCGACTTCCTATTCGTGGGAAAACATAACGGCTGCGGAAGATTTATCGTCGGAAGATTCAAATATTCCGACGCTTCGGATCTTAGGCAGGATCCTAGCCACTCGTTGATTGCACGCATACGGCGGGGAAATTTTTCCGACGGGCTATAAATGCCCCCAATCCTTCAGGTCATACCTAACGTTCCCTGAATTCTTGGAGTTCGATCTGAAGGCAGCTCGAACCCTTGGCAGGTCGGTCCCTTCCCTCACTTTCTCTTTCGAACGTAGTTGTCATGTCATCCTCTTTTAGCAGCAACTTAGGATCTGATGAGGACCTAGCTCGTAGGTTAGAGTCCGAGCTCGAGGAGATAGAAAACTTTAGATTCTCCGATGACGGGGAGGATAGTGACGCCTCCACTTCAGGTCAGGGTTTGGAATACCCTTCTAGGATACCTGAGCACTACCTCGGATCCCTTCGTAGGGGGTTCGCTATCCCTGAGAACATCCTCCTCAGGCTTCCAGAGGAGGGGGAGAGAGCTGACAATCCTCCAGAGGGATGGGTCACTCTCTACTTCAAAATGTTTGAGTACGGCCTCAGACTTCCCCTTCACCCTTTCGTCCAAGAATTTCTCTTCCGGACGGGGTTGGCTCCGGCTCAAGTGGCCCCCAATGGGTGGGGTGTCATTTTCGCCTTGGCCATCCTTTTTTGGCTACGAGCTCGGGATAGTGAGGAGGCCGAGCTGTTGGACGTAGACCAGCTCCTCGCGTGCTTCGAAGCGAAAATGATAGCTAAGAAGCCTGGTCGGTTCTATATGTGTGCAAGGAAAGGTGCAGACGGTATAGTTAAAGGGCCGACCTCCATCAAGGGATGGGTGAGGAAGTGGTTCTACGCTTCTGGGGAATGGCTCGCAAAGGATGAGTCAGGTCCTTCCTTCTTCAACGTCCCCACTAGGTTTGGGAACCTGGGTACGGAGTAGTTCTTGCTTTTTGTAATTTTCTTTTGTCATTCAGGTCTAACTCAAATTTGGTCTTTGTGCAGTTTCAATCCGACCAGTCCCCGAGCTTACGCAAGCCTCCTTCGACACGCTGAAATACTACAAGGAGCGCTTTCCAAGGGGTAGGAAGGTCGGAACCCTGGAGACCGACGAGCTGCTGCTTGAGTCCAGGCTGCTAGATTACAACCCATCAGTTTGTCCCAT
>NW_019104600.1:56659-69859 GCF_001995035.1 Momordica charantia
CCATGAGCACCTCCCTTAAGCTTGACAAAGATGAAAATGGTAAATGTATTGATACTAAAGCTTATTGAGGTATGTTGAAACTTTACCCCTCTTATGCTATTGTTTATCTATTTAGGGGGAGTAAGTATTCATTGAATTAAAATTTGTTTTAGAATTATTTTCTTATAAGTGATGCTTCTTGATTTTTCTTGTTAATTTTTTTTAGAAGGCATTTTGATAGGGGGAGTTTTACAAAAACTTGTGCTAAATGTCTTTTTTGTCCCTTATAAAAGGAAGAGTTAAATTGCTTTTAAAAGATGAGCTTTCATGTTTTTATTATTTTTCTTACTTGTCCTTTTTGATTGATTCCAAAAGGGGGAGAGATAATAAGAAAAATAAATGAAATTGTGATTAATTTTGTTAAAATTAAATTTATGTTTGCCTTGATTGTGCTTCATGTTATATCACACACCACTTTGATTACATTTTTCTTGAGTGGTTTGTAATCATCAAAAATGGGGAGATTGTTGGCTTTTTGACCCTTAATCTCGGTTAATTAATTTAATTAATTAATGTTTTGATGATAACAAACACACTTACTATTAATTGTTTTTGGTGTGTAAGAATTATTGTTATAAAACATAAATTTATTATGAGCTTCAATAATATTATATGATTTACTGATAATACATATTTTATTTATTGATAATTTTAGTGTTTTAAAGTGTTCACAGCGTAGAGCTCGATACGATGATTCCAACGAATTTCTAATTGCCCAAATCGAAGCTCAAACGAAGAAATTATGATCGAAAGAAGTTAGAAGAAAAATTACCTGATATGGATGACGTGGCGGCTAAATCAACTAAGTGGTCCAACAAAATGTTAGAAACATCTTGTTCTTTCTTCAACAATTTCTGATCTCTAGTGGACCTCTCAATAGGATTCGAACCCAGATGAAGTTCTGACCATCTGTCAGAGAAAAAAGAACGAATGGATCTTGTAGGATTCCCGAGAAATTCTTCGATTTCTTCCGGAAGCGGATGATTATTCATCTGCTTGACATGTGGCATGGTGTTAAAAAAAAACAAAGTTACCGTTGAAGGTAACTTAAAAGAAAGAAAAAAAATAAAAAGTAAATATATATATATATATATATATGTCACATCACATTAAATGCATATTTGTTTAAAAAAAAAGTTATATATATTATATTATATTATATTGTATTATTTTATATTATATATATATATATATACAGTCGTTTGACACATCCATATATAATATTTTATTATTATTATTATTTTATTCAATTAAATCTAAACCTTTGATTTTCAATCATTAAAGATCTAATGGCCCAAATTCAATTTCGATTTCAAATTTATTTTCAACTTTTCCTCACCTATTTAAACCCCACTTCCTTCAACATTTTACACAACTTATTCTCTCCCAATTTTCTCTCCAATTTCTACATTGTTAATCTCTCTCCAAAGCTTCAGTTTTTGTTCTATATTCTTGAGGGAGATTTTTTATTTGAGAGATATTTGAGCTTCCAATTTTATTTCTTTCAGCCAATTTGAGGGCTTTTATTTGTAAGAATTTTTTCTTACAAATTTGTGAGCAAATATTTGTATACCCACTCTTTGAGAGAGTTTGTAAGTTCGTTTTCAAATTTCATATCTTTTGTAAGGGTTGCTCTTGAGCACTAAAAAGAGCATTTGTAACGGTTTGATCCTGAACCGTGGAAAGGATCGGGTTTCTTCTTGCTCCCGGAAAAAGAAGGTTTTATACCGGTTTGACTCCTACCGTGGAAAGAGTCAAAGTTTCTTAATCAAATACCCAAGAGGCGCTTGGGGAGTGGAGTAGGTCGGTTGTTGCCGAACCACTATAAAATTTCCGGTGTCATTTTCTCTAACCCTACTCTATTTAATTTTTGCAATTAATTTTCTTTATTACCAATTGCATAAAATTAATTGTTCGAATTTGTTATTCATATTTACGCTCAATGTTTATATTTGAATTATTTGGGTGGTGAAATTAATTAGGGTGTTTGTATTTCTAATTTATTGTTTAATTTGTGATAAAATTAATTGTTGCTAAAAATTTTACTTATTTGTTTAAATTTGGGCCCTAGTAAAAAGTTTATAAAGTTTAATTATTAAACCCTGTTCACCCCCCTCTAGGGTTGTCATACCGATCCAACAATATATACATAATATATACTGTTTCAAAAGTCATATATATAATACTAGTTAGCCACACGTGCGATGCACATGAAATTTTGTAGTTCTATTTTAAAGTATAAAAATAAAAAATATATATAAATCGTTACAAATTATAATGAAAACTTAATTTCATGGGAACGACTCATGGAATTACAGCTTAGGTGAATTGTAGTAGTAGTTATCATTGTGACGAAAGTAAAGTCATTGTTGATAGCAACAGTCAGGTTCCAACTGAAAATGTTAATAATGTAAAGGGAAATTGCGAGAATGAAAGAAAAAAGTTAGAAAATTTTTATGGATGATTAGTGAAAATATTTTGAGAGTGCAAAAGAGAGATTTAGCACCAGAAAATTCTAGAGAGAAAGAAGAATAAAGAAAAAAAATATAGCTCAAATCATCCTACAAAATGAGGGGAAGAAAAGGTCTTAGTGGTGGAAATGAAAGAGTTTAAAAACTCTTGAAATCCCAAAGCTTTTGATATTCAAAAACTAAATATAATTAAAAGATATAATTATTCAATTAATCTAAGTTAAAACAAAACTTTTTATCTTAAATTTTATTAATATAATTTAAATTAAATTAATATAATTTAATAGTTATAGACAATTAATTATGAGGGACATATTTTTTAAATTAAAAATTTTATAGAAAATGAAAATTGTGTAGAAAATATAGTATTCCAACCAAAAAAATAAGACAATAAAATAAGATGTGTAAAAAATATTGAATATCATATAAATTTGAAATAATAAATGTGGTTATCAAATTTTAATTAAAAATATTTTTATAAATTTGAAAATAAGCAAATCTAAGACATGATACATTCAATCAAATTATGTAACTAAAAATACAAACAATGAAATTATTTGTTAGATTGTCAAAATTATAATAGAAATAAATAAAATTGTTCATTTATTACTCTTGGACCATATTTACTTCAACTGAATGATAATGGAGGAATAAGAATCAATTTTTTCATTCCGTTTACCAATGTGTAGGAATGAGAATCAAATGGTCGGATCTACCCACTTTTTTTATTCTCGTTCTCTAAAAATGAGCAATCTCATTCCTCTTCTGCACTCATATCAATCTCATTCTTATTCTTTATTTCGTGGGCCCCACACATTTATTGCACCGACTTTTCTACTGCTCTCTCATCATTAATAAGACCCATAACTTTTTATTTAATTCTTTTATCTTTTTTATTTCTTTTTCATTTACACTATTAATCATTCTTCTTTTAGTAAAAATTTATATCTAGTTGACGTGATTTTATTATAAAATATTATAAAATTATATTTAATATTTAATATTTTAATTTAATTTAATTATTATTAATTAATATCAGATTTTTTTAAATACAATTCATTATTATTAATTATTATAATAATAAAATTTAAAAACATTATTAATTAATAAAATTTTATATTAAATGATGATGATTCCAAAATAAAATAGTATTTTAGTAGATGTAATTTTGTTTTAACTATTTATTATTTATTAATATTAATATTAAATAAATTGCGATGGTAAAAAAATATTTACTATCAATAATATAGTAATAAAATAAATTAAAATATATTATTATTATAGTTTACAAAAAAATTAGCACAACAATGTATTTGTAATTAGCTATAAAGAAGAAATGAGTATACTACTAATTGTCATATATCTGATTCCAATTCGGATTCCAAATAGTTTTAGTAAACATTGTCAAATGAGCTGATTCTGATCCAAATTTTTTTTTTGGTAAACAACATCAAAGGAATAACATTCTCATTCCGATTGATTTTTATTCCGATTCATTTTCATTTTGATTCCTTAAACATGTCCTTAAACTACTTTTTAAAATTGAAAATTGACAAATCAAATATCTTTTTTTTATTTTTAAAATGATAAATATAAATGATATTGCATATTTAAAATATAAAAATAAAATCTCAAATAAGAGAAAGTAAAGAATTGAAATTTGAAAAAGAAACTGAATAATGTGTACTGCCATGAAATCATTTAAAAAAATGTGGGATAAAGAATCACACGACCAAGAAAAATAAAATAAGAGCTACACCAATAAAAAAGACATATTAAGATAAACAGGAAAACTAATACTAAAATATGACATGAATATAGTTTAAAACTTGAAAAAACATTAACTGAATATTAAATTGAACTTGAAAAGAACCTTAACTAAATATTAAAACACGAAGACGAAGGTATCATGAATATATAAAATTTAAAATAATCTACCTAAAAAGGTTAAAATAATATAAAAAAACTAAAAGTTAAAAGATAGGAGGAATACATAATTTTATACTCTACCTCTTTAATAGATTAAATATATTTTTGAATTCAGATACTATCAGAGTAGGTACAAAATTAAAAGATATAAACATAGAATTTAAAAGTAGTTAAAGATATATAACAGCAACCACCACATCAATCTAGATAGATACAGTTTAGAAATCAAATAATTAAAATTAATAAATACATTTTTTGTTTTTTTAAAATTTTAGAATTCATGACCCATAAAGATGAACTGCTTTTCAATGGACGAAATAGGAAAAATCATGGGAACAACAATTAGATGAACTTGTAGTCTCGTTGGACAGAGGCATTGTCTTACAATTGCTATGGATGAATTGCAAAATCACAAAAAAGAATATGTTATATAGTCAATTTTTCTATCTATTCTTAAATTTATCTCAACATGTATCTTCATTTACCGTTAAATGGACAATGAAGAAGAAAGATGCTTGTATCTTGGTCATGGAAGTGTATTGACATGGTTATTCCTCTCTTAGGTAAAAAATATATAAACATAAAATAAAAAATCGAAAAGATCACGAAAACAATAATAAGTGGGATAAATACAAATATTAAATATAACTTTATAGGGATCCAAAAAAATAATTAAAGAGAAAACAATAATCATTACATGACAGTTTATAAAAAATAATACTCAGAATATGATAACAGTACAATAATTCACAAAAATTTATAAAACATAACGCTCAAAATTCACATCAATTTTTATGTTTTACTTCTTCATCAGCTAAAATTAATTTTTGTATTCGCAAATCTTGATTTTGGCATACTTCAATGTTTCCTATATGAAGAACAAAAACTTTTAATTTCCACTCATTTTGAAAATGTACGAGTTATTTGATAAAAGAAGAGATTTTCGTAGACATTTCGGGAGAAAGAATATATGAGTTTTTAATTTACACTCTTTCATTTTATAAATGGTTTGTAAAGGATGAACAGTCATACATCTTCATCGTTGGATGCACTACTTCTATAAATGGTTTCTAAAGCAAGAACACTCACACCTCTTCAACGTACTACTTCTCTAAACAGATACTTCATTCAAATAATACCATCCGTAGAAGAGGTACATGGAAGAATATATAATATAGATGAAGGATAAACTTGATATATCTTAAAAAGTTGGGGGCAAAATGGGGAGGTAAAGATTATAGATGTATTTTGTGGCCAATTTGCCAAAATATTCTATTTTATTTTTACTTTTTTGAATTTAAACAGAAGGAATTTGAATCTAAAGAAATTATTAATACCTTTACCAAAATTATACCAACTTGTCAAAATCATATATAATTCAAGGACGTGGGGTTGTCGAGACCATTGGAAACAAGAAATTGCTTGGACCAAAAATTTCAATTTTTGTTGAAGAATATATATATATTTTTTGTAGGGTGTTCAACGATGACCTTTAGCAAGTTTTCTTTTTTTTTTTTAATCTCTTTCAATCTATTTGTCTTCTTGACTTATTAAATTTTTATTGACACGTCGATATTTTTATATGTCTATAGATTCGACATTGATCAAATATATGGAAATATCAATAAAATTAGACATAATATTAATATTAATAATTTAAAACTTATTTTTAAAATGTGAAATGTTTATTTCTGATGAAATTTTTGTTTTTATAATTCTTTCAGAAATATTCATCAATATATCGATATTTTCTATAAAATTAAGATTACATGTGATCGACATCGACCTTTAAAACTTTGATGACTTTAATGTTATCATATTTTCGCAAGTTTCAAAATTGTTTCCAAAGGGATATGCTTCGGCCATATATATAAGAAATCTTTTTTAATGTTTCCATCTTTCATAGTTTTACATTATATATATCTAAATCAATTTAA
Source organism: Momordica charantia (assembly GCF_001995035.1). Next base: position 63,036 of record NW_019104600.1, read on the forward strand.
CTTAAAAATAAATAAAATTTATGAAAGATGAAAAGGTTAATAAAAATCACGACATGCATACTTTATTTGTCAATAAGAATGCTCACATAGCATCTAATTATTACACACTATAGAAATAACTAAGTGCAAACATGCCAACACGAAGATAGTTTAGCAGTAGAACCATCTACTTTTTTCTTGAGATCGGAGTTGTCAAAGGTATCTATCAGGTAGTAGATCCTTTAGATTCAACGTCAATTATATGCTACAACCTTTGGATCGTGGTGGAGAATATTATGAAATTATACAAAGAGTTTCAAATCTCCATATCCTATCCCTCATACTAAAAAAACCACAAGGTGAAACACATACATGCGCAACTAAATCAAGTGACAAGATCAACTATATGTCTTAAGCTAGTTTATAGGTTTCGCCCATCAATAAGTTGGATACATATTATGAGATAGACGTGGCTCTGCATACAAATGCAATGGTTTAGGGAGGGAGAAATCATCACATTGAGAGAACTCGACCTTGCTCATTCCTGGCATTAAGTTCCACGAAAACCCTTGAAGCAACCTAGCAAATAGCATCATGGTGATGTTTGTGCCTAGTGTGCTACCCATGCAGCCTCTCCTCCCTTTAGTGAAGCTAATGAATCGTAGATTTGGTTATGATAATCCCATGTCACCCATCGTCTTATCCTTGAGATGGCGTTCTGGATCGAATCGTATTGGATCCTTCCAAATCTTCAGGTTTCGACCGAGACCGATTCGACTAAGTAGGACTTGGCTGCCTTTTGGGATAAAGTATCCAGCTACAATGACATTGGAATTTGAGACATGAGGAACATTGAATGGTGTAAATGGATGGAGTCGGAAAGATTCTCTAACACAAGCAATAAATCTAACACAAGCAATAAGATACTTAAGTTGTGGGATTCTTTCTCTAACACAGCAATAAATCTAACACAAGCAATAAGATACTTAAGTTGTGGGATATCATATTCTTGAACAAGTCTATCCCTTTCAACAATCCTATCTAGTTCTTCAATTGCTTTCTGGAGAATTTTTGGTTGATTGAGTAATTCTGCCATTGCCCATTCTACTGCATTTGAAGGATTATCAATCGTTGCCATTTGTAGCTCCTGTTATTATGAACGATGAGAAAGGTTGAAGTTAATTTGTCATATGCATGCATGTGTAGAGCTAACAACTTATCTATCCCATGAAATTTTTTTAAAAAAATTATGTTTTTGCATTTCCTTTTTTTAGTTGTCAAACATTTAATGGTGTGAGGATAATATTGGTCACCACTAATCAAGACGTATGTATTTTCTATTGAAAAATTGACAACTGAGAGAGATTTAATGAAAAAAGAAAAGAGTGAAAAAATAGAATAAAGAATTGTTAAACTTTTAATTGTGGTAGGTAGAACTGCTTAAATTTTATAGGATAAAAATTTATCAATCTTATCGTTTCTTTTAAAAGGAAATATATATATTTTCTCCCTCCCTCTCCTCTACTGGTAAAAAAGTTTAGTTAACCAAAAAGAGTGATGATGGGTAAGTACCTAAACAAATATTATACTTATATGTTTGACAAGAATTCTTACCGTGATTTCAGCTTTAATCTCTTCGATCGATAGCAACGATTTTCCATTTTCATATTTAAGCGCGATAAAGATATCAAGAAAATCTTCGATCTCTTTCCTCTTTCCATATTTCCATTGTTGCACTCTCTCATCCACAATCGGTTCGTCATGCTTTCTCACCACTTTCAAACCTTCTTTTACAATCTTTTGATGTTTGTCCACATCAAACGGCCTCAAACAAGGTATGAAATCCGATACAGAAAAGGCATTGATATACTTGAGCAATGCTAGCAGTGCTTGAATGTGCTCTTCTTCTTCAAAAGTTGGCCCTCCATCCTCTTGGCCAGCGCCGTAGTATCTTCTGTTGAATAGCACTCTTCTAATAACGTTGCCACAATAATGTAGAGTTACGCTTCTCAAGTTGACGACCGCCGCACCTTTCGACTTGGTGAGACTGAAAATGTAGCGTAAAAGAGTGTCGGCTTCGTGTGTTCTATGAGCCAGCATTTGGTGGAGGGTGGAGGGATTAAGTATTTGTGAAGTAAGTATTTTGCGCATCTTCTTCCATTGCTCTCCCAATGGCGAAAGAGCAGTGGTAAGGAATCCACGGGTTATGATTTTGGTAGTGTCGAGCATTGGTCGTGATGCAAAGACAGAATCATGGGTCTTTAGAAATTCGAGAGCAAGTTGTGGAGAAGTCACTGGAATGACGTAGGTATTCCCGAGACGAATGCATGCTATTTCAGTGTCGTACTGCTTCATTATTGCATGAATCCATTGGTGTGGCAGTGTGTTATTCGTCCACATTTCCGGGAGGCAGCCGACGAAGGGCCACGGTGTCGGGCCAGGCGGGAGAGCTGCATGGCGGGGGACGGAGAGCTTGCTTTTCCGGTAGCATTGAGAAAAGGTGAGAGAAATAATGAAAGCCATGAGAAGGGAGAAGGTGAAGGTTTTGGTCATGGCTATTGCATAGTTTTGATATGTAAATTGAGTGATAAATAAGAAAGCTTGCATGGCCATGTCTGATCTCTCACTGTCTTTCTCTCGTATTGAATGAGTGCAAACGCTGGGTTTAGGAATGAGAGTAGATATGAAAGAGTGAGAATTGAAGAGAGAGAACAAGTTATGGTTGTAACGCAAGAAGTGGTCTGAATAAAAGCAAGGAACAATAGAAAAAACATGCATATATATTTTGGCACCGATCAAAGGTCGAAAATATATGGTTTTAAGACTCTTCGTGGTCCCAACGTTACCACTGAGTATCTTCACAATAATATGATATAATCTACTTTTGACAGAATTGTCATGATTTTTTTTTTGTTTCACCCAAAAGATTGGGTACTAATTGAAATAATTATCCTCGTCTATATACCATGGATTACTCTTTTCCTAATCAATTTGGAGTTTTTTTTACACTCTTTACAACACTCACACGCCAAAGGGTGATGGGGATGACTCATAAATGCTTATTTTTAGGAAACTCTTATCAACATGCATGTTTGTTCAACAATTCAAAAAATGACCTAATTCATTGCATATATTATTTGCTTAACCTTTTTATGACAATTTTTTAAAAAGTGGTGATATAAAAAGTTTTGGTAAAAATTTTTAAAATCGGTAGTAGTTGATAGACAAATTTTTTTTCTATTCTTTTATGTAGGCCATAGCTTATGTTTGAAATGAGATGGGATATAAGAAGTGGTATGGCAAGGTTTAACTTTTTTTGCTTTTTTATTTTTAAGAAAATGGCAAGATTTTTATAATTAGGAGTAGTTGGTAATATATTATTTTGTTTTATTATTATTGTTATTATTATTGTTGCTGTTTTGTCTATGGTTTTATGTAGGCCGTTGCTTATGTTTCCTCTTTAGTGGTTGCGTTTATATGCTTCCAAAGAGCTCACGTATGATTTGAAGGTATTAAAACAGTATTTGTTAATTAAGCTAGATATGAATTTAGTGTCATTTTATTTATTTATTTATTATTATTATTATTATTTTAAATTTAGTGTCATTTTATGTTATGAAACATTGATAACTAATTGTTTACTTGAGTTGCTTTTAAAAAATCAAGGAATAGGATTGATCAGGAAAATCAAATTCTCATTCGAGTTGCTTTTCAATTGCTTTTCAATGTGTGTTTTCACTTATTACAAAGATCATTTTCTTATAGAGATAACAGAGAAGAAAAAAATAATAGTGCAACTAGACACTAATGTTAGAATTCATTGAGTGGGCCCAAGTTGTTATAATTCTTAAATTCCTTTATGCTCAATTATTGATGGTTTATGTAGGAATGGTAGAATTTAGCTAGGGACAGGAGGAGTGCTGCCAAGGTCGTGGGGTTTTTGCTGGAGTGCTGTTAGAAGAGGCGTGATTGCTGGAGCCTATTGTCGCCCGGATGCCCCAACACGTATAACACTGCAATAACTCGATGGACTTAAATTGTTACCGCGTTCATACAACTTCCAAAGGGTGCCATAAGTTTTATGGATCCGATATAGATATATAAGGAAAGGGTGTCCTAGCTACAAGAGGGGAGAGACATTTTTTATTCATTTTGGGAAGCATCTAATTCAGGGAAAATTCCCTTTTGAGCAACTGGTTTTCATCGAAAAAAGAGCTGGAGAGAGTGCTATTTGCTTGTGGGTCGCGCTGTGCTCTTAAGGAAGCTTCTTATTCTCTGCCATCTACATCAACGATGAAATCTTCTTATGTCTTTTTCATCTATATTCTCTTTTTCATTATGAACTAAACCCCCACCTTCTGGAGGAGAGAGGGGTCAAGCTTTCTGTAATATCCATGTTTGCTATGTGTTGGAACTTCAAAAACTAATTTAATAGAAGTGTGCTTAATTGGCCATCTCACTAAATTAGTGTGACCAACTTGTTTAGTGTGTTAGCTCACTTGAGGCTCGGGAGAGTCCTTGTTGAGTGAGTTTACTTCTATTAGCAATAGTTTCCTCTTCTTGAAGTAGAAAGGTGAATACTCAGGGATGGGGTTCACCCTATTCCGCCTTAAGATTGATTTGACTACTTATTTTTATCACGCGGGAGTTGGGTAAAAGCATGTGTTAGGTATCTCGAGATAGAGCAGTGAATATCTGGGCAATCAGTGTTTTAGAGTAATCTTAGATAGCTATCTCGAAGAAAAACAGCAAGTGAAATGCCCCTCCCCAATTTATTCTCAATTCGTAGCTTCGCATAATTTCTATGTTTTCTGGATGGATGCTTCGGAGTGTGATCTGAAATTCGATTTGTTGTTCACTTTTCTTTTTATGTCTTTTAGATGTAGCAAACGAATCAAAGCATCTTTTACTTTTAATCTTTTGTATCTCGAAGTTGCTAAATCAATTTATAACCTATTTCCTTGAGGAGACGACCTTGTTAATACCCATTTCTCTAGTCAATGTGAGACTTTGTTTGCACTCCTTGCAATCCTAACAATCCTTCCCTTTCGAATAAAGTGTCACCACTTGTATTTTGTCCGAATAATCATTCATTCATCTACTCTCGACAGATACGTGACTCCCAATTAACAATAAGAGTCTGCTCTTATCCAACATGCCCGGATTATGTGTATGTATATAGGGTTAGTTTAGAGTTATTCTAGTAGAGGGTTAATAAATCACCACTCAACCCAAAAGTTTAAGTTTATAGGTTGGATAAATTTAATTCATTTATGAATATCTAATAAATTTACGTGGAATGATATCATTTGTTTTAGTAAGTAATTGAATTTTTGTGTGTTATTAAGTTTCATGAACTTTGATATTCTTATCACATTCTATGTTAGTTTTTTTAGTTAACTTTGATCAAAGATCATGACATTAGTTTTTTATTACTGTGGAGTGAGACTTTTGGAGGGTGTGAACTAGTTATTTACTGAATTTGTTAAGTTATATTAAACTGAGTACTACTCTATTTACTTTTCTGTTATAAAATTAGTTGTTGTATCTATCAGAGTGGTTGTAAGTATCTATCAGTGGTTATAATATTTCACAAGTCTTATAAATACTATTAAAAGTCCTTCCAATAACGAAAAAGGTGAGTGTGCATTTTCATCAAGAGATTAGTACATTAATAGACTATTTAAAGATCCTAATTACATAAAAGGATTGAATGTATGAAATCTACACTTTTGTCATGAAACAAACTTATTTAACATGGTACCCATCACCTAAATTACAAAACTATCACTTTGTATATACACATTAATATTAATTGATTTTTAAATTCCAGAATTCATTAATTGGAAGGTTATATTTTGAATCTCATGATATTTGCTTAATGATACTCCCCAAGAGAAGCTAAAATACCAAAACATCCAAAAATATCCTCAAATCCCTCAAATTCGAAAACCTCCAAAAATATCCCCAAATTCCCCAAATTCGAAAATAGTGACAGTTCGTGTCTTCTTCACAGTTCGCCGGGATTATTCTTCCGACTGCTTGCGCCTTCTTCGACGATTCAGCTCGATTTCGTTTGCTCCTCCATTCGTCTACTTCGTTTGTCTCAGAGGCTTCGTATCCGTCGCAGAGTTGTCTGTTCCCGTCGTTGAGCAGTCCGTTTCCGTTCTACCATCGTTCCGTTTCAGTCTGCTCCTTCGTCTACGGTCCCCACCTCCGTTTTTCTCCACCACCATTATATCTTATAATGGTTGCCTTGCACTCTTTACCTTTTTGTGTATAGGGATATATAGGGATATATGGGGGAAAAATTGCTTGAACGGAGAGGAACCTGTTGAATCAAATCTGAAATGCTTTTGGTGGTGACTTCCAACAACCGGTGGGAAATTTACACACGAAGAGAAATGAAATTGGATATTTTTCCATTAATAATAATGATAAATCATGGGAATAAATCTTTTTTGAAGGAGTGAATCAAGCAATTAGTGTTGAAATTTTGTATGGGACCCACAATATTTAAAGGAATATGATTACAATTTAGGGATTCAAATATTTTAAATTTCCAAAAAAAAAAATAACTATAATAAAAGTAAATGTAATAAATAAGGATAAGATCGGTATTATACAAAAATCCTACATGCACAAATCTAAAAGTGTAAAATTTGAAAACTTTAAACATGTGTGAAATTAAGTTTAAAAAACAGCTCTACATTATCTCTTTCATTAACATGAAAGAATCTTTTATGGTATCAGATAACCCGTCGGACTTAGCGTCTTAATCCTATTTCCACGCTTCTTCCACGCGTCAGTTTTTTGTTCGAATATCATTGGAGTTTTTTTTTTCG
>NW_019104600.1:69999-80147 GCF_001995035.1 Momordica charantia
TCTCAATGCACCAATATTTCTGCTTTCAAATATCTGTAATTTGGTGTTTCTTCGCCTTGATTATACTAATTTTATTCTTTGGAAGTTTCAATTAACTTCTATTCTCAAGGCTCACAAATTATACGGGCTTGTCGATGGCTCTACAGCAAAACCATCTGAGTTCTTGGCTGCTTCTTCATCTGATGCTGTTCCGTCACCTAATCTTGCATTCAGCGACTGGATCGCAAAAGATCATGTCCTAATGACCCTCATCAATGCGACTTTGTCTCCTGCTGCGTTGGCTTATGTGGTTGGTTGTTCATCTTCCAAGGAAGTGTGGGAAACCTTAATCCAGCACTATTCTTCAAATTCTCGTACTAATATTGTCAGTATTAAATCGGATCAGAGTTGCAATCAATTACCAAGAAGCATGATGAATTGATCGATTCTTATATCCAGCGTATCAATGAGTTGAAGGATAAACTTACCAATGTTTCTGTTCAAATTGATGATGAAGATCTCACTATCTATGCCCTAAATGGATTACCTTCTTATTATAATGCCTTCCGCACGTCAATGAGGACCCGCTCGCAACCTATCTCCTTCAACGAGCTTTATGTCCTTCTAGTCTCTGAGGCGTCTGCGATTAATCAACAATTGAATAAGGATGAGGTTTTTGCCTCTCCCTCTGCTCTTCTTGCAAATCAGACTCCCTCCAAGCATCAGAATGTAAATCCCAATATTTTGCAAGGTCGCGGTTTTACTGGCAGAGGAAAGTTTCAGAATTTTGGTTGATCGAAATCATCTCCTAGCTCTCTTCCTAGGCTATCCGTTAGATTATAAGGGATACTTGTGCTACAACATGAGCAATGGTCGACTCTATACCTCTCGCCATGTCATTTTTGATGAGTCTCTATTTCCTTTTTCTCTTCCTTCTTCACCTGCTAATTCTCCTCCTTCCTCTTCCTCGTATCAACTTCCTTTTTCTTTTTTTTTTCCCCTCTGATCCTTTACCTCTGTCACCTACCATGCCTCCCATTCCACCTATTTTACCTTCCACGTCTCCTATCCATCAGCCCAATCTAATATCATACCAACCTTGCCCCTTATCCCGCATACTTCACCTCATCCTCCATCTCCTTCACCTATTGAACCCAATTTCCATTCCACTACACCTATTCCTCCAAATTATACCTCTCTTTTATTACATCCCTCATTACCAACTCCTACACCTTCTTCACCTTGTCCGGTCATGCCTATGATCTCTGCTTCAGATCCGTTGATTCCTGATTTTGCAACTTCTGGGATAAATTCTCCTTCAGTAGTGACTATACCACATAATACTCATCCTATGCAGACTCATGCTAACTCGGGTATTTCCAAGAGGAAAGTGTTCATGGAAACCTCTCTACCTAGTTCCTCTGTTGAACCTACTTCGTTTATTGCGGCATTTAAGTTGTCTCTCTGGAGAGATGTCATGGCTGAGGAATATGATGCTTTAATTCGGCAAAATACTTGGGTTCTTGCTCCTCTCCTAGCAGGTAAAATAGCTATAGGCTGCAAATGGTTGTATCGTGTTAAACATCATCTCGTTGGAAGTGTTGCTAGACATAAAGCTAGGTTGGTTACCAAGGGGTTTCATCAAGAGGCAGTATTGACTATGAAGAAACCTTTAGCCCAGTTGTCAATTGAAACTCACTGTTCGCATTATTTTCTCTCTTGCTGCACAGTATGGCTGGTCTCTCCATCAATTGGATGTTAAAAACGCCATTCTCCATGGTGAACTTCAAGAGGAGGTGTTTATGCAACAACCTCAAGGGTTTGTTAGTTCTTCTCATACTCATTATGTGTGCAAGCTTTTAAAGTCACTCTATGGTTTAAAACAAGCTCCTTGGGTTTGGTTTGAATGTTTTACCTCTCATTTAATAACCCTTGGTTTTGAAGCTTCACATACTGATTCGTCCCTTTTTGTGCAGCATTTTGATGACTCTATCACATATCTCCTATTGTATATCGATGACATTATTATTATCGGCAGTCATCATGTTTATATTGATCAGCAGTTGATATCTCAGCTTCGTTTACGTTTTGAAATGACTGACTTGGGTGTCTTGCGGTATTTTCTTGGGCTTGAAGTTAGCCATTCTTCTATTGGGATATATGTTAATCAAGCTAAGTATGCTCGCGATGTGCTTATTCGGTTTGGTATGCTTGCTTCCAAACCTTGTCATACAACTATTGCTCTTACTGCTCCATCTGATGTTGGTTCCCCATGTACTGTCGAGGATGCTCATAATTATGGGGCTATGGTTGGTGCCTTGCAATATCTCACGTTTAGTCGACCAGATATCGCCTTTTCTGTTAGGAAGTTGTCTCAACATATGCATGCCCCTTTTTCATCTCATTTGATTACAGCCAAACGGGTATTGCGCTATATAAATGGTTCTCTTCATGTCAGTCTTTTGTTTAAGAAAGGTGGTTCTGTTGATGAAGCTCTTAGGCTTCGAGCCTTTTCTGATTCGGACTGGGCTGGTGACCCCTCTTATAGACGATCCACTACTGGATTTGTTGTTTTCTTGGACTCAAATCCCATATCTTGGGCTGTTAAGAAACAGACCACTGTTTCTCGGAGTTCTACGGAGGCTGAATACCGAGCTCTCGCCATCAACTGCTGTTGAAATTTCGTGGCTAAGACAGCTTCTTAAAGATTTTCGTCTCTTCAGCCCTTACCCGCCTGTCCTATACTATGACAATCTTTCCGCTCTTCAGCTTGCCAAAAATCTGGTCTTTCATAGTCGAACAAAACACATTGAAATTGACTTTCAAAGAAAGATCTTACATTGCAGTTTGTTCCTAGTACTCAGCAGCTTGTTGATATGTTGACTAAACCACTTACTTGTGATAGACTGGAGTTCTTCAAAGCCAAACTCATGCTTCCTTAGGCTGTTCATTTGCGGGGGATATTAAATTGATTACTACTATATTTACTTTTCTGTTATAAAATTAGTTGTTGTATCTGTTAGTGGTTATAATATTTCTCAAAGTCTTGTATCTGTATAAATACTATTAAAAGTCCTTCCAATAATGAAAAAGGTGAGTGGACATTTTCATTAATATGAAAGAATCTTTCAAGTTAATGGTTGGAAATATACAATACTATTAAGACATTATTTATTGTGCATAGATTCAGCAAAGAAGGAACTATTGTTGGTTAGTGACGTGGGAACCAACCATTTCTTATACTTAATTATTACACAAATAATGGCGACCATTTTACTGTGATAAAAACGAATATTGATGACATATATAATAACACATATATAATGGCACACATTTAATGATACACGTAATGACGCGCGTTCTTTTTTTAGTACAACAATTTGGTGATATGAGAGATCGAACCACCGATTTCGAATGAAGAAGTACATGTCAATTGTCATTGAGCTATGTTGATATTGGTAATGACGCATGTTTAGTGACAATCAATGATGGACATTAAAAGTGATCGTTATCAAATCAAAATAAGGACACTTGAAACAATGTTGGTCGCCCGATCGTTTCCTTTTAATGATGGGCAGTACGCATCATTAAAACTCACATTTTTTGTAGTGCCTAGAGAAAGCACTACTAGAAAAATCAAACATTGTGGAAATTACCTCGATCAATCTCCACTACTTGATAAATTAACTTGTCTTGTTCAAGTTCAAACGGTTTTTGTCCAGTATGAGGTTCATCCAAAAATCCATTTTGGAATTTGAAGATTTCACCCATACAATAATTAGCCTTTAGACTATGACTCTGATACCATTTGTTAATAATTCATGTAGTCCTAATATATTTCCAACAATCATGGAGAAGATGTGTGACACGGCAATTTCTGAAATTTTAATACTGTTATGTATGCATTAATCTTGTTGTTTTGCTTATGCTAATGATCTCCAATGAATGTAAACAAAGAATGTGCATCAACTAATGCGAATTGATGTGCAGAATGCAACCTCCAGATGATTCGCAAATGAGAATGCTATCACCATTGTGTGGACAATTATGACAATCCGTTTGGTGCAGTAAGGATCATGACGGCAAATAATCATGATGCCAAATTCGCGGCGGGTGTGTGTGGCCTTGCTCGGCATCGAAAAGTTGCTTGTGCCCGGCCGGCCGTAGCTCTATAGCAAAAGCTCTGAACAAATTTCAGCAGGGTGCGGGAGCAGTGGAGCTTGCGATTGCGGCAGGGAATGAACACGAACAAAAGGTTGCACGACACCCAGGGGCGGATCTATGAAATCACAGCAAATGATAAATTATTTTATATATATATATAGTCGTTTTCGAGATTCTATGTATATGTAGTCGATTTCGAAATTCGGCTCTTCTTATTTTATATAATTTTTTTAGTTATTTCTTTAAATGCAGCGCAGCTACAAATATATAAAAGAAAAATTTTTTATATAAATATATCAATTTTATTTATGTCAGTTAAAAATTAAAAAAAAACAAAAAATTACTATATGTAAATAATAAATATAATTTTATATTCATTAAAAATTATATAAATATGTCTGTTTTTAAAAGTGAACAAAAAATATGGTGCCACCATTACATTTTTTCTTTTAAATTTTATGAATTTTATATCTATCTATCCATGGTCCTTTTTGACTTACTTGCCTTTTCAATTTTTTTTTTCCATTTTACAAGTTGTAACGTTCTTTATATAAATTATTGTATCAAAAAATATATATATATAGGGCTCCGTCCCGACATCAGGACCTCCCCCTTTGACCAACAAGTCCTCGAAAATTATCAAGTTTTCAAGATTTTATTATTATTCTTTTATATAATTTTTAATTTAAGTTTTACAGAGTCTAAATAAATCTATAATTTGAAGATTAATTATTTAAGTTACATTCTATCAAGCCCCCTAAACAAAATATTTGGATGTGCCACCCCATGACACCTAAGGTTGTTTGTGGGTTGACGATCCACAACAGAACTCTTCATCCATTTGTTTCAACCTCAACAATCGTTTTATGCCAAAACCAACATAGCTCACAACAATAATTGACATATATCTTTAATTAAAGGGTTGAGTGTTCGATCTCCTCCTATGTTGTACTAAAAAAAGAATCCATGAAAACCAAACTTCATTGCTGCCATTTCCTCTCTAGATTTTACAACAAATTGAGCAGCAGCTTAAGAAGTAATGGCTAAGCAATTAGAAATTGGAAAAGGATGAGCGTGGCAGTGTTCTTCATTCTCGACGTTCAATCCTCCAGTCAACCAAACATAGAAGCATGGAAGTTTGAATTTGGTGATTTTCCTTTTTAATATATTTAAATATATGACTAATTTTTTGTTATATTAACTATTGTTGCAGATAATTTTGAGAGTGGGCCTCAACGTATAAAATCTTGGGATTAGCATTAGCATAGACGATTTAAAGATCCTAATTACATAAAATGATGGAATGTATAGAATTTACACGAAACAACCTTAAATTCATTTTAAAATGCAAAATTGATTAATTGGAAGGTTATAATTTGGATCTCATAATTTTAGCTTAATGATACTTTCCAAAACAAATTAAAACCCTAAAATATTTTAAAAAAAATCCTAAATTCCCAAAATGTGAAAACCTTCCAAAATATCCCCCAAATCCTGTCTAAAAATCCCCAAATTCAAAATCGGAGACTTTTTCACTTCCTCCGTCTGCTGCCGTCTCTGAGTTTTGTAACCGTTCGTCGCCCGTCGTTGGACGCCGCCGTGACTGTTTCGGTCTGACACCACCGTGTTCGTCGGCCGTATCGGTAAGTTTCCTTTCCTCTGCTTCAATTTCCGTCTCCAGCCCCCGTCTTTTACGTTCCCCGTCTCATTTTCCGTCATTGTACGTCTACTTCAGTTATATCCCATTTTTCGTCTTCATACATTTCAGACCTTAATTTTCCGTCGGCGAACAACATTTTAGGCGACACATTCTTGCTGAACTACTTCTCCTTTCCGGCGTCGAACAATGGGTTCCTCGTCTACGGTCCCTTTTTTGTTTACACCAATAATAAGGTACTAGTCTTCTCGTTCGGTTTTGTATATATGTGTATAAAACTTATGTGTATATATTTTATAATTATTAGTACATAAGATATGGTACCAATCTCAATGGAACTTATGTTTCATATCTTATGTATATATGACTATAAGATATATACACATATAAGATATACACACATACAATATATCACCGTATTATATATTTGAGACCAGCAAAAGATTAGTATCATATATTATGTATATATAACTATAAGATATATACACATATACAATATATCCTCATATATACGAATATAAACGGGAAGACTAAGACTATGAGACGTTTAAAACTTCAATTCTCTATATACATAAATAAAATCCCCATATATACTAATCTTAACGGGAAGACTATTAACTTACGATTGGTATAAACAGAAGGGGACAGTAGACGGGGAACGCACTACACGGCGTCGGAAACCTGCAAAGACGTCGACGGAAACTTTATTTGACGACGGAAATTGAAGGTCTGGACGTCTCTGGGGAAGAAGGAATCAATACCTCGTTGACGGAAGCCCTGAAGGTCTGAAACGACGACGACGGGGAATAAACACGGTGGTTGGCGAGAGGGCAGCCGACTACTGGAAACAACGCACGGAGATGGCAGCAGACGGATTAAAAAATATTTAAAACTTTGATTTAACAAAATCTTTTTTGAAAGAGACATTTGAGGGATTAGTGTTGAAAAATTGAATGGGGTCCACGCTAATTAAAGGAATATAATTACAAATTAACGATTCAAATCTTTTAAATTTAAAAATTATAATAAAATAAAAAGCAAAGAATGGTCATTAATAAAAAATCCAAACATTAAAAGTGAAAATCTTAAAAACTAAAGACATTTATGAAATTAAGATTTAAAAATAACCCTCCGAAGATATCATCTCAAAAATCTTTTAATTTGGTAAATTTATGTTAAAGATAGTTGGGAGTTTAATCCAGGAGAAATCTGTTAATTCTCCCCCATGTAATTTGGACGGATTTCTTATCTTGATCTTTCTGTACTCTACCAGTGAAGTATAATTATTCACTCGTTTGGAGCCCATATATATTACATATTACCTCTCTTTTGTTAGATGGAATTGAATTTAATGTACTTTTAATTATCATTCATGAGACTTGTGGTAGAAATACTCTTGGATCGTGCAACAAACCACAAACTCTATATACTACTTCATTATCATTCAGCTGAAAATTGTTAAGTTTTTTATCCGGTTAATAGTTAGGACATAAAGAGTTTTAAAATTTATGTGACTTACGAGGACTTATCGATTTTTAATTCAAATCGATTCATATTTTGAGTATCATAATTATTGTGTTTTTTGTGTGAGATAGCATGCTAAAATGTTAGTGATTTCGCCTATGGCCATTTCATTTAGCATGTTAGAAATAATTTTCCCTATTTGTACGCAACGCTCACGTGTGATAATTACATTTTTTTTTTTTTTTTGAATAAGACCCCATAAAAGAACTAAAGCAACAAACTTGCAGGGAACACGCCTCCCACACTAGCGATCTCTCTGTAACCATTGCCCAACGTGCAATTTCATGAGCCAAATCGTTCCCAACTCTCGCAATATGGTGAATCGAAATTACACCGGCGTATAAAGCACGAAATTTCACCTCGTTGATCAACCATCGAATCTCAATGAGGTCTTCAGCATCTCCATTCAGCAAACGAACCACCTCGAGGGAGTCCGATTCAGCTATACTCGAGTAAAAACCTCCTTCTTTCAAACCTTTAAAACCTTCACAAATAGCCATTGTTTCCAGAAATTTGATCTCTTGTTTGATAGCTGTAAAAAGACAACCTGCACACCCAATGTGACCATCCCAATCTCGAATCACCCATCCGATTCCGCCTGTTCCGAGACCATCATTCTAGGCTGCATCAGAGTTGAGCTTCCAGGTATGTAACGGAGGGGGGATCCAATTTATCACCTCGGACTGATGTTTGTGTGTTGGTTGTGCACATTTCTCTTTCTGCTTCATAATTGCTAAATTGCAAATACCCTCGAAAGAAGGCTTTTCACCACAGAACACCACCCTATTCCTGCATTCCCAAATTTGCCACATGATTGTCAAAATATTTGTCATATCTCCTTCTGTAGAATGCTCTACCAGCCAACTCCAGTAGTCTTGTACGCTCCAGTTGCTCCTGTCAACACACCATAAATCTAAGTTAGACTTAAAGTATTTAGCCCAGATGTCTTCTGTTACCTGACAATTCCAAAATATATGGCAGTTTGTCTCCTCTTTCGTCCTCCAAAAAACACACCAAGGGTCAGTTACTATTCCTTTAATCAAAAGATTTGTTTTAGTGGAGGTGATGTTGTTGAAAATCTTCCGATCCAGCAACAAATTTTGGCTTTAGGAAGGGCCTTTGATCTCCAAAACTTCTTCCAATTCTTATATGTTTTGGTGATGCCGCTTAAATTAAAAATGTAAGTTATGATCTCATACCTTAAATTAGGTTGTTATTGAGAATTTTATTTAGCCATGAATTTTTATTAACTTGAGAATTATATTAAATTGGCGTATAATTTCCTTTTTTGCTGGTGTAAGAAGGGTAGAAAAGTCTTACACGCTAATGTGGTAATTATATTGCAATGTTAATAAAGTTAGTAATCATATTGATTTTTAAGATGGTTTAAAATCTTGATGGCTATATTTGCATATATATTTTCACGGTGGTTTGAGATCTTGTTAAACTATATTTACATATATAGTTTTATCTTACATAAAGAAATAAAATTATTTTATTCAGCATGTCTATCTTGTACAATTTATGTGTTAACATGTATTTGAAAATTAATACATATTATTGGAGGTAGAAATTGTAAATTTATGATTGGTTAAATACTCATGTGTTATCGAGTGTAATTAATGATGTGATGTTATATAGAAAACTATCAGAAAATATTTTCTTGGTGGAATCTATAATATAATTGTGGAGCTCTAAAAAAATATAATATAATTATGTGAAATTAAATTAATTATTGCTGGAATAATTAATTTGTATTTTGTGATGTTTTGATTTTCCTCATATCTAACAATTTTGATTATGACATATCAAATTGTTGTAGTGTTCATGACTTATGGTCGTGAAAAATGTTGAGAGATGAAAGTATATATGTTATACAAAATATCTCAAAATGTGGGAGAGAATTTTTTTAAAAGCCAATATTGCAACGTAAGAAAATATTTTTTTTCTATTAATGAGTGTTGATTGAGTTGTTCCTCATAGCATATATGCAAAGAACAATAGATTGGCGCATCAGAATAATTATCGAAATCATCTCAGAGATGAATGTACGTGTTGGAATCATTGAGAGATGAAATCACCAAGAGGAAAGGAAGACCTATAAAGATAGTCACCGCAATGGACACCCGACCTCAAGATTGGAGATTCCAAGAAATAGGTTCAATGGGTAATAACATAGTTGAAAGTTTGACTATGGGAGCACTAATTATAATAATGGAGGATTACTTCGAATCTCTTTCCTAAGGTGGTAGTGCTCATAATTGTGATGTCTAACTCTTAATGAAATCAAGGCATGTATTATGTCGAGTGTTGATCACAAACAACTCTCAAAGGTTTCACCTGTGTCGTCGGTATTGTAGTCAGGTCGCTACAATGGGGATAGTGCTAATCCCTTAAAACAATCATGAATAAGATACGTGTACATGATCGTTTAATGCGTAACTCAAATAAAAGAACACCTGACGTATTGCTCTCCTACTATGTGTGTGGCAAGTGGTTGTGGCCATATTTACATCCTCCTTCTTCAACGAAAATAACAGCCGGAGCGAACTCCTCTATCGTCTTGCATTTCCTCTGGCTCTGTTCGGACTATAGCCAACTTATCTCATATTGGGTTCAGCACAATACGGTACGGTATGCCACCAGCATAAATGAGGCACACAAGAGACACCGGCGTTTCTATTCGTCCTCCACCAGGTTTTCGAGCTCAGGGGGCGGGCAGACCAGATGAGCGAGATTGATTTAAAGCGAAAGCGCTGTGTCAAGATCCCTGGTTCTTCGCACTGGAAGATCATTTTAGCTTTCCCTGGGTTTCTTTGATTTC
>NW_019104600.1:82362-144777 GCF_001995035.1 Momordica charantia
ATATCGGATTACGTGCCGATTCTGAAGGTGTTTGATTTGGATGGCCATGGGAGGGTTGTGGAGAAAGCTTTGAATGTTATTAGAAAGTATGAAGAACCGATCATCGACGAGAGAGTTCAACAATGGAGGAATGGGGAGAGGAGGGAGCCTGAAGACATGCTTGATATCTTCATCTCACTTGAGGGTGACAATGGGGAGCCATTGTTGTCTGTCGAGGAAATTAAAGCACAGATCACTGTAAGAATTCTCAAACAATATCATGTTCATAGATTTGGTTTTGGTTTCTAAGCTGCTTTTTTTTTTTAGTTTAGCATTAAAATTATTTTGATTATTGTGATTAATGTCCTCAAATCACAAATCCTCGTAAATTCTCCTAGATCTCCTAAATTGGCCTACATAATTAAAAATAACTCTTAAGATAGGGAAGGTAATTCTCAATTCTATAGGATTTACGTTGGACACTTTGACACTGTGTCAACCCAAAATGGTTATCAATCAATTAAATTAAAAAATAAACGTTATCATACATACTTGTGGAAACAAATAACAATTATTAAAAAATATATCTAGTTTTTAATTGTTTAAATAAAAAAAAATATTTGTAATTTTAAAATATTCATTTTGGCATTTATATCTTCAACTGTAATTCATTTTAATCTCTATTATATATTTTGGTTCTTGTACTTTTTTTAAAAGAACTATTTTGGTCCCGTAATTTTATTCTTAATCTCATTTTTTCTATCATAATTTCAACACGACTCTATCATCAATATATTTCTTAAAATATAAACATTACTTTATACAAAAGAGTTTTCGTTAGGTGTAAGATTTGCATTAAAATTTTGTAAAAATGGACTAAAATAATCACTTTTAAATTACATTTTTGTTTTTTCATTCCTCTCACTTAATTGTCAAATATTTAATGGTGGCAAGACAAGTTTGTAAGTTTGTTAGGCTAAAAGTGCAAGTACCCAGAATAGTATTTTAACCACAAATAGGATAAAAATAAAATGTGTATTTTTAAATATAGAAAAAGTCTGAAATTTTACAAAAACAAAATAAATAATAATAATTAAAAAATAAAATTTATACCTTTTTATTTTTTCTCTTCTTAAAAAATAAAAATGGCAGGAACTGCTGCTTGCAACAGTGGACAACCCATCGAACGCAGTGGAATGGGCACTGGCGGAGATGCTCAATCAACCGGAAATCCTCCGCAGAGCCGCCGCCGAAATCGACACAGTCGTCGGAAAATGCCGCCTCGTCCAAGAATCTGATCTCCCTTCCCTAAAATTCCTCACCGCCTGCGCCCGAGAAGCCCTCCGCCTCCACCCAATCGCGCCGTTCAATCTCCCCCACATCGCCACCGCCGACGCCGCCGTCGCCGGGTACTTCATTCCCAAAGGCAGCCACATCCTCCTCAGCCGCCTCGGCCTCGGCCGGAACCCTAGGATTTGGGCCAATCCGGCGCGGTTCGATCCGGATCGCCATCTGAGGGATTCGTCGGTCGATTTAGGGCTGGCCGAGCCGGATCTGCGGTTTATTACGTTCACGCGCGGGAGGAGAGGGTGTATGGGCGGCACGTTGGGGACGGCGATCACGATGATGCTCTTGGCCAGGCTTGTGCAGGCATTTCACTGGCGGCTGCCGCCGGGCGTCGCGGCAATTGACCTGTCGGAGTCCGATCAGCTGTTCCTCAAGAATCCGCTGCACGCTTTTGCAGAGCCGCGGTTTCCAGAATCTCTGTACCCTACGGGAGAGAAACAGAAGCTTTCTTAATATTGGGTTTCTTTCAATTTTTAGAATTTTGTCGAATTAAGTCTTAACAATATTAAATAGGTTGAAATAAAAATAAAGAATAAATAAAAAAACAACAACATTAAATAGGTTTTTATTTAATAGAATAAATTTAGGATGGGGATTAATGTACCCAATTATGTGGATCTAATTGGAAATTTTAATATTTAAACTTTCGATTATGTGTTTAAAATTATTTCATAGGTTTTCAAGAGCGAAGCAAAAAAATTCTTATTTTTTGTTTTTGTTTGTTTCTATTTTTTTTTTTGTTTTTTTCTTTTTAATAAATAAAAATAGAATTATATTGAGTAATTGGTTTCTGGTTTTTTTGTCTTTTTAACTGAAAAAGTATATATTTAATAATTGTTTTTCGTGTTCCCATTCTCTAAAAGTTTAAATTTAATGTTTGAATCAAATATTCAATTTTTTATATTTAGTTAAGAATTATAAAATTATGATTTTTTATTTATGTTATGAAAAAATAAAGTAGAAATGGGAATAAGAAGTAAAAAACTTGATTTTGTTATTTTAGATCTTTTTAAAAGTTAGTGTGTAGAAATTTTAAAAACTTTTCTTATAAATAAAAAAATTAGAAACAATTAGCACAAGTTAATGAGAAACAATACATAAGTAAAATAAATGTTATAACCAAACCAGGTTAAAAATTTTAATTTTGTATCCAATGGAAGATTGAATTTTTTTTAGATATATTTTGTATTCGTCTCTTAAAAAAAAAACACTTTTCCTGACGTTCTCTCAAAAGTTAGCATATGTGGGCTACTCTTTTCTCATTGGTCTAACTATTCCAATGTTATTGTCCACAAATAGTATTCTTTAGCCCATTTGATAACTATTTTGTTTGTAGTTTCTTATTTTTAAGATCGGACGACCATACTAATAGCCAAAATAAATAAGATGTTCTTAGTCAAACATATTGATTATTATATGTTGAGGGTAAAATCGAGCAGAACGCGTGTCCACCTCTAAGAAGTGGAGATCGTAGATGGTTACACACCGTACGCTGCGATGGCAGGGATACGCCTTTCCGTTCATCCAAGTACGGGTAGTACATCGAGCCCCGACAGCAGGCGATAGGCTGCAGGCCTGCAAGCGAGGGCACCATCGCCTGTTGTCGGGAACGTACGCTCTCAGCAAACGTCGTACCTCACGGCGCGCCCCTGCCATCCCAATCATCGTCCTTCCCAGTCGACCTCCTAGGCCCATATAAGGAAGGACTCTCACTCTCACCAAGTAAGTGAAAAACATATCACTAATACTTAAGGTGTCTTTTCCTATTTTCTACTCCAATTACAGGTGGGACACTAGACCGAAATCGAGTTTTCTGGTTGCAAACTCATTTGTTCTCAGGTGAGAAGCTGCTCGTCCAGGGGATACATGGACCTCTCCAAAATTTTCTGTTAATATTATATAAATGGTTAAGTGACTTTTTTTTTAGAATCCTAAATATTCTTTTAGACAAATATACCCCTATCACTATATGTGGTTATTTTTAGAGATTTTATTTGGTACAACAACTTGCAAAAACAAAGAATCAACTCTAAATAATCAAATTTTAAAAATTGAAAGTATATTTTGAAAGTAGATAAATAAAAAATTATTCAAATTTGACTGCTGTTTAAAATTTACAAATTTCTAAATTAAAATCTAAAATCTAAATTTTAAATTTGTAGGTGGGATAGGTAAATATATTTAATGGGTCTATACAACTATGAAATCAAATCAAATCCAACATACCTTGTCATGTGAAGTCATTTTGCAAAACAGTAATCACTTTAGTAACGTATGCACACGGTATATATCAATAGATACACGTATAATTAGTGGTGAGTTTATGGTGAATTGTGATCTGCATGCACTTCATTTATGGGGTCAATGTCACTATCTACCGTGGTCTAGTGTTGCACCTCCTTTTATGCGTTGATGGTGAGTTGTGGCGTGCATTGGAGTCGCACTTCCATTTATTGGGTAAATATCAATATCTATAGTAATCTGCATTGGTGTCGCACTTCCATTTCTAGGGTCAATGTCGATATCTATAGTGGTATGCATTGGTGTCGCAGTTCCATTTTGGGGGTCAATGTAAATATCTACAGTGGTCTGCACTAGTGTCGCATTTCTATTTATGGATAAATGTTGATATCTACAAAGACAATGCCTGCAATGTCTTCCACAACTAAAAATGATTTGTGAGCACAATCGTGACCTATAACAAAAAACTTGAGGGGAAGAGATGGGAAAAGTAAGTTCAGGGGCTAAGTTGTAAACCCCAACAAAAATGGGAGGTAGAGAGAGAAGTAGATAGAAGGAAAATTGAATAAGACTAACCACAGTCCATGTCCAAGTCAAGGGTAGTAGATACTATGGAACTTTTGCAATCATGACAAGACCTAACGTGTAGGAAGCTACATATACTAAAACAGGTCATCTCAAACACCCTAAAAGTAGTGGTCTGAGTGATTTGTTTTGGTCTCAACTACCATCATATAGAAATGCGATTAATGTCGAGGGGAGAGCTTCGAAAGATGAGACTTCATGCATCGTTGTAACGAAGAGTTGGGAAGAATGAGAGATCATCCACAATCAATTGGTCGTTGCAGAGGGGAAAGCTTGGAAGAATGGGAATATAAAATCAAATCAATAAAATAAGAGGTTCGTTCAAATCTATGTTAGGTGATTTCGAATGAGAAGAGATAAAAATAGATTTAAGGGCAAATTTGGAATATCATCATATTTTTAAATCTAAGTAGTTGAGCTCTTTCTGCATGGACATTTTTTAAAATCGGTGTCCAATTTTAG
This sequence comes from Momordica charantia, assembly GCF_001995035.1. The sequence goes on from NW_019104600.1 coordinate 86,977, forward strand.
CCACCCACCTGAATTATCTTTTTAAAAATTAATTAGGATTACAACTACTACTTCCATTTCCCCGACATCCCCTACATATCTTGCGACCCAGTCGCGTTACTGTCTAGTTCTGAGCTACTTAGAAGAGCGTATGCTTTATCCTCACTCACATGCTTCCTAGTAAATCAACTAGGAGGTAGTCGTAGATTGCTCCAGGTCAAGCACGCTTAACTTTAGAGTTCTTACAATTGAGTTACCGAAAAGGAAGATGCACCTTGTTAGTATAGGTAGTAACTATCATTTCTTTGGTTCATTCATGTACCCCTCCTCTCTAGTCGGGCATTACATAAGTATTGTAAACTTTATGTTAAATTACAAGTTCAATTCTAAATTTTTAAGTTTGTACCTAATAAGTCTCTTAACTTTAGTGATGCCTAATAGATTTCTTAACTTTCAATTTTAATCATCAATTTTATATCTAATATATTCCTAACATATTCAACATAAAATACAATTTTGTACCTAACAAGACTCTCAACTTTCAATTAATTTTATGTCTAATAAGTTCGCGAATTTAAAAAATGCTGATTAGATCAAAAACTTATTAGATAATACAAAAATTAAAATTATATTTAGAGATCTAATAGACACAAAATAAAAAATTTAAGAACATTTAGACACTTTTTAATGTTAAGAAACTTGTTAGATACAAAATTAGAAGTTAGAGTTCTATTAAATATATAATTTAATCTATATTCAAGTTAGATGTTCAAATTTCTACCTTTCACATGTGTTGAAATATAATCTCCATGGCTTGTATAAAATAGTACGTACCCATCAAGTTCGTCTCATACTTAAGTACAATCACTCTCCATCTACATACACGAGTATTAGTACACTTTACATTAAATTTAGATTGACTTATACATTATTATAACTCGACCAGTTCCACCATTGATAACCTTTTAAACCGTTGAGGTTTAAATCTTGGATACAAGTTAGTTAGACATTAACTATGTTAAATATAATTAAAGAATAAAAAGTATATTTAAAAAGGTTAGAATCATCATACTACGTTGATTAAATTATCAAAATATTATGAGTTCGTCTTGTTGATTCAATTTTTGGGAAGTTGGTCGAACCAGGAGTTATGTGGACCTGATCGACTGTTGAGGGATCAAGGAGATGTTGAGTCTAGCTAGGAGAAGCCGAGACTCGATAAGTTGCGAGCAGGGGAAGGACGAGATCTTGTTGTTTGGAAGACCGAGAGAGTGGAATCCTTAACTTTTCGAGGAATCCGCCCTCTTTCTAAAATAAGACAAAAATTCTGCAACGGGATAAGGAGTTGATAGTCTTTACGAGATCTTGGCTTTTGAAATTGAGGCGAAAGCGACCTATAAAAGGAGAAGGCGACCACGTCGGCCTACCATACTCCGATCCTTAAATCAGTATATGAACTTAAGAGGAGAGAAGTCAAAAGTGGCTCGATGACCTACCTTTCAAGGGTTGCATCTCTTACAAATTTATAGTGCTTGCGGAAAGTTCGTAAAAAAGCACATGCATTAAGCTAGCCACATCAAAGGTGGGCAACACTATTGCATAGGTCGCACCCGTGCTTGGCTGCGCTAAAGCGGTGTAGCACTATAGCGTTGGTTGCACTATTTTAGCGCACACTTGCCCAATATAGTACAATTCTTATGTGGGTTCCCCGCCGCTATATGCCGGTCATGAGCTTGGCTGCTCTATAGTGCCAGCTACGCTATTTAGTGCATGGGTTGTCGCTCTATTTCCGTCATATGTCGTGTTAAAATAGCTATACCAATATATATAGCATATTTTTAGCGCAACTTTAGTGTAGTTTTTAGTGCATCCCTTACCGCATCCTATAATGCAACACAGCGCATCAATTAAAGAAAGATTTTTTCTTTTTCTTTTTTTTGGATAAATTTATCACCAACATGTCTAGATTCGAGGAGTTTGTATTTAGATTGTAAAGTTACGATAATAAAGTAAAGTTTAGAAGAAAGTGAAACATTCTCTCTACTTTCTCTTACACATCACCAAATTAAATGGGAAGCAAAATTTTACAACCAATCGGATCAGCTCCCCTGTCCTTGAGCACCGAAACGAAAAAGGTTGAATGCCCAAAAGAATCTAAACTACAGAAATTGAATTAAAAACCTCACCCGAATTTACAGTAATTTTTCTACAATCCAAAAACGTGGAACGAATTTGTATGGTTCTATCTACTCTAATTCTTTAATTTACATTACAATCAGAAAGAATTTACCTCCAAGACGTAGTTTCTTTTCAACTTCATCATTTTTTTCACAGCTTCACCATATGCTCCGAGTTTTTCCTCTTCCTCAGCATCAAAATCGTCTCCCATTGTGTCTAGTCCTTCTAACTCCGTACCTGCTGCAGTCGGCCGGATGACGATGAGAGTCGCCGCCGTCATCACGAAGCCGGAGGCCGGCAGATCCAGCACCGGTACATGCCACATCTTCATGTTCAGATCTGGAATCACTGTCCTCTCTACTCGAGATTGAATCGAATCGGAAGATTTCATCGATTCTCTGAGTTCGGTGAGTTGCTTCTCTCTCATACAGAGCCTCCCCTGTTTTGTTGAATCCGTAATCACCACGCTCTGCAGCATCGGAAAATCGGAAACCATTTGTTTTACGAAGTAATGTCTCATGGAAGCGGCAATTAGGGCTGAAATCGTCCATACGATTCGTAGCTTAAGCTCTTCGTCTCCAATGTCCGATTCAGATTCTGCATCTACGCGTTCTTCTCCTGTTTCCTTGGCGTCTGAATTAGACGGAGCAATCGATCTCCGCCGTAAAGATGACGCTCCGAGAACGACGCAACTCTTCAATTCGGTACCGAACTCCGCCTTCCACTTGAGCAGCGGATCGCCGCCGTGATCGGAGCCGATTTCGCCGCCGCAGCAAGGGAGCTCCATGTGAACGAACTTAATTCCTCCGAACTCCCTCAACGCAGCGCTCGGCCAGTGGTACCAGTCGCCAAATCCGGAACTCGGCGGCGGCGAGGAACGAGCAATCGCGCGGCGGAGGAAGCGAATAGGCGTAAAGACGAACTTACGAAAGAAGTACCTGAGCGAACTCTGCGGCGAATGGCGACGGAGTGCGGACTTCCCCTTGTGATCGAGCAGCGGACGAGGAATGGCGAGGAAAACGGCGTCGGAGTGCGGAATGAGGGAACCGAAGCGGCGGTTGACGGCGAGGCAGCGAAGGAGAGACCGAGCGTCGATCAATTTGTTGAAGATCAGAAGAAGAAGCGCGTCGGGAAGACGATCGAAATAGTCCTCTTCGTGTTCTTGATCTTGATCATTCATGATCTTGATTCTGGATCTGGATAAGGATTAGGATTAGGATTAGGATTAGGCTTATTCTTGCGTGTGAGAATTTGGAGTTGAGAAAGAAATTTGGGGGAAGAAGGTGCGCTTTTAAGGAACTGATCGACGGTTTCTAGAGAGAGAAAAAAAGACTCCGCGGTTTTTGAGTGCTTTTGATTTGACCATAGATTTCTTTTGGAGTTTCTTTTCTTCAAACTTCAAAGCATATGGCTGACTCTGCAAAATGCAACCATATCTCTGTTCCCTTCTCTTTTTCGTAGATACTTCTTTTATCATTAAAAAATTAATCAAGAATAAATCGTTATAAATTAGACTTAAAAGACTAAATCCTTTCTTCAATAAAAATATAAGGATTAAAAAAAATATTAACCAATATTTTTTATTTATAATGTTAAATGGGTTGAATTACGTGACATTATACTTAGTAATAAAAGTTCAAGTTGACAAGATTTTCTAACTTTTTTTGTTTTAGGTGGTTTTAATTTTTTTATAAATTTTTATCTTCACTATGTCTCATGATATTTAAATTTATCACTAATAAAAGGATATACCTGTGAACATTTTAAAAATGAGGAATTAAATTAAATTATCTAAATAAACTGAAAAAAGCACAACTATTCAAGATTAAAACATAGTATTTAATTATGTTGTCGATTTGAATATAGTTTAATTAGTTAATTACGATACTAATAACTAATATGGTGGTTAAAGTTTTCGAACGAAAAAAGAAAAAGATTCATATTAGATTGCTAGATATAAACGCAATTTAATATTCAATGATGTAACTAAAATTCTTGAAATTTATAGGTTACGTAAGCTTTTTTTTTCTTTTTTTTTTTTGTTAAAATATCATTTTTGTCCCAGAGTTTCTAAAATGTTTACTTGAATCATTACACTTCACAAAAATTAACTGTTTTGATTCCTAAACTTTCAACCTGTCTATTTTAACACCTTAATATTAAAAGATAAATAAAATAATAAATTTACTCATTGATATTAGTATCTCACTTAACATCTATCTACCCAATACTTATCTTAACCAACTTTGCAGCTCAAATACATGTTTATGACAACACGTAGAATAAATATACTCGAATTCACAATATCTATTGATTGAAATCAAAGTAACCAATAGGTTAAATTATAAGTTTGGTTCCTAAACTTTAAAAATTGTGTCTAATAAGTTATTAAACTTTAAAAAATATCTAATAGATCTATGCACCCAAAAAAATCTTTCAATTTAGTTTCTAATGAGACTCTGAAAACTTTAAAATTTTGTCTAATGATTTATAAGATATTTTTCAAAATTTGAGGACCCATTAGACATAAAACTATAAATTTAAGTATTTATTAAACACTTTTAAAATTCATAGACCTATTATATACCCAACCTCCTCAAAATCCAATAACCAAACTTATAACTTAATCTAACTAATAAAGACCAAAATAATTGTTTCTTAAAAACATTTATAGACTAATTAAAACAATACATGCCATAACAAAGACATAATAAACTTGAAAATTTGAGCATAAACAATTTAAAAGTTTGAGATAATTACAATAAAATAATAATATTAAAAATTTAGAGACGATTAACCCAATATAAAGAAGTATAGATATTACACATGTTTTTGTTTGTTATGGGGTTGACAAATTCAATTCAATGTAGGAAACTTTTGTTGACAAAATTTGTGTTGGGAAACTTCGAGGCAAAAAGAGGGTGTATTCTTAAATAATATTCAATTTATGAATAAATCTCATTCTTCAAACCTTGACTCCCATCTTTTGTTTTTGTTTTTTTTTTTTTTTTTGTAATTTCCCTTTTGTTTCCCTTTTATTTATTTATTTTTTTTCTTTAATACCAAGTCCATACCTAATGATTTTAGACTCTATTTACTTATTAGGAATAAGAATAAAACCAATCGAAATAGGAATGTTATTTATTCGAGGTTACTTACTAGTAATTTTTTCAAGAATCAAAATCAGAAAATTATTTAAGTCATTTACTAAAATTTTCTAGATTCGAAACTGTTTCGGACATGTAAAAATTACTATAATATATACTATTTTTTTATTTCTAGCTAATTGCAAATATATTTAATATGGTATACTAATATTATTTTTAATTAAAACAACAATAAATTTTAATTTATTATATTACTATTTTATTGATGATAATATTTTTGTTTTAACAATTTATTTAATATAATTAATAATCAAAATAAAAGTACATTCATTCATGAACCACCATCATTAATATAAAATATTATTTATTGTTATAATATTTAATATAATTTATTAGGGTTGGGTAATTCTACTGATATTAATTAATAATAACATAGTAAAATTAAATAATTGGTAAATTAAGTATAAATTTGTAATATTTTATAATAATTGATAAATTAAGTAGAAATTTGTAATATTTTATAATAAAATTACATCAATTTATAAAAATAAAAATGGTATAACTCTTTATTATATGAAAATTTGTTAATAGTATAAATAAAGAAAGAGTAAAATTGTAAAACAATTAAAAAGCTATAGATCTCGTTAGAGGATGAGTAAAAGTTATAAAGTAATTATTGAAAATAATTGGGAAACTAATGGATAAAGTTGTAGAACAAGAATTAGATTACGTTTTTTTAGAAGAATGCTTCGCGAGTTTGGGTTGATCCCACTAATTGATTTCCTTCCATGTATAATTCACAACTCGGATAGCGTCTCAAAATTATATTTTAAAGGACCATTCGACTCAAGGTTTTTAAAAGATTATGGAATAAGATGTCTGGGAATAAGATACCTGGAAATGAAAGATACCTGTGTTTGGTTGTGCTATCAGAATCTACTTTCAACAATTAATTTACATTAACTAATTTAAAATAATTAATTATCGTTAGACAATCACTTTTTATTAAAGCATTTCCTATTCATACGTGTAGTCTCAAAACATGCTAAATCGCTCTCATGTATTAGACGAAAAAAGTTTAATTGTCTAATTCGGTGTCTATAGAAAGAACTTCCACCCATAAGTCTTGTTTGGGTTTGTCCTCTATACATTAGAATTACTACCAATAGGAAACATGTTTTCATCATTTGCTTTAGCATCTCTAAATAGGACAACAGGATAATAAGAATTTGTTGTTTTAGGGGAAGATGTGTGAGTCATATCTGCATAATAAATAAAATGTTCAAAACCATATCTATAATTAGATGATAAAAGATTTATAATTATGCTCCATCAAGTATTTCATCAATGCATGATAAACAAAATGTTCAAAATCACATCATAAATTCTAACCTTCAATAATACAGCTGCAAATTTGCTTTAAGATAACCCACCACTCTCAGTAACCTGCAACAAGGAAAAAATATGCAATACAACCGTACCACTCCCTCTCTCTCACTTTCAGCGCTCACCGACGAAGGAAGAAGAAAAATATGTCACCCATGAAATCTGCCACCAAATTTCATGGGTTACAGAGTCAGAGTATTCATGTACCCAGCAACATTTAAGCGATGGAGAACCTAGATGAAATGACCGGTTGTTACTGAAGGATTTTTATTTTTATTATATTTTGTGAGCTGAGTAATGTTTGGTGCTTAGTGGATGTTTTCATTCAACTACTCACAATTTTACAACCATTTGTCTTGAGCATTTTCATGTGTTAAGGGATGTAGTTGCGGTTCTTATCAAGTGGTTTTCTCGTATAAAAAAAAGTTTGTCCGAAAATAACCAAAAGAACAAAGGAAAAGATAATAGCATAGAATAAATTTCATCTCAAATTAAAATAACAGTACAAAAAGAAGAGTAGAGGGAGAGAAATAAAAAAAAAATAGCAATGTATATGAGAGAGAGAAGGATTTTCAACAAACCTACCATTTTCCACGGGCTTCCTTATCTTTGATTTAGCCTATTAATGATGCGTGGAAAAAGAGTATTCCCAGGCAAACAAATTATAATCTTCCAACCAAACGTGGCTTTTATATGCCCAAGCCCATTCCCACCCTTAAAACATTCAACCAAACGGCCTCTAACGTCATGTTTACATCTAGGGAATTGGGAAGGTGGGACCCATACAATTTTTTCATTCTCATTCCCTAAAAATGAGAAATCTAATTTCTTTCCTACACCGTAATCAATCTCATTCTCATTCCTTATTCCATGGGTCCCACACGTTTACTGACTTTTCTACTTTTACCCTTTCTTTCTTAGGGGCCGTATATGTGATTAAGATACTCGGGAATAAGATGTCTGAGAAATAAAGATAGCTGTGTTTGGTTGTATATATGTTCGGGATTAAGATGTCTCGGATTAAAATCTCTGAAAATAAATTATATATACGTTTATTTTGTGTGATTACTCTAGAAATATGCATTTTATGTCATTGTAAACCTTGATTAATAACAAATCAAATTTAAATCAAAAAATAAAAAATATAAATATAAATTATTTTATATTAACATTCTAAATTTTAAATTGACAATTTAGCACAATAATCAATTGAATAATTAATATTAAATATTTTTTTAGTAAACATGTGGGGTGGGGGATTGAACTCACAAACTCATGTTGAAGATATATGTCAATATTTACCGCTGTACTATGCTAGTTTTGACAATTAATATTAAATATTATTTAACTCAAATTCAATATATACATATTTAGCAAAATGATATATTTGTATAAAACTTTAAAATCAATCAAAATTAACTCACAATAATTAATTCACATTAATTAATTTATCTTAAGTTAAAATAATTATTATTTTAAGCAATTATGTTTTAATTTAAGTTTCATGCTTTAATAAATATATTATAAATAATATATCTAAGTTTATGTTGTTAATTTTATTTAACAATCATTTTAACCATTATGTTTAACAAAATTAATCATTTTCATCTTATTAATTGCTTCCATTAATAATATTTTTCTAAAACAAAAAGTTTAGTATACACTTTAATAAATTAATTTATATTACAATAGAATAATTAATTTAGTACCTTATTGATAAAATTTTAATGTTGTTTTATTAATTTAAATATTTTAACTAATTTTAATTAATTAATTTGAATAAAATAAAGTAAATAATCACATAAAAAATAATTTATTTAAAAAAAGAGAAATAAGAATCTGTCAAATAAACTCAAGAAACTGGGAGAGAAAAGAAAACCCTTCTCCATGAAAATAAGGGATGTCTTGTAATAAGTTATTCGGAAGAAAAATTTTTAAATCTATGTAACAAACAACCATTGAATTTGTCATGTATTAATGAAATCCATAACTTTTTTAATTAATTGTTTTATAATTTTATTATTTCTTTTTTCATTTATACAACTAATCATTTTTGTTCTAATAAAAATTTATACTACTATTAGTTGATGTGATTTTATTATAAAATATTATAAATTTATATTTAAATATTTAAATTTTTTAAATTTTACTTTGCTATATTAATTAATATCAACAACTTTTTAAAAATAGAATACATTATTAACTATTATAATAATAAAATTTAATAATATTTTATATTAAATCATTATGTTTCTAATAAAAAAATATTTTAGTTTATGTAATTTTATTTTAATTATTCATTATTTATTAATATTAAATAAATTGTTATAATAAAAAATATTTCCTATCAATAGTAATAAAATAAATTAAAATTAATGTATTATAATTTAAAAAAATATTAGCACAACAATATATTTGTAATTATCCAGTAAGAAAAAAATGATATACTAGTAATTGTCATATATCTAATTTCGATTCTGATTACAGACAAATTTAATAAATAATATCAAAGGAATTCTTATTTCAATTCCAACAAATTTCTAGTAAACAGCATCAAACGAATAACATTCTCATTCCTATTGACTTGATTTCAATTGATTTTCATTCCAGTTCATGCCCAAACAAGGCCTAATAGGTGGAGTGTGCACTCCGTAACTTTACTCGTATCGTCTGAAATACTACAAAATTTCTTGCACGTTGATCCTTCATCTTCACAGTGTCTCAATGCCCTAGAGCAGTATTGAGTATTGAGCCATTTTACTTACTCGGTTGCTATGGCTTGCTTACAGATTTAGCTCCAATTTATTTCTCTGTTTCTTCCTTTTCTTTATCTATAGAGGGACTCTGCTTGCTACTTAGTTTAAAATGATTGGATAGATGAAAACTTACCGCTTTAGCCTTACTCATATTGAATCTTTCAAGCAGCTTCTCTATGTAATGCTCCTGAGACATATACAGTTTCTTGGATGCTCTGTGTTGTGCTATACGGATTCCAAGAATCTTCTTTGCTGGCTCCAAATCCTTCATGACAAACGATTTGCTCAACTGTATCTTCAACGTGTCCATTCTTGAAACATTCCTGCCAACAATCAAAATGTCATCAACATAAAGCAACAATATAATAAAGTCATTATCAGAAATCTTCTGCACAAATAAGCAATGATCAGAAATAGTCTTTTTGAAGCCTTACTCCCCCATAACTGACTCAAACTTCTTGTACCACTGCCTTGGTGCCTGTTTCAACCCATAAAGACTTTTATTCAACTTGCACACAAGATTCTCCTTGTCTTTCTCCTCAAATCCCTCTGGTTGTTCCATATAAATCTCTTTATTTAAATCACCATGCAAAAATGTAGTCTTGACATCCATCTGCTCAACCTCTAAGTCAAGGCTTGCTGCCAAATTCATAACTACACGTATAGAAGACATCTTCGCAACAGGAGCAAAAATTTCGTCAAAGTGAACATCTTTCTTCTGATTGAACCCTTTGACAACTAGTCTCGTTTTATAACGCGATCATGAGGTGTGTTCTTCTTGTTTCACTCGATAAACCCACTTATTTTTCAGTGTGGTTTTTTTTAGGCAACTTGACAATGTCAAAAGTGTGGTTTTCATGCAATGATTTCATTTCATCTTTCATTGCACCAATCCAATCTCTTTTGTGTTCATCTTCCATGGCCTCCTCATAACTCTCAGGCTCTCCCCCATCAGTCAATAACACATACTCATCAACTGGATACCGTTTGGAAGAACTCCGATTTCTGGTTGATCTTCTAAGTGAAACCTCTGTAGGAATTTCTGTTTCCGACAACTATTCATGAACATCATCTTCTACCTCAACCTGTTCTGGACTCTCTGTTGTACCATCAAACTGATCATTCTGAACCTCATTTTCAGTTTGCATAGAAGGTTGCGTCAAAAGAACTGAATCAAAGTCAATCAAATCATCACTGTGTTGAAACTCTGTTTTATTTGTTTTCTTAATATCTTCTATGGTCCGGTCTTTAACAAATATAACATCTCGAATTCTTATGAGCTTCTTCTGTACTGGATTATACAGTTTATAATAGAACTCATCTTGGCCATAGCCAAGGAACACACATGGTCTTGTCTTTGCATCAAGCTTCGATCTCTCCTTTTTAGGAACATGTACGAAAGCTTTACACCCAAAGACACGCAGGTGATATAGGATATCTCCTTCTATGACCAAATTCTATCCGGGACTTCAAAATCAAAGGAACACATGGCGTGAAATTTAACACATACACAACTGTGCTTAATGCTTCACCCCAAAACGATCTTGGCAACTGTGATTGTGAAAGCAAACATCTCACCCGCTCAACTAGTGTTCTGTTCATTCTCTCAGCTAGCCCATTCAACTGAGGAGTCTTTGGAGGAGTCTTTGGAGGTGTCTTTTGATGTCTAATACCATGTCTTCTACAATTCTCATCAAAAGGTCCACAACACTCACCTCCATTATCGGTCCTGATGCATTTCAATTTCTTACCGATTTCTCTTTCAACAAGGACATGAAACTATTTAAACACTTGCAACACTTGATCTTTAGTCTTCAACGTATAGACCCCAGTTTTCCTCGAATGATCGTTTATAAATGTCACAAAATATGAGGAACCTCCAAATGTTTTTGTCTTCATAGGACCACATACATCAGAATATACCAAGTCTAGTATATTTGACTTTCTTAAGTGTTGAGACGTCTTAAAGGAAACTCTAGTTTCTTAAGTGTGGAAATTAAATTCATGCGAATATCAAGGATACGTTTCACATTCTTCAAAACCAGCGTAGTACCATTCTTGGTCTCTAAGTGCACATCACCAATACCAATAGCTTTTGCTGATCCATCATTACCCATCCTAACACTACCGAAGTTACCAGATGTGTAGGATGCAAAGAAATCCCTCCTAGATGTAGCATGAATTGACGCGCCACTATCAATCACCCAATTGCTCTGCTGTGTAGCTAGATTAATTGCATTACCATCAAATAAGATAAGGAAATCCTCGGCTGCTGCAACAACTGTATCTGCGTCATTACCATCATCATTCTTCTTTTCCTTACCTTTATCATTTTTATTTTCTCTCTTCAGTTGTCGACAATATTTCTTTATATGCCCTTTCATGCCACAATGATAACACTCAACATTGGATAACCAGCCACTCTTACTTTTGCTTCTATCTTTACCCCACAGACCTTTGCTCTTAGTCCTCCCCCTTCTTTCAGTAATAAGAACCTCTGACTGTGATGAAGAGCTCTATGATTTTCTTCTCATCTCTTCATTTTGAAAGCCTCCCATGAGTACGGAAATGCACCAAGAAGCCATAACCCTTGTATCTCATCATTGATTTTCATTCCAGCAAGCTGATTAATGATACCTTGGAATGTATTCAAATGATCTGACATAAGTGTTCCATCTTGATACTTCAAAGCCATCATTTGCTTGATCAGAAACATTTTATTATTGCCAGTTTTCAGGGCATATAACGACTCTAGCTTATTCCACATAGTCCGTGCATGTGTTTCTTCTCCAATATGATTTAGAATATTTTCTTCTACCCAATGTCTAATAAAATCACAAACTTTTCTATGACATATTTCTCATTTTAAATCAGTTTTATCTTTAGGCTTCTCAAGTGAGAAAACAGTAAGATAAAAATCTTTCACATATAAAACATATTTTATCTTCCTTTTCGAAACTTGATAATTTGAGCCAATCAAAGTCACCATTCTACTTGTACTAGTTTCCATTGTTCAACACAAGGCATAATTAATTTTTAACCTCGATACCACTTTGTTGGGATAAACACTTAATTTTATGGACCAATTATCCCCTCTTGTGTGAACCTAATAGGAAATAGCAAGTAAAAATAATAATTCAAACAAGCACGGGACACAAGCAATTTTAACGTGGAAAAACTCCCTCAATGTGAGGAGTAAAAAACCACGGACCGAAGTCAATCTCCACTATAATCAATAATGAGCTACACCAAGTTCTCCCTAGCAACAACTAGAGGCATAAAATAATAATATCTCGACAAACAATGAATAAACCGGAGAAGAAAATTAGAAAGATCTCACTTAGAAAGTGACACCAACTACCCACTGACTGTAGGCAACTCCAAAAGAAATCTCCACTGTCCAGATTGAAGACCCTCGTGTTGTGAACACGCTGTCAAAATTTCACCTCGATCAGACCACGGACTGACCTCCGATCATGTAAAAAACGCTACTGTACGGAATGATTTATTTTCTTTTCTTTTTCTGTTTTCTCTCCTCGATCTACGTGCAGAAATTTTCTTTCTCTCTCCCAATGGCATAGGCGGCTGCACATACAAATAAACAAATAAAATATTAATAAAAAAATTCATAAAAGACTAAATGGATCTTCTTCTAGTTGGGCTTCACAACAAGTGAAAAAATATTAAACAAATACATATTTTAACCAGTTGAATTAAGTTCATGTTGACATGAGTTGTTTAAAAAAAAATATATAAGTAGGTATGTCTTTCCCAATCAATTTTAATATTTTATGATTCAAGATTGGAATGAAAAAATAAAATCAATACATAATGATGAAATTGAAAATTTTAAAATATTGGAATGAAATTGATAAATGACTACTAAATTTAAAACATATATTTTGGCTTTCGTTTTACTGAAATACAATTCTCTAATTTTTAAACAGAGGTTTTTTTTTTTTTTAAGAAGATAAGAGTTGGAGTTGGACACCACGTTTAATAAGTTATTCTTCCTATATTATAATTATTCCTATAAATCAATTCATTATAAAAAATAAATATAACGTAAATTTTTTATTATTTTATTTAAAAATAATTTTCATGTACAATTTTTATTTCCTAATTTAATATTTTGAAGATAATTAAAAACAAAAAATAGTTACCAAATATATCTATCTGTTCCTTTTTTATGTAACAAAAATAAAAATATATTTACCAAATCAATGCAACTCTGTTTTTATTTTTACAAAAAGTAAAAATAGAAAATGAGAAACAAAGAATATTAGCAAACTACCTAGTACTTTTTTTTTTTTTTCATAACACTTGTTCATGAACACAGGTTCTGCAATTCACAGGTTTTTTCAGCCAAATAAATAAAAAAATCCTATTAGGATTTTTTTTAATATGAAATTTTATAGGCTTAGTTTGTGTACAGAGGAATATAGAGTTAAAAGGAAAATCAGTTCAAACAAAAATATTGAAATTTGCATCATGGGCTCATTTAATTGGGTACTCAATTTCTTCCGGTTGAACTCGTGTTGAACACTTGTTCGCACAATAAACGTAGCCAGTATTCATTCGCACGTGCACGAACCACCCCCAACAAATGAGGGTGTTTCAAGTACTACTTTGTACAAATTAAAAATAGGTTTAAGAACACATTTGGTCTCTATATCTCTGACTAAACTAACGATTTAGTTTTGAACTTTCAAATTGGTAATAATTTACTATTTTAGAGCGGATGGTTGGTCGTTCTTGTTACAATTTTTTTCTTTTTCTTTTTTTTTTCCTCGAAAGCTTGCAAATATGACATAGAGATAGTACGCAAAGAAATTTTGTTAACATTTCCTTACACAACCAAACACAATTATTTTTTATTCCCAAACGTCTTAATCTCGGATATTTGAATTACAGGTTACTTTTTAAAATCTCCAACCAAACCATCCTAAGGGTCACACTCATATGCCAACAAATCAAACTTATTTCTTATTAATTAAGCAAACTATAATATATCTAATCTAATTTTAGGAGAGACATGCCCCATGCCCCTACGTTTATCCGCTCTTGATTTTTAAAACTCTTATAACACTATGATTTGTTCCCTCAATAATTAAGATTATACATGGATTAAAGGGTAGACATTATTACAATAATTGTTGGTTGAAATTCTCAAATAATAGAATGAATTAGATGAAATTAACAAAGGAAAAAAAAAGTCATTGTCATGGAATTTATAATTATTGTAATGTAATGTAATGTTTTTGTTTTGTTCTTTCAAAACAAGATTACATTATAAATTGTGGAGATGGTCCCTCATATTTTTTTTTTCTCATTGCTCAAAATTTTCCCAACCTTAAAATAATTTGAAGGATAAAGAAAAGAAAATAAATGGAAAATAAAGTTGTACAAAAAAAATATATTAGAAAAAATCAAAAGGGTTGTGTGGCCTTAATTTCAAACATGATAGTGTGGTTGACACTCAAATAAAACATTATCCCATTATCTTTGCCATTGCTTTCTCAACCTCAAACGTCTCCCTATAAATGTATAACTTAATTATATAAATAAATAGGTATTTTCAAATATAGCATAAAGTTAAAAATTTTATAAAAAGTAAATTAAGTTATATTATAACTATGATCTTCAAATATGTTTTAGAAAGTGGATTGAGAAAATAAAATTTATTTTTTTAACCCTATACTTTGGTCAACTTCATCTGGTCTTTTTTTCGTAGCATTTTTTCTGCGCGAGGTAGAAGATATATATTAACCATTGAATTATATCGTAAATTGAGATTAAGAAGATGAATTTCTATATTTAATACATAATATATCAATTTATTTTATCTCAAAGGCAACTAATTTGTTGATTACATGACTACATAGACTTTTTTACTATCATTTTAAAATTATGAATTCTACCTTTTACTCTATATACTAACTTTTAGTAATCATCCGTTTTAAAAATTATCAAGTCTTTTGAGCTATTCCATTATAACATAAACTCAAATTTCTTAAAAACCTCATGAGTCAAATATCCCTTAAAAATTCAAAAATTTAAAGCTGAATACAAAGTTTTAAAATTTATATTAATTTATAAACTTCGTTAAAGTTGTGTCTAGTAAGTCTTTAAACTTTAGAAAGTACGTCTAATATAGTCCATAAACTTTGAATATTTTGTTTAATAGACTCGTGAACTTGGAAAGTTTTAATAAATCTCCAAACTCTTAATTGAGTATTTGAATAGATTATTAAACTTTACTTTTTAAAGTTCAAAAATTGATAGTTTGAGGACTTGTCGGAGAACCTTTAAAGTCTATAGACCCGTTAAACACAAGATTAAGTTGAACTTATTAGACGCAATGTTCATAATTTATGGACCAAACTTGTAAATTGACATAAATTTTAATTAAAAAGATCATCATCCTAAATCTAGTTAAGTATAGTTAATGCATCTATACCTCATTCTTCTAATAGATGGTAGATTCAAATCCATAATTTTTTTTTTCATATCCGTGAATATTCAAATCAGCTTACACGAAGTTCGACTAATCTCACGAGAGCAATGGTCTGATCCTACAATATTTGGTACCAAGAAATCCATAGGAATTACTAATTCCTAAGGATTCCACCCTCGTAATATTGAAATAATATTATTTTTACGAAAGTTTGGACTTGGCGGACTTGATCAATTACTGTTAAGCTAATTTGAGGTTACATGGTGACATAACATCCTTGAGAGGGGAAAAAAAAAGATAAGAAATAAATGAAGTGAAAATAGAGGAGAATCAAAGGCAGCCATGCAAATAACTAAAGGAAACTGTTGGTTGGCGTTCTTATCTGCAGACTCTCTCTTATAAAAATATGCGACTCTCTGCTCTGCTTTGTCATTTCTCAGTTTTTCTGTCTCCAACTTCCACGGAATTCCCATTTCTCTCCAAGTTTTCAGGATACGATTCTCTTCTTCCAGGTCTCTCTCTTTCTCTGTTTTTGCTCTTTAATTTCTGATTGCTTCTCTGTTTTCATCTTCTCTTTGCTCTCTGTTGAATTCGATTGCTGATTACTGGGTTTCTAGATCTGTTTCTTTTGTTGATTTGTCTTCTGATTCCTCATTTGGGTTTTTGGGGTTTTGGGTAATTTCCCCCTCTTTCTTCTCAATTCTTTTGGAACAAAATTTTTGGGTGAAATCTACTGTTGTATTGGGATTTTGGAAGTTTGGACCAAACTTGTAATTTAACCTTGATATAGGGATAAAATAGATACAACTTTAAACTAGTAAAAAAAAGTTTAACCTAGATTTTGAAAGTTTAGGACCAAACTATGAAAAATTCATAAGCCTCAATGGCCATGTGAAAGATATAACATCAGATTGTGGTTTGTGCTCTGATGCCTCTTGGAATCTTAACCTCAAATCTACAGAAAGAATGTGAGGAAAAACTTATTGGAGGTGAGAGATTGGTAAATTGAAGATTTGCACCTTGCTTGTTGACTGGCCCTTGTCTTTATTTATGTAATTAATTAACTCACCCACTTTGAGTGTTGAATAAAGTATAAGGTTACTTTGAGTGTTGAATAAAGTATAAGGTTAGAAAACAATACACCAACGGAGATACAGTCGGTCTCGCTTCTCGAGAGGTTAGGCATCTATGCATCTCCTTATGGATCGTAGGTTCGAATCCGCACCCTTATCTGTGATGTAATATTTTAATATGAAAAAGCCACCCAAGCACTTTTGCACTTTCTATTCATAACTGTCATATTTGGAACTCATTTACAAGTGTTTTTTATTATGAAAAAAAGTCGACAACACTTCGAGTGCTTCATAAGAAAGGACTTAAAGAGTGTTTTTATCCCAGTGCTTGTTTAAAATGCACTTTTAAGAGTGTAGGATCAAATATCAAATTAATTTGACATTGAACACTTCTCTTACCAAACTGGTTGCTTATAGTATGAGTACTTTTGCTAAAATTTCATATTCTAAAAGCAAGCCAAAACACACGTTAAATATTTTAAGCTTTTGGATACAGTGATTGTGTAATCTAGAATAAATATAGGAGGTGTTGAGTTTAAGTTCATCCAATGTCATTTTCTTTCAAATTGATGGTAATAGCTCACGACTTGGACTTTCTATGAATCAAATTAATATTTGGTTGCAAACGTGAGGAGGCGTGTTAAGAATATTTACACTAGATTGAATATACCTTATTTTATTAACTTAAGTTTTTGAGTATAGTGGAAGGTGTAAGGAGTAAAGTCTTGAACAAGCCTTGTCTAGTGAATGCTTTTGGGGTTGTCTTTGCATAGCACATTAGGAATTTGAAAAAAAAAAATCTAATCCATTTCCAACTTAAAAAGAGTACTTTTTCTACTATTTTACAGCTGAAAACTGACATAGAATTTGGAGGACAAGGGAAAAATGGATTATGTTAATGGACCTGGAAGAAACCATCTCTTCGTCCCGGGACCGGTCAACATCCCCGAACCTGTTCTGCGGGCAATGAACCGGAACAACGAGGATTATCGTTCTCCTGCTATTCCTGCATTGACAAAAACTCTTCTTGAAGATGTGAAAAAGATTTTCAAAACTACTACTGGAACCCCATTTCTGATCCCCACAACAGGTAACTTTTCCTTCCCTTTGAAAGCACACCAACCACTCAAGTTTTGAGAACAACAGACTTTCTATGTGAACTTTCATGTTTATGGCTCAGGTACTGGTGCCTGGGAAAGTGCTCTCACAAATACACTGTCTCCTGGGGATAGGACTGTGTCCTTTCTGATTGGCCAGTTCAGCCTCCTCTGGATTGATCAGCAGCAACGCCTTAATTTCAACGTCGATGTTGTCGAGAGTGAATGGGGCCGAGGTGCCGATCTTGATGTTCTGGAATCGAAGCTTGCAGCTGATGCTGCACACACGATCAAGGCAATTTGCATTGTCCACAATGAGACAGCCACCGGTGTCACCAACGACTTGTCCAAAGTTCGGTTCCTACTCGGTAAGAACAGTCACATATTAAATTATAAGTTTGGTCATTGAATTTTCAGAGTTATGTTTAATAGGTTTTTAAACTTTCAACATTGTCTCTGATGTCTAATAGGTCTCAGAACTTTAAAAAGTGTTTAATAGGCTCTTAAACTTTCAATTTTGTATTTAAGAAGTCTTTGAACTTTCAATTCTTTTGTCAAATAAATCCCTAATTTATGAGACAGTTTCTAAAGTTCAAGGACCTATTGGATGCAAAATTTCAAGTTCATAGACTTATTAGACACTTTATAAAGTCTCGAAACCTATTAATCACAACATTGAAAGTTTATGGTTCTACTAAAGCTTAGAGACCAAACTTGTAATTGTAACACATTTTGTTCCAAAACATACTGTTACCTGTCAGCTTAAATTTTTGGATTTAGTGGTGATGGAACACTATGCATTATCAATCACTCCCCCCTTTCTCTGCTAAACACAGATAAGTACAATCATCCTGCTCTTTTCCTGGTCGATGGAGTGTCTTCAATATGTGCACTTGATTTTCGGATGGATGAATGGGGAGTCGATGTGGCTCTAACCGGGTCCCAAAAAGCTCTATCTCTCCCAACAGGAATTGGTATTGTATGTGCCAGCCCTAAAGCATTGGAGGCATCCAAAACTTCAACATCAGTTAAAGTTTTCTTTGACTGGAAAGACTACCTCAAATTTTACAAACTGGGCACATATTGGCCATACACTCCTTCCATCCAGCTCTTATATGGACTAAGAGCAGCTCTTGATCTGCTTTTCGAGGAAGGTCTCGACAACGTGATCGCGAGGCACAGCCGTCTTGGGAAAGCGACAAGGTACGTATCAAGATATCTGAAGTGAAGGTGAATTAGCATGAGAAACTCCATTATTGTTATATGTAATTCTGAAGTTTTGAAATTGGAATATAATTCAGGCTTGCTGTGGAGGCTTGGGGGTTGAAGAACTGTACACAAAAAGAGGAATGGTTCAGTGACACTGTGACTGCTGTTCTTGTTCCTTCTTATATTGACAGTTCAGAGATTGTGAGAAGGGCATGGAAGAGGTACAATCTCAGCTTGGGACTTGGCCTCAACAAAGTTGCTGGCAAAGTCTTTAGAATTGGTCACCTTGGAAACCTCAATGAGGTAAACTTATAGCTTTCTTATATACATTGATGTGGCTTCAACACTAAAATTTAGTGCTGATTTTCAAGCCGACGAGTGAGAGGAATATATTGTAGCCTTGACATTTTGTTCACACATAGTAAAATTTTTATACGAAGAACCTTAAGGTTGATTCGGTAACTCTCTCCTTTCCTGTTTCTATTTTTCAAGAATTGGGGTTAGTAAAGGATAACAGACATGAGGGGGATTTGTTTTTTGTGGCGAGTTTTAACCGTTTTTCTATGCATTTATATTGTTTTTCAGCTGCAATTGTTGGGATGTCTTGCTGGCGTGGAGATGATACTCAAGGATGTAGGATACCCCGTTCAACTAGGAAGTGGAGTTGCTGCAGCTTGTGCATACTTGCAAAATACCATCCCTCTCATTCCTTCAAGGATTTAATTTATCTCCCATGTCCCTGTAATTAATTTCCATTTTATTTATCTTTAATACTCTGTAAAAAAAAATACTCAATATGCTACCTGATGTTATATATTTTAATATTCTTCGCTCTGCTATTAAATCACACTACTTAATTCAAAAATTTGTGTTTAAGTTGATGGGTTATAATAACTTTAATTATTTATTGATTTTCTAACGACAATGAAACAAAAAAAAATAATGATAATGGCTTTGAAAGATGGAGTCTAAACCTTCCTAACAATGCCTACTCTATAGAGTATAGACTATATTAATTGACAATGTTGCACTGAGCGAGGACAAAGTTTTTGTCACAAGGAAAATGACAAGAAATAAATCCTGTCGTGTCAACGTGACTATATATTTGGAAAGAAAATAAATCATGTTGTATCAATTGTCTATCCTCAATATGGGTGTGAACACAAGAGATCGAAAAACTAATCCGAGTCACCAAAACCAACCGAACCGACATTGGTCGAATGGTTTAATAGTAATTTTGGTCGGTGTCAGTTTTAGAAAAATAAAAACCGTATAATGATTGGTCGGTTTGGTCCGAAAAACGATATTCAACCGACCGACCGATCATTTATTAATATTAAAAAATAAATAAAGCAGACGATGCAGTCTGCTTTGCTTTGCTGAGGTGGACTGCAGCAGCAGACTGAAAACCAGCTGCCATTTAGTGGCACCCGGTTTTCAGCCTCTTCATTACTGTTTTTTTTCGTTATTTTTATTCTCTTTTCATGTCTTCTTCTCACCTTTCTCCTGCATTCTTTTTAATTTCTTCTTCCCACATTTTCTCTTTATCCTCTTCCCTCCATTCTTTTTCTTCTCCTTACCTCTCCTCTCAACTCTTTTTCTTGTTTTCTTCCCATTTTTCAGCCGCATAGCAATCCACGGTCAACATTTTTTTTGCCTTCTCATTTGCAATTTACACTGGTGCATCTCAAACCCTTACTGTCATCCTCTTCTTCGTTTTGCAGCGCTGCGGCCCCATGGCCCCGCCTCCTTTTGATCTTTTTTTCCGAATTTAAATGTTGGTTTCCGACAAAACCGACTATCCGAACCGATGGTTGGTCGGTTGGCGCAGAGATGGTTGGAAGGACAGCGAATTAGGGTTTTTGGCAGCAGATTTTCGTGGCAGAGGCTTGGGATTGTTGGCAACAAATTGGAAGATCAAGATCATATTATTAAGGGTAAATTGTATCTTGATTATTGTGAATTTTTCATTCTTGTTCCTAAGTATTAATTGTATTAAAATACTTGGAAGCTATGAGGTTTTTATTGGGACCTGTAAGAGCTATTTTTGGGAGAGTTTATTGTATCGTATCCTTAAAAAATTATTAGTGAATTAGCCATATCTGAATGGAAGATTGGATGTAGCCTTTAGTGGTGAACTAGTATAATCTACTGTGTCATTTATCTTGTGCTTTACAGTTTTTCTTCATATATTTCAGTAGAAGGATAAATTATATAGGACCGTTAATTTCCCAACACGATGCTCACCCCTAGTCCCCAAATCAATCTCTACGGTGTCAAGCCTTAAAAATCTCTTTTCTCAACTCTACAATGGTTTTTTTTTGTCCTTAATTTTTGTCATTTATATAAAGAGTTGTTTTAGCGTCATGACGTTTGTCTTCATGAGGCAGACGATTGAAGTTTGTAGTGCCATAGCCCTATGTTATGCACAACTGCACTGCTTTTAGCACTATGACCTTATTCTACAGAGTCATAACCCTATGTTGTAGCTACGCGACTCTAGCTCCCCTCTCATCTTATGATTACGTGTTGTGTCTACAAGCATCATGGTGCTACATATTAGCGCCATGATGCTTCTACTTCAACATTTGACACGTTTTTTCATGCTACAATCACGAGGCATTTCAATTGAAGTATCGAAGTGTTGTCTCCTCGAATTATAATACGCATGAATTACTTTTTGCATGTGTCTTAAATGCTTCGTACAAAGCCAAAGCCCTTTAGTTGCCTTTAAACATCTCACAAAATTTTGGGCTTATAACGATTTTGATTCTTGCAAAATGTCTAATCATGTGCATAAATCTAATTAATTAACACAAATAATCACAATAATTGATCTCTAGTGTTACATAAAAATAGCCCACAAGATATGCAACCAAGAGGTGAATGACATAGAAACTATAGTTACAAAGTACATTAATAGTCCTCTACTACTATCCATTCATTTTAGTGACTCAAAAAGTTAAAACCCAAAAATTTTAAAGTTATAAATCGATTTCCCATTTCAATTCAAAAAAGTTATATTAGAATTTTACGATTGAAATTGATCCATTTTTAAAAACTAGAATAACAAAACAGACAATAAAAGTAAAAAAAAAATAGAAAATAAAGTTTATAAAGCTTTAAAATGAATGAAAAGCGAGGTCAAAAAAGTCAAAAGTACCCGACCAAAATAATATTTAAATCGAAATGAAATAATATTAAAAGCTCAAACATCTTAGCGAAATCTAGTCCTAAAAATCCTTTACTCAAAAAAAAAAAGTCTTGAAATCCGAAAATAATTCTATCTAGAATATTGTCTTGTCCAAACGATAAAAGGTAAAAAGACACGTAGAGAATCTCATTCCTACTTATCCTTTGTCAGAATTTGAAAAGTAAAATCAAAGCAAAAGAAAAAATGGTAGATTTCCTCCATAGCCATGAAAACTGGGATTTTGAGGTGAATTGCTATTTTAAAAAGACAGTATTAATTTTTAATCACCTTTTGATGATTTTCTCGATACCAAATTATTTTCACTGTGCTTCACTAATTTTTTAGATTTCTCTCTTATTCTCTCCCCCTATCTCCCTTCGTTGACAAAAACTACTAAGGAAGTTTAGATTTTTCAACATATTTAACAAATCCCTTTCTTTTATCCTTGTATGCTTCGACATTCTTTTCCCGAAGACCAGAGCCTCGTGGTCGTTTGGGCCACCGAAGAAGAAGATGGTGACGGTGGAGGAGACGTAGCTAGCGCAACGTGGGACCCGCCGCCGAAGAAGAAGACGATGATGGCACACAGAAAAACGTCGTTGGAAGACAGCGGGAGAGAGCGAGAGATGAGGGGGAGAGGGAATGAGAGAGAGTGAAAGGGGGAGAGAGAGGGGGAGATCAAGAGGGGGAAACGAGAGAGAGAGAGATCGGGGGAAACGAGAGAGAGAGGAAGAGATCGAGATCGAGAGGGGAAATCAGAGGGAGAGATCGAGATCGAGAGGGAGAGAGATAATTGGGATTTCGAATTTAATTTAATCACTTAAAAATCTATTTATAGAATGAATAAATTTCCTAAATTATTGAATAAATATTTATGAATTTATAAAGTGAATAATTTAAAATATTTTGAAATAAAATATGGTTTATCTTATTTATCTAAATAATAATAGTAATAAAAATAAATTTTGGTTAATTTAAATGAAATCATAAACAAAATTAAATGAATGGAAAGCAAATAAATAAAATTCGAAACAGTTTGATCAAATTCAAAATGATTAACAAATAATGTAAGAGATTAAAGATTTTTTAATTAAAAATTCGAAAAATAAAATGAAGGAAACAGAATCTCAACCCCTTGCTTTCTCCTCAATTTCCTTAATTTTAGTGTTTAGATTTGAAATTTAAACCAAATTTGTTTAAGATTTATTTTGTCTTCCTTAATTATTTGAACTAATGATTTGGAATAGGAAATAAATCTATGTTAAAATTTAATTCACTTTGTTTCATCTCGAATAATTGATGTTAAAGTCTCAAATTTAAAATTTAATTAAAAAAAATTATTGATTGTATCAATTTTCCCCCTATCATTATGTGAAAGAAAAAAAAACAATGGCCTAGAGAGAGAGCGAGAGAGTTTTTCTTTTCGTAAAACCCAACTGGAAAAACAAGAATGGAAGATTATTTGTCGAGAACAAAAGTCTAGAAAACATGAGTTTTTTGGCATATGTCTCTAAAAGTCAGAAATTCGAACCCTCACTCCACACGTTCTACTAAAATAAATAAATAAATACTGTCTCTTCAGGCCAAAATCGCATGAAAAATCCTTATTTCAACATTTTACCAAAATCACATAGCTCAGCAATATAACACTCGCTACAAAAAAACTTTTTTGCTCAATTTCACCAAAAAGACTTTGAAATCACGCACGAAATTTGATCTCCTTAGGAACATTTGACAAATCAGGTTACAAGTACAAATCAGAGGGAGGCACATCGAAGATCTTTAAGGGATCATTGCTAAAAATGTCTGTAACACTAAAGAATGGGCTGTATGTTTTGAATGGACACACTGTCACATGTTTATTTAATGTAGCAGACTAAAAAATAAACAAGGAGGCAGAATTGTGGCACCAAAGACTAGCTGATGTTAGTGAAAGAAGCTGGTAGAACTATTCAAACAAGGACGGTTGGGAAAAATCAAACCTGACAACCTTCCTTTCTGTGAAAACTACACAGTTGGCAAATCAACAAGGCTAAAGTTCAACAGGTCAGTTCACTCATTTAAAGATATCCTAGATTATATTCACTCTGATCTTTGGGGGCCAACTGGGGTTCAAACACTTGGTGGAGCTCGATATTTTCTTAGTATTTTGGATGATTTTTTCAAGGAACTTATGGGTGTTCACTTTAAAGAACAAGACGGAGGTGTTTGAAACTTTTGAGCAGTGGAAAAAACTTGTTGAAAACCAAATGGGGAAGAAGATTAAATATATTTGTACTGACAACGGGCTTGAGTTTTTAAATGATAATTTCAATCATATATGTAAGAAGGCAAGCATCCAAAGGCATCTTATAGTTCCTTACACTCCTCAGCAAAATGGTTTGGCTGCGAGATTCAATAGGACAATTCTTGAAATAGTCCGATGTATGTAAGGGAATGCCAAGTTACCAAAGTGTTTCTGGGGAGAAGCAGTAAGCACTAGTGCTTACTTGATTAATAGAAGTCCATCATTAGCTCTAAATTTCAAGACACCACAAGAAATTTGGACTGGGAAGCCTCCTAGTCTTAAGCATCTTAGAATATTTGGATGTGCAGCCTATGCACATGTCAAAAATGATAATCTAGATTCAAGATCCCAAAAGTGTATTGTCTTGGGATATCCTAAATGCATAAAAGGATACAAATTATGGCTTCTACAACCCGACGGACAAAAATGCATTGTTAGTCGAGATTTTAGCTTTGATGAAACAAAAATTCCATGGGCTGAAAAAGAAGATACATTTAAGTTAAAGGTGGGGCTTCTGCTTGGTGGGAGCAATTGGAGATAAATCGCAACGGTTTGGTAAGTTACCCATAAGAAGATGGGAAAAAATGAGAAAACTAATGCGAGCCTGATTTCTCCCTATTAACTATGAATAGGTTCTTTACAATCAGTACCAAAATTGTAGACAGGGGAGTCGAACAATTGTAGAATACATTGAAGAATTCCACATATTAGGTGCAAGAACCAACTTGGGTGAAAATGATCCATACCAAGTTGCTCGGTTTGTGGGTGGCCTTCGGACAAACATCAAGGAACGAAGACAAGTTCAACCTATAGGGTTCTTGGATGAAGCCATTGCCACATCAATTACAATCGAAGAACAACTAGACAATATATTTAAATACTAATATCAAAAGTTTTCTACTGATGCAAGTGCTGTTGGTTTCAAGAAAGGAATGGCAGCCACGGATAAACTCCTAAACCAAGACATCGCCTCCAGTTCTAAAAGTAATAGGGGGTGATGAAACCAAACTAAGGGAGCAAACCAAGAAACTCACTAGTACATATGCCTGGCACACGATGGGCAAATGTTTTCGGTGTGGCCAAGTTGGCCATCAATCGAATGAATGCCCTCAAAGAAAGGCTATTCATGTTATGGAGGAAGACAACGATATTGTTCAAGATTTGGACCTTGAAAATGAGGAGGACAGACTGCTTATTGAACCTGATGAAGGGGAACAACTTTCTTGCATCCTTGAACGAATTCTCCTTACTCCCCAGACCGGTTCCTTCCTGCAACGACACTTTTTATTCCAGATCTGCTGCACTATCAATGGTAAGGTTTGTAATGTTATTATAGATAGCGGCACTACCGAAAACGTAGTGTCCACTAAACTGGTAACAGCTTTAGACCTTAGAACTTCTCCCCACCCCAATCCATACAAGATAAGTTGGATTAAGAAAGAGGGAGAAGCCCATGTTACTAGTATTTGCAGTATACCTTTATCTATTGGAAACAATTATAAGGATCAAATCATTTGTGATGTTATTGATATGGATGTTTGTCACATTCTTCTTCGTCGACTATGGCAATATGACATCCAAGAGATCCATAAGGGACACGATAATACATATGAATTTTCTTGGATAGGTAAAGCAGTGGTGCTCCTTCCTTTGACAGGACCCTCCATATCCAAACCTAAAGAAAAAGGGCACCTGTTTTAAAATAAAGGCAAACATCTTATGGTGAACAAGCATGGTCCAGTTTTTGGCCTTGTCATCAAAGAGTTAATTCAACAACTATATAAAACAACAACACTACACCATTTGCCATAACGAACTACTGTCTCAATTACCAACCAAATCCGAATAAGGTCGGGTGACGAATGGAAAACAACCTTTAAGACAAATTAGGGTTTGTTCGAATGGCTAGTCATGCCTTTTGGCCTCTCAAATGCTCTTAGCACCGATGAACCAGGTTTTTCTTTCCTTCTTAAATAAATTTGTTGTTGTTTACTTCGGTGACATATTAATATATAACAAATCTAAGGAAGAACATGTACATCACCTTCGTTTAATATCCAGACATAGCTTAAGCCAGGAGTATTATCAGCAGATTCATGGTGTTTCTGACTCAGATTCTCTAGTAGGCTATGTGGATGCAGATTTTGCAATTGATTTGAATAAAAGGGGATCAACTACAAGATATATTTTTACTTTTTTTTGGTAATCTTATAAGTTGGAAATCTTCACTTCAATCAGTGGTTGCACTTTTAACCAATGCAACCACTAAATAGAGTATATAGCCATGTCAGAAGCAGTCAAATAGGCTATTTGGTTAAAAGGACTGATTAGTGAAATATTGGGCGAAGAATCAGTACCTAAAGTCTACTGCGACAGCCAAAGTGCTTTGGCACTTTCGAAAAATCCCCTATATCACAATCGTACTAAACACATAGGTGTAAAGTACCATGATCTGAAAGAGATGGTAATTAACAATACCATCAAGCTAGAAAAGATACCTTCAAGCAACAATCCGGCTGATATGTTAACAAAATCGTTAACAAGTTCTAGAATAACATATCTATGTGACCTACTGAGAGTAGGTATCAGCTAATATCAGAGGTTCCAAAAGTTTATAGTAAGGTCTTGAGCAAAATTTTACCTCCACATTATCGTATTCTCAGGGTCAAGAGGGAGATTTGTAATCTTTGTGCCCCTATTCTAATCCAATGTGTCAATTAGCTGAAGTCTACAAGGATAACTAATTTCTGTTTTAGCAGCTGTAACTTTCAGTTAAGTCAATTATCCCAAATCTGTTATGTACAACTTGTAATAGATATAAATCAGGAGAAAAGGGCTTAAGATCAGAGTGTGGTTGTATTAGAAATTAGAGAGCAGTACCCTTGTACAACATTCAGAAATTGATAAAGAACAGAGCTCACCTTGCGAAAGTGGATGTAGGCCACCCATGGCTGAACCACTGTAATCGTGTGGTTATCCTTCTCTTTCGCTTCTTCGATTCTTCTACTTTGCTATCACAAATGGTATCAGAACTTTCGTGTTCCTAGAAGAATACTACTCAGAAAGAAGGTTTGAATCAAGAACGTCAGCGAATGCTCTATTTTTCGCAAAAAGGAAAGAAAATTCTCAGAATTCCAAAATTCTTGGATCAACTACAGAACTTCAAAAATTCGAGAATGGTTGCCAAGTTTGAACTTGAAAAATTCGATGACAAGGGAGATTTCAGTCTGTGGAGAAAGAAGTTGAATGAACTTCTCGTTCAGTAGTTTAACAATGTAGGCCACCTATGGCTGAACCACTATAATCATGTTGTTATCCTTCTCTTTCCCTTCTTCGATTCTTCTACTTTGTTATCACACCTTCATATAGTTTAAAAATGACTTCCAAGAGAATTAGTATCAATGCTTAATAGGTTTCAGAATAATCCTTGCTCGTTAAATTTTAATAAAGCCATTGTTTGTAAAAACTCATTATAAGAATTATTATTGATGCTTATGAGGTTTCAGAATAATTTGAATCAACTTTCAACAAATTTCTTAACCACAATTTATGCAGCTATCTGGAACATAAAACGTAAAACCTTTTGTAACTTTTTTCTATGGTATGTAAATTGAAAACCTTAAACTACTAAAATTCACTTAAAAACCTGTGTAGGTACAAGTTTGGTAAGCATATTTAGTATCTATACTCATTTTGTAAGAACTGTTTCTTTTCATTTATGGTGCAGGTCTTGGATTTTCCTGTATTCCCATAACCAGAATTTGATGTTCCCATATTATGTGCAAATATTTTCTCTACTGCAAGTTCAAGTATAGTAGTCCTGTAAGCTTCTTTGAAGTTCTAGAGTCTGATAAGAGAAAGTAACCTATAGAATAAATAACCTTGAGCTTCGACGTTCGAAAGTCTACATAAATTATCACATCGTCAATCATGGCGTCATGGGAACCAAACTGCTTAAATTCGTTTATTTCTTATCTGCCACGTATCTATTCAGAGATATCTGCAGTTCTCCTACACTCGACAGGCTTAGTAAGTTACATGATCGAAAGAAGGCAGATATCGCGCTTCTGGTTTAGCGAGGCAGACATCACGCCTTCTAGTTTAGAGAATTTTCTCGAGTATTTGTTGACTTTGATATGAGATGAATGACCATGAAAAAGATGAGGATTGATCCTTTAAATAGGTTTTTTAGAAATCGAAATCGAGCTCGGGTTTTAAAGCAAACCATACATTCTTTTAGCCTAAATTATTAACTAGTGCTGTTGATCTTGCTAGAACCTAGATTGCATACGATTTGCATTCGTTGAGAACGCTAACTCAATTTTTTTGCAAGGATCTCAACTCTTTGCATGATGTCATCAACCAAAGAGATTATAGAAGTACTATGAAAGCTTATTGCATCTTGGAACTAAATATGCTGAGGTGAATGTTTTTTTGTACAACATTAGTCATATTTCTTGTATGACGTTTGGTATAGTCCATTCTAAATTTGATGCTATGATTATTGAAACAGAATTCCTGCAGCTCTTACCGTGGGGTGGAAAGTTTACGAGCAAATCTTTAAAATTTTTCTTATCGATCATGATATGGACTAAGTTTCCCTCCATCGAGTCCAAGTAAGAGATATTATTTTCTGCATTCGACGATTATTACAAGGTAGATGAAATTAATTAAGCTGCTACTTAATTCTAGCTTTATAGGTATTTGGAATATTATCTTAATTAGAATATATCTAATCTTATTTCGATAATGTTACCGAAAAGTTCCAATTTATTACTAGGCATTGCTTGAGCTCATGAACAATGCTAGGGAGGAAACGAACTCGTCTCGACTTATGGTTAATCGAGAAGTGCAACATAGATACCTGTCATGGAGGGTAGAAAAGGTTGTTATCTTATTCATACCATGCATCTCTTGCTCTCTCCTTTTATTATGTTTCTCTTTTTCGAAAAGTTCTTTGACTTAGCTCTCAAGATAGAGGAAGAAGCACTGGTCGTAGATGTATGGATGTTACCATAAGTTAGTTAGATAGCTACTGAGAGTTGAACTTTGGTAGTCATTTTTATTCTTTTGGTAGTTTCCTCAAAGCTAAAGCTGCAAGATCATTTATGAGTCTTTACTGTATTGCTTTTCTCTTCACAACTTCATCCAACTGTCTCTTTTGTTCGAACGCCTGCTGATGTTCTCGACATAACATTTGCAAAACAGGATCCGAGACATGATCTTCTAAAGAGATTAATAAACTTGCAAAGGTAACAAACACAAAAACTGTCGATATTCTTGCATAGTTCAAGATTCATTCTTTCACTTTGCATATAACTATTAGGATTTGCTGAGAAACTTCCTATTCAATGGCGTCGACGAGCTCGGAAGCAAAAGATTAATGGATTACTTTCTCGAGTACTATTGTGAAGACGGTACGATCAACACAAAACGCAACATGATTGGGAAGTCTTACGAGCATTGACCTTGGGATAAAATAGGTGAATTTGTTGGGAATTGATCAAAACCTGATGTTAGTCTCAGTGCTCTTCCTTGCTGATGCTTTTGGCTCTCTTATTTTTGCTTCTTAAAAATATGCTTTAGACTTGTAAAGTGAATTGGTGTAGAGTATTGTGAGAAATTATAACTATGTAACCTGTAAATTCGAACGAGCTCAAATTTTGGTGAGTTATTTTTTAGTAGTTGGATGCAGTTGAGTAGTAATTGAGAGCTGATTTGCTAACCTTATCATTTCTTGTTTCTCATTCTCAATTTTGAGAAATATAAGTCATAAGTATTTGGTAAAGTGCTCTTACAAACACACTGTCTCTTGGGGATAGGATTGTGTCCTTTCTGATTGGCTAGTTCAGCCTCCTTTGGATTAATCAGCAGCAGTGTCTTAATTTCAACATTGATATTGTCAAGAGTGAATGGGGCCAAGGTGCCGATCTTGATGTTCTGGAATCGAAGCTTGTAGCTGACGTTGCACACACAATCAATGCAATTTGCATTGTCCATAATGAGACAGCCACCGGTGTCACCAACGACTTGCGTTCCTACTCGGTAAGAACAGTCACATATTAAATTATAATTTTGGTCGATAAACTTTCAAAGTTATGTTTAATAGGTTTTTAAACTTTCAACATTGTAGTTAATGTCTAATAGGTCTCTCTGTTTTGTCAAATAGATCCCTGATTTATGAGGGACTAAAGTTCAAAGACCTATTGGACGCAAAATTCTAAGTTCATAGACTTATTAAACACTTTTTAAAGTCTCAGAATCTATTAGTCAGAGCATTGAAAGTTTGCGGTCCTACTAGACATTTTTTAGAGTTGAGGAACTCATTTGTTACAACTCTTAAAGCTTAGAGACCAAATTTGTAATTTAACATATTTTGCCTATGCATTAAGAATACGAATAAATTTTTAAACATACCATAACCTATCAACTTAAATTTTTGGATTTAGTAGTAATCTAACACTATGCATTATTAATCACTTTCCTCTTTCTCTACTAAATATAGGTAGGTACAATGATCCTGCTCTTTTCTTAGTCGACGGAGTGTCGTCAATATGTGCTCTTGATTTTTGGATGGATGAATGAGCAGTCAATGTGGCTCTAATCGGGTCCCAGAAAGCTCTGGCTCTCCCTACAGGAATTGGAATTGTATGTGCCAGCCCCAAAGCATTGGAAGCATCCAAAACTTCAACATCAGTTAATGTTTTCTTTGACTGGAAAGACTACCTCAAATTCTACAAATTGGGCACATACTAGCCATACACTTCTTCCATCCAGCTCTTGTATGGACTAAGAGCAGCTCTCGATCTGCTTTTCGAGGAAGGTCTTGACAACATGATTGCGAGGCACAGCCGTCTCGGGGTAACGACAAGGTAAGACATCAAGATATCTGAAGTGAAATTGAATTAGCATGAGAAACTCCATGGTTGTTATATGTAATTCTGAAGTTTTGAAATTGGAATACAATTCAGGCTTGCTGTAGAGGCTTGGGGGTTGAAGAACTGTACACAAAAAGAGGAATGGTTCAGTGACGCCGTGACTGCTGTTCTTGTTCCTTCTTATATTGACAGTTCAGAGATTGTGAGAAGGGCATGGAAGAGGTACAATCTCAGCTTGGGACTTGGCCTCAATAAAGTTGCTGGCAAAGTCTTTAGAATTCGTCGCCTTCGAAACCTTAAAATTGTAAACGTACAGTTTTCTTATTTACATTAGTATGTCTTAAACTGTTGGGTAATTGTGGATTCAAAACAAGCTAATTAGGCCTAGAACTAAGGCCCAATTTCAATAGGTTTTTGCTAAACACTTATATACATATATATGTTTGCTTTGCCATCAAAATGGGAGTAGTGTTGTTGCACACACGTTGAGCTGCGGCCGAGAGAAGTTGCAAAACCCTTTTTTTTGGTGTTGTTGCATCAAAAGAAAAAAGGTGGCAATAGTGGTGTTTGGTTGGTAGAGGAAGAAAAGAGAACTTGATCTGTAGAGCGTTGTCGGCAGCCCGTTATCTTGAGGTTAGTGAGGTTTTTGATTATGTATTCCTAAGTAGCTATTGTCATAATGCTTAGAAGCTAGGTGGCCATTGTTGTAGCATCTAGAGAGAGCTTTGTAGAGCGTTTGTGAGGTCCATTGTATTTATCCCAAAATCATAGTAGAACCCATTGTTGCGGAAGACTAGACGTAGTCCATAGT
Organism: Momordica charantia; assembly: GCF_001995035.1. The sequence continues at coordinate 119,388 of NW_019104600.1, forward strand.
TGGGGTGAACCATTATAAATTGCTTGTGTCGTTTTCTGTGCTTTCCCCATTATTCTTAGTATTGTGTGTGACTTAGTTTTCACTGACGAACTGTGGAAAGGGAAAATATTATTGGTGAGTAAATTTTCCCAATAAATGATATCAGATCTAGGTTTTCAGAGTCATGGGAGACAAATATCAAGCACACCATTACTATGAAGGAGTTCTGAAGTTCAGTAGAGAGAATTTCAGTTTTTGGAAGATGCAAGTAAAGGATCTTCTTACGTGCAAGAAGATACACAAGACTTTGGGGGAGAGACCAGCGGATATGACAGACAAAGCTTGGAATGAGATGGACGAGCAAACCGTTGCAAATATCAAAATGGCATTATCAATGGGGTATGCAGTCTCGTGGCGAAAGAGACGACTGCAAAAGAGTTGTTGAAGGCCTTGCAAGACTGGTATGAAAAACCTTCTGCCAATACAAAAATATTTCTATGGACGAAGTATTTTAACATCCACATGGAGGAGGGAACCTCGGTGAATTCCCACATTAATGAGCTCACCGATATCTTGAACAAATTAGAAAGGATGAGTGTCAAGATTGAGGAGGAGGTGAAAGCTATGAGGCTGTTGACGTATTTGCCTGACAGTTGGGAGACGATGAAGACCGCGGTATCGAATTCGCTAGGAGAAAATAGCTTGAAATTTTCAACTATTTGTGATGCCGCCTTATCTGAGGAAGCGTGGAGAAAAGGAAAAATGTTTGTAACTACTTCAGGGGCAGAAAATGGGATTGAATCAGCTTTGGTAGCTCAGTTTAAGGGGGAGAGCAAGATGAAGTACAACGGGAAGCAGCAACATAGGAATAATAGGGGTAGTGAGAGTTCCAGTGGAGAAGTTGAATGTTTTTACTGTCATAAGAAGGGCCACTTCAAGAAACACTGCAGGAAGTTTAAAGAGGATTAGGAAAGTGAGGACACTCTATATTACGTGTCAACGGAGGTGTTAGCTTGTATTGAATGTAACAAAACACATGTAGACCGGTCATCAGAGTGGGTAGTGGACAGTGCAGTTTCGGTGCATGTAGCTTCAGACAGGAGTTGGTTCACGTCCTTTACTGCAGGAAATCATGGCGAGGTGAGGATGGGAAATGAGAAACTCTCTAAGATCAGAGGAATTGAAGATGTGCATCTGAGGACTGACAGTGGGACTAAGTTAATACTGCATGATGTCAGATATGTACCCAATTTCAGGATAACTTTGATATCAGTGGGGAAGCTGGATGACGAAGGCTACAGAAGTGAGTTTCCAGAGAACAAAAGGAAACTCATGAGAGGATCCAAGGTAGTGGTTGTTGGCCACAGAAAAGCTTCAGTGTATGTGTTGAGGTTTGGTGTTGCCAGAAGATCAGAGAGACATGTTATGCACAGGGCTGCAGATAGTTCAAGAGGAGACTTGAAAGAACTAGCAGCATTGACAGTCGGAACAGATCAGAAGAATCTGCCATCAGTTCAAGTATAACAGCTGGGAAGTAGAGGAAAGGGAAAAGGGGAACAACTCAGTGAGGTGTTCGACAGACTGTCAGTTTTGAGCCCCAGTTGTCAGACGGATTAGCGAGCTGATGAAGTCGCGTAGTTGAAAGGGTACATTGAGAAAGACTACAGTTGGTGCTGAGGTCGATGGTGAAGTCTTTAGAGTGGCAATGGACTTGAGTGGGAGTGCCAAGTCATCAGTATAAAAGCTTTCCTGCAAGAGTCGTTGGATGCGAGTGAAGAAGGAAGCGTCATAGACCACTTAGTTCGAGTTAGAGCACGTGGATGTGTCTCTAACGTATGGGAGACAAGACCACGTATGATTACTCAGTCTCAGGACAATCACAGATGGAGCCTTAGTTGGTGCTAAGAAGAAGTTAAAAACTGTCGGTGCAGTGGGAGTTGAACCTTGGTTGGTTCCAAGAGGATGTTGATCAGTTAGAATTTGTTGGTGCAGTCAGAACTGAGTCATGAGGGACACTGTTGTTGCAGTGAGAGGCGATATTGTTGTTTTGTCTCCAAGTGGGAGATTGTTGGGTAATTGTGGATTCAAAACAAGTTAATTGGGCCCAAAACTAAGCCCAATTTCAATAGGATTTTGCTAAACACTTATTTATATATATATATGTTTGCTTTGCCATCAAAATGGGAGTAGTGTTGTTGCACACACATTGAGTTGCAGTCGAGAGAAGTTGCAAAACCCTTTTTCTTTTGGTGTTGTTGCATCAAAAGAAAAAAGGTGGCGGCAATGGTGTTTGGTTGGCAGAGGAAGAAAAAAGAACTTGATTTGTAGAGCGTTGTCGGCAGCCCGTTCTCTTGAGGTTAGTGAGGTTTTTCGTTATGTATTCCTAAGTAGCTATTGTCGTAGTACTTAGAAGCTAGGTGGTCATTGTTGTAGCATCTAGAGAGAGCTTTGTAGAGCGTTTGTGAGGTCCATTTTATTTATCCCAAAATCATAGTAGAACCCGTTGTTGCAGAAGATTGGACGTAGCCCATAGTTGGGGTGAACCAGTATAAATTACTTTGTGTCGTTTTCTGTGCTTTCCCTATTATTCTTAGTATTGTGTGTGACTTAGTTTTCACTGACGAACTGTGTAAGGGAAAAATATTATTGGTGAGTAAATTTTCCCAACATAAACACACTAGAATTTAGTGCAAATTTTTCAAGCCAACGAATGAGGGGAGTATATGGTAACCTATTTGCTTAAGCTTTTATGTTTATTGATATTTTGACTTTTGTTCGTACATAAATTTTTTATATAAAAAGAACCTTGAGGTTCATTTAGTAACTCTCTCATTTAGTAACAATGTTTTACAAATTGTTAATCAGTTCTTATGGGTAACCATCATCTGTGTAATTCTTATCTCATGGCATTTATCCTTTTTGATAACAAATTATTTCTTGAGCATTTATGTTTACTTACATAGCCTCAAATTTGAAATATTCTATTCTATTCTCTGTTATATATTTTTTTTAAATAATTTAATAAAACCTAACATAGATATATATTACATACAAATGAATTTAATTATTTATTTCCATTATAATTTTAACATAACACTTGACGTGTTCATTGGCTGATCAATGTCGGTTTTTGGCGCACAAAATTGTTGTGCGCCAAAAACTTACCATTAAATTTTTATCAGTCGAAAACTTATATTTTCTTACCTTTGTACAGATCGACTAATCGACCTATAATTTGGTCGGTCAGTCTTGATTAGTTTTTGGTATATGCTGAAGGAAGATTCGTGCATGTTCTGGCTGTGTGATTGAAATGCAGAAACGTGAGAGGGAGAATTAGAGATGAAGAAGAGGGAGAGAGATGAAAGAAGAAATGAAAGCGCGGAAACAGGAGAAAGAAGAAAATTTGTGAAAGAAAAAAGAGGAGGGAGAAAAAAGTTTAAACAAATATAGAAAGTAAAAGAAATATGGATATCAAATAGGCAAACAGAAGTGTAAAAAGAAAAAAAATAATATTAAAATACCGCAGAAAATTTATGGCAGGAGAATCATTCTTTCTTCGATCCATTTCTTATAGCATCAGCATTGTATTGAAAATGATGCGTGGTTCATTCATTCCATTGATTGTATAAGTAAAAGGGAGTATGGTATTCCCATAATAGTAGATTTTTTTTTTATCAGCATTCACATGAATACGTGAATGATGTAGTAGGTGCAAATTGCAGTTTTTTTATTAACAAATCGGTTAGTTGGTCATTTTCTTTTATATTGGATGAGCGATCAACCGATTAATCGAATTTTCCTTTGATTCTTCTTTAAACCAATCTACCGACATCGATTTAGTTGGTTTTCATCACTCGAATCAGTTTTCTAGGTATGATTGATCACTTCTAGTAACACTTCACTCACTAAATTTATTGAAATTAGTCATAAATTTGTATTTAGGATTAATTTTCAATGTATATAAATTATTTAAAGCCAACCTAAATATAACTTATGTCATCGATATATCATCAATCATTAAAAAAAAATTTACAGATAAGATTTGAAATTGATCCATTTTTAAAAAGTAGAATAACAAAGCAGACAACAAAAGTAAAAAAAAAAAAGATTTAGAAAATAAAGTTTATAAAGCTTTAAAATGAAGAAAAGCTAGATAAAAAAGTCAGAAGCACCCAACCAAAATAATATTTAAATCGAAATGAAATAATATTAAAAGCTCAAACATCTAAGCGAAATCTAGTCCTAAAATCCTTTTAAAAAAAAAAATCCTAAAATAATTCTATCCAGATTCTTGTCTTGTCCAAAAGATAAAAGGTGAAAAACACGCAGAGAATCCCATTCCTACTTATCCTCTGTCAAAATTTGAAGAGAAAAATCAAAGCAAAAAAAAAAAAAGGTAGATTTCCTCCATAGCCATGAAAACTCCTTATTGGATATAACACTCGCTAGAAACAAACATTTTGCTCAATTTCACCATTTTCCCAACGTGGGTCGATCACAGAATCCACCACAAAACCACCTCAAAAACCCCAACAATCTATCGACAGAAAATGGGATTTTGGCAACGCAAATGCTGCAACTCAATCTTCGGTTGAAGCTTTTCCGCCATGGATTCATGTTCTCGTTTGTCCTTCTGCTCTCCCTTCAACTCTCCACCATTTTCAAGCAACTGTAGTGGCAAAAACAAGTGCAGAAGAGCTTCGTTCGTCCCAGTCTCTGCAATTTCGTATCAGAAATTCGTTCAATTCGCTTTGGATGAAACCAAACTCCATACCCATCTCTGCCCCACCCCTTTGCAGGTAATGGGTATCTAATCCAATTAGTTCTGGATTTGGGTTTTCTGATTATGCTTCACTTGAGCTAATTCTCTAATCTAGTTTGGAAATGCTTCAACAAATTGGCTGTTCTTCTCTTTAGATTGGTATTTTCTCTGTTGAATAGTGTTCTTCAGATTGGTATTTTCTATGTTGAATAGTGTATTTGTGAGAATAGGGATGGTTTCTGCTGTGTTTGTTGTAACCTAAACTTCTTCCCCTCTGTTCTACTATGAGTTGTTGAACAATGAGGTTTTTTCAGGGCATTTCTCTGTCAAGGGTTCTTATTGGTTCTGTGCAAAGAGGTTTATGGATTTGGTTCTGTGCAAAGAGGTTTATGGATTTGTTGCTTTAGATCAGTTTTCTTTTTATAATTAGGAGTTAGGAGCTTTGCTCTCCTATGACCAGAGGCACCGGGTACTAACCTCACCAAAAAGTTCGAACTTGATACCTCTAAGTCAGGATGGCCAGGAGACTCCAAATCCTTAGCAACTTGACCTGTCCCATTGGGAGTTCTACTTCTCATTGTTTAATCTTTTAATGGAAGACTCAGACTAGCGTTGACTCATTCTAGCAAAGTGTTATGAGTTCTTAACTTGTGACAAAATAATGTGTCTTTTGCATCATTTTATCATTTGTCATGCTAAATCAGCCAATATTTGTAAATTAGACCTGTCACACTGATAATGGTATTAATAATATGGCCTAAATAAGATTGGCGAGGCATGCAAGAGGCATCATGTTGGCGGCTGAGGTGCCACAAGTGTGCGGCTGCTTGGCCAGCGAACGTGCTGCTCGGCAGCTAGCTCCGTGCCCTAGGTCGGATGTAACGTGCCACACCTCGCCATTGGGTGAGGGAGAAGACTGTGGGATGAGTCCAACTCGGGGCTTGTCTCAACATTGGTCCTTTGGTCTGATGTAACTGAAACTTTTGGAGTAACTTGAATCATCAACTAAATTTGTAATTTAACCTTTCTTTTTCTTTTTTAGTTATTATCATTTTATGTTTAAAAAAATCTCAATTGTTTATTCCCTATTCATGTTTCTATTTCTTCAAACTTGCACTCTTCTTGCTCAAGAGATTGTCAGATTGGTCTCTTTTTCTTATGAGTTTTTGTAAATCTTTCCATGCTAGTTTATAACAGTTTGTTATTTATATTTTTCTATATAACTTCCGCATATCTTTTTTTCTTAGTTGTTGCAATTCTTGAAGTGTATTTGGTTAAAGTTTTTAAACCCCTACTAATAAAATCTTTTCGAATGGTATGAAGTCAGATACTAATCATTATTTCTACCATCGTAACAATATAACTATTTTTATCTTGCAGGAAAAATATAATTCCATGATTTCCATGGACAAAAAAGCCAAGCTTCAAATGTTATCTTTTCAAGCTCCAAAGATCAGACTTCTTCGCAGTTTGAATATTGAGAGTGAAGCAATGCAGGTTTTACTTCATACTTCAATCTTCCTGGGAAGAATTTTATTTGCCGTGCTTCATTTAGAGTGTTCCTTTTAGGTGAAACACTTTTTATACGAGCACTTTTTTTTTTTTAATAAGAAACAAACTTTTCATTGATGGTCACCTACCTTAGGAACCAATAATTCCTACGTGTTTCTCCGCACCAATATTATTGAAACTACTTTTACCATGTGACCTAACACCAAAACTCCCCAAAATCTTGTCAAACTCGCCCTTCATATAGTTGAAAAATGACTTTCAAGAGAATTAGTATCACTGCTTATGAGGTTTCAGAATAATCTCTGCTCCTAGTTAAATTTTAATAAAGCCATTGTAGAAACTCATTATAAGAATTATTACTGATGCTTATGAGGTTTTAGAATAATTTGAACCAGCTTTCAACAAATTTCTTGATCGCAGTTTATGTAGCTATCTCGAACATAAAACTTAAAACCTTTTGTATCTTTTTTCTCTGGTATGTAAATTGAAAGCCTTAAACTGCTCAAAATTCACTTCAAAACCTGTGTAGGTACAAGTTTGGTAAGCATATTTAGTATCTATGCTCATTTTCTAAGAATTGTTTCTCTTCATTTATGGTGTAGGTCTTGGATTTTGCTGTATTCCCAAAACCAGAATTTGATGTTCCCATATTTTGTGCAAATATTTTCTCTGCTGCAAGTTCAAGTATAGTAGTCCTGTAAGCTTCTTTGAACTTCTGGAGTTTGATAGGAGAAAGTAACCTATAGAATACATAGTCTTTCATTATTTGTATGAGTTCCGATGTACGAAAGTCTACATAAATCATCACATCGTCTATCATGGCATCATGGGAACCAAACTGCTTAAATCCGTCTGTTTCTTATCTGCCACCTATCTATTCATAGATATTGTAGTTCTCCCACACTCGACAGGCTTAGTAAGATACATGGTTGAAAGAAGGTGGACATCGCGCCTTCTGGTTTAGCGAGTTTTCTTGAGTATTTGTTAACTTTGATAAGAGATGAATGACCATGAAAAAGATTAGGATTGATCCTTTAAGTAGGTTTTTTAGAAACCGAAATCGAGCTCAGGTCTTAAAGCAGACCGTACATTCTCTTAGCCTAAATTATTGACTAAAGCTCTTGTTCTTGCTAGAACCTACATTGCATACGATTTACGTCCGCTCGGAACACTAACTAGATTTTTTGCAGGGATCTCAATCCTTTGCATGATGTCATCAGCCAAAGAGATTATAAAGAGAAATACTATGAAAGCTTATTGCATCTTGGAACTAAATATGCTGAGGTGAATGTTTCTTTGTACAACATTAGTTATATTTCTTGTATGACGTTTGGTATAGTCCATTCTAAATTTGATGCTATGATTACTGAAAACAGACTTCCTGCAGCTCTTACCGTGGGGCGGAAAGCTTACAAGCGAATCTTTGAAATTTTTCTCACCGATCGTGATATGGACTAAGTTTCCCTCAACCAGGTCCAAGTACGACATATTATTTTCTGCATTCGTGGATTATTACAAGGTAGATGAAATTAACTAAGTTGCTACTGAATTCAAGCTTTATAGGTATTTGGAAGATTATCTTAAGTAGAACATATCTAATCTTATTTCAATAATGTCACCGAAAAGTTTCAATTTATTTCTAGGCATGGCTTGAGCTCATGAACAATGCTAGGGAGGAAACGAACCCGTCTCGACTTATGGTTAATCGAGAAGCGCAGCATAGGTACCTGTCATGGAGGGTAGAAAAGGTGGTTATCGTTTTCATACTATGCATCTCTTCCTCTCTCCTTTTATTATGTTTCTGTTTTTCAAAAATTTTTCGACTTAGCTCTTAAGATCGAGGGAGAAGCGTTGGTCAGATGGATGTTTCCATAACTTAGCTAGATAGCTACTGAGACTTGAACTTTGGGAGTCATTTTTATTCTTTTTGGTAGTTTCCTCAAAGCTAGAGCTGCAAGATTATTTATGACTAATTATGAGTCTCGTTTTTCTCTACACAACTTCATCTAACTCTCTCTTTTGTTCGAATGTCTGCTGACGTTCTCAATGTAACATTTGCAAAATAGGATCCGGGACACGGTCTTCTAAAGAGATTAATCGGGGAGGCACTTGCAAAGGTAACAAACACGAAAACTGTCAATATTCTTGCATCGTTCAAGATTCATTCTCTCACTTTGCATCTAACCATTAGGATTTGCTGAGAAACTTCCTGTTCAATGGCGTCGACGAGCTCGGAAGCAAAAGATTTCTGGAGTACTTTCCCGAGTACTGCTGTGAAGACGGTACGATAAACAAAAAACGCAGCATGGTTGGGAAGTCTTACGAGCATCGACCTTGGGATAAAAGAGGTGAATTTGTTGGGGACTTGATCAAAACCTGATGTTAGTCTTGGTGCTCTTCCTTGCTGATGCTTTTGGCTCTCTTATTTTTGCTTCTTAGAAATATACTTTAGACTTGTAAAGTGAATTGGTGTAGAGTATTGTGAGAAGTTATAATATAACTATGTAACCTGTAAATTAGACCTAGCTCAAATTTTGCTGTGTTATTTTTTAGTAGTTGGATGCAGTTGAGCAGTAATTGAGGGCGGATTTGTTAACGTTATCATTTTCATTCTCCTTTTCAGTTTTGGAGAAATATAAGTATCTGTATGTTTCTTGTTTTCATTTTTAAAAACTTTTCTAAAATTAGAAATAACAAAATCCAAGTATCTTGTTTTTTTTTTTCGATTTTTTTCGTAACGTGAATAAAAAAGACTTGTAGTTTGAATGTTTGATTTTAAAAATTGATTATCAATTTATCATATAAAATTTTTGTTTTTTTAATTTAAAATTTTGAAAAATAAGAAATAAAAAATAATTACGAGATGCATTTCTATTTATATTTTCAAATAAATAAATTATTAATGTAATTCTATTTTTCTTTATTAAAAAAAATGAAATAGGAAATAAATCTCTATTTATATTTTTAAATAAATAAATTATTAATGCAATTATATTTTTCTTTATTAAAAAAAAGATGAAATAGGAAATAAGAAATAGAAGTGATGCCAAATTGACTTTGAAGAAATCAGGATCTAAACTCATTAAAATTCCATTGATAACTATTTTATTTTTAATTTTCTATTTTATTTTTTTTTTAGTTTTCAAATTATGGTTTAGATTTAAAAATTATTACAAAAATAAATAAAAACCTAAAAAAAACAAGAAAATAGAAGTAATGTTTATGAGCGTAATTTTCAAAAATTAACTAAAAATAAAATAGTTATCAAATGGATTTGATCAATATTTTCGTAGGGCACTCAAAATAATTATAGGCTTGATGAGGACTGGCTTTGCCTTTGTTGAATAAAAGCATGAAATTTCAATTACATAATCCAATCCTCCAACCAACATGAACTTAACTCAACAATAATTGACACTCGTCTTTGACCAAAAAAAGGCACGAAAAGGACATGAAATCAAATCCCATGTTGTACTAAAAAAAATAATCGAATCCTCCCCTCTTCCTCATCACAAATTGAGTTTTGTATCATATTATACAGTTTATGAATTATGAACAAAAATCTATTTTGACTTTTGCCATTACATTTAGAAGTGAAAGAGAAGCAAATCTCAAATGAGAAGTGGAGACTGATATATACATTTTACAGTAGAAAGTGAGATGATGATGAAGAAAACACTGTTATGTCTGAGCAGCTTTGAAGAGTTCACTCCATTTTTGAGGATCATTTCCAGGTCCTTCCCCCTGCATAAATTCCAATAAAAAAAATTAGGATCCTCTATTATCTTTGGGATTAGAGAGAGAGCGCTTATCAAGACTTGACGGTTTGAAAGAAATGTGAAAGAAAATAAAAATGCTACGGCAAACAAAAACTAGCCCCTCAAAATGAGTCCCGACTCACAAACGTACTGGTACTTCAATTCAAAAAAATAAGACCTAACTGATAATTACAAAACAGTTTAGAAATCAATGCTAGTTTCGTTGTCAAAACTGTTTAAGTGACTTGTAAAGTATTAGGACAACCATTCAAGAATTCATGGTTTTTGAAAAAAATAACAATTTTGTTTCTTCTAAAAAATAAGTTGTGCATGAAAAATAAAGTTCAAGATTTTGGTCCTAATTTTGCTTTAGTTCAATTTGGTCCTTCAACTTTTAAAACGTTCATTTCGATTCCTATAATTTCAACTTTGTTCATTTTAATCCTTGTAGTCAAGACATCTGTTTTGATCCTTATACTTTTAAAAAATTGTCATGATCAATTTAGTCCCTCCTTGCAAAATTTTAACACAACTTTCAAACACGGTGAAGTCTTGTAGTATGACTACGTTTTGAAAAATTTAGTGAGTGAAATGTGATTTTTTTTTTGGAATCCGTGTGTCCGAACCAGCTTGCGCGCACCTCAGGTAGGTGGCCACCATGATTTGAACTCATTCCCTCTAAGTCCTTTATTATTTACAAAGGCCGTTATTGACCACTTAAGCCATCCCATGATGGTTTGAGTGAAATGTGATATTAAAATTGTGATCGGAAGAAATGAGATAAAAATAAAAATAAAGGTGCCCAAACCGAACATTTTGAAATTACAGGGACTAAAATGAACAAAAATTGAAAGAACAAAGAACAAAACGGATGTTAAAAAGGTACTGGGATCAAAATGAACCAAGACCAAAATTATGGGTACCAAAATAGTATTTAAACCAAAAAATAATACAGGAAATTAAGAGAAATGACTTTTTTCATAAGAAGTACCCAAACATGTAACTGAATTCTTATCTTAAAAAAACAGAAAACTATTTTAGAAAAAGTTTCTCAAACAGGCCTTCATTCTCAAAGTCATGAACTGCAGCCATCTCAGAAGCTTACCTCAACTGAGTTAATTTCGTAAGCCTGTCCTTCTGTGAAATCAATGTCCAGAGCCTGTATGCAGGCTTCAGCAACCACAATCCTGCTGGCCTCTCCAACAAGTTTGTCACCTGAGATCCACGAGAGGAAAAAAGGGGCATAATTTCAATGCGAATTTGATTATGTTACCTAAGAAGCACGGAACGAGAATACGATGATGGGTATATATTATATGGAAGTATGTTAATGGGAAAGTGTTTGAATATGATCCAATGTCTTTAGATGAAAAGAAAATTCAAAGACCAAATATTTGTCTTAGTTATACACTTGAAAGAAAAGGCTCGAGCCTCTCCATTCAAAATATATCTGGTCAGATCTGCCTATTCCTTTTGTAATTTGATACCATCAATGAAAATTTTTCTTATTAAAAAAAAAATCTGCCTATTCCTATCTGCTCAAATTGTGACTTATCCAAAGTTATAAAAGAGCTAACCGATAGTTTAAGTGCCAAACAAGTCTTATCATATTGATATGACAGAATATCATATCTAAAGTATCAATGCTTCATTAACAGAAACAGAGAAAGAGAAAAAAAAAACATGATTAAGATATAAGCACCCAGCCCCAAACTGCACCCCACTGAATGCTTTATTCCTTCGTAAAAATATTTTTTACTCATTCAGTTCATGATAAGAAGATATTACCTTTTTATGTTCCTCGTTAACCATCACAGTGACTAATTTAGTTCTCTGATAATTTTACAGAGCATCTGGCTACTTGGTTCAAAACTTTTTTAATGATTTTGTTTTACAATATTTTCTCTTCTTTGCAAGCTATTAAAATCAGCAAAAAGTAGTGAAATGAGGCCATAGGATCTATAATTGGTAAATATAATTATGGATAACGAAACTACACCAGAGGAAGGACAATGGGTTCTTCATACCATTCTTGATTCTATAGAGAAGCAATGCAACATGTCATTTTTATATTTGTACCTTGACCAAGGATGACACCACGTCGTTGTCCTGCTGTAGCTTTGAGCAAAGTATTGAGATCATACGAGGTGTATGGTCCATCAGTCAACCTACCAGCTCTGGAACACACATATTTATACATGAAGGAGCAAGAGAGTCAGCTCAATATTGAAAAATTGTATTAAAATGTCTAGCAACAAAACACAAATCCATTAGCTTAAGTAGAATGAAAAGTTCATGCGAACTACGCAGACCTGATTATCGTAAATGGAAGACCTGAGTCACGAAGAAAATCCTCCCCTTGCTTTTTGTATTTGAGAACACCAAAAAGATTCATAATGCTACCAAAATTATGAAGGCAAAAAAAGGACCAATTAGTGGATTGAAGCATAGTTTATACACTTTATTTTAACCTTAAAATTCTGTGTCTATCTTAATTGAGGGACTCCTCTTTAAAAAACCAACGGTGATAGAGACTCCTCTTTAAAAAACCAGCAGTGATGGAGACTCCTCTACTTTCTACAAAAAATTTCAAGTTTTAAACACATAATTGCAATAAATGGTAACTCTGTGACATAATGCTACGCCTTCTGCTAAGCAATATAAATAATTAAGTAATTTAACAAGCAGAAGTTTGTGCGTCGCAATTATCAGTCTCACTGAACTTTTGCTATTAAGATCACTGGATCAGGATGCATTGTACTATATAATATGTTCAGTACTGAGAGCAATGAGATGATAGATATTGTAAACATAAAAACAATTTAAAACAGCAGCTATATGTATGATTGAACATTCTAAAGGAACAAACATCAATATGATAAACGAGAACACATTGTAAGAGTTTATGGTTACATAAGTTATTGTAACCTAAAATTTATCCCTCCAAATAAGTAATGCAGATTGTGCTTCAAAGAAGAAATCAGCTTAAGCAAAATCCACACTAGTCATTACTATTTTCAAGAGGAATCATTATTCACAATAAAATTATTTGACAACTTATAACAGGTTTCTTCAATTCCTTCCCACAAAACACTGCTTTGTAGAAATAAATTGACCTACCTCCATGGCAACTCATTGAATTTGGTTACACCTATTGATGAAACAAGAACTACTCTCTTTACTGATCGAGGAAGTGCTGATATAAGGTTTCTCACACCCTCCCAATCTACAATTACAAGGGCATAGTCAGAAAGTGCTGACTGCTGAGAAGCATAGGCATGATTGATGTGAGAAGTGTGCTTAAGCATATCTGTTCATGTGCAACTATCTTCTGGAAAAATAGAACTAACAATGCGGTATGATGTTACTTTGATTTCAACAATGTTGTGGAAAAAGAAGTAGAGATTTACTTAAGATCTGTAGTTTTAGGTTTTTAGCCAAACCACAACTCCACATAACATTAAAATGTAACATCTGAAATCTGATACTAACAGTTAGCATAATCTAACCTACTCTTTCAGGAGTGTTATCCCCATCCCATCGCCTGGAAGGAAAGGCTGTTGTTCCTGTGCAACAAATCACATGTGTGACACCCTGCAGATGATTATCAAATAAAATAAAACAGAGATTTAAATTTTTAAACAATTTATACTACCAAAAAGTTCGGCTTTAATTTGTTTTTAATATGAAACAACAATCACACCAATTAATAGACAGTTACTTCTACAAAAAATAAATTATTATTATAAAAAATCAAAACTAAAAACTAAAAACCAAAACAAAACCATTACAACCCAAAAAGAGGACTACTTATTTTATTCCAATCTAACTCAAGAAGGAAACTGATAAAAATTTATAAATTTGCAAGTTACGAAGTTAAATAGCAAAAGTAAAACTCTGAACTCCCTCATGATAGGTGGAAAGATGCATGTCCTAGATTATTTATAGTCTGATCAAAAAGCCCATGGAAGAACTTTTATAGTGAGTAAAAACTAAAGTTCATGGTGATATTAGAGGAAGCGAACTGATAAGCCTGGGATCATAGCCCAACATTGACCTTGTTGGGGGTGTAAGAACAACGCCTATTATTTAAGATTACAGCCTTCGATGAGATTTATGTTGTGATATTGGAAGCCACCATATGAATTTTCTTCTACTGTTTTTCATTGTAGTGATTTTTCTCTTCAACTCCTGAATTTTTTTTATTTTTTATTTTTTGGCAAGGATATTTCATCTAGAACTTGTGAGTTATCAAGATTTCTTTTCTTTAATTTTACATTCCTCCTTTATCTCACATTTCATAACAACTGGTAATAATAAAGAAGCCAAAAGGTAAATCCATCTCAAAGACTGAAAAACTCAATTGAGGCTTGAAAAGTTCTCCCATTTCTCTCCTTTCAAGTCCTGCACATAAAGAAACTATTAGTTGAGCTAACCCAACCCACCACCACACCATTGCCAAACTCCAATGTCAACTGTCACCTCGCTTCTCCCACTCGCCTATACTCTCTCCTGAGGATATCTCCTCTACATGAGTAAAGAGGCAATCTTCCCTCCCTTAACGACCTCTCTCTCTACCTCTTTTATTTCTCTTAGACAAGAGGAATGAGCTACTTTTCACTATGCATGAGGAAGAATGATTCATCCTACGCCAAAAGATGCTTCCTCATGAGAGGAGCCGAGGGAGAAGTGAACTAAAAGTAAACTTTCATGCAAGGTTAGTACAGTAATATAAAAGGATCCCGAGTGAATAAAAACTGATAATTTTATGTGGTGCAGACCTGTGCCAAAGCATTGGGGTGCCCAACAATAATCAAATGAATTCAGAAGTTTCCTTCAATTAAAGCATTAGCAGAGAATTTGAAACAAAATATAACTGTGATAAACTGATAATGCATCTAATCTAGATCACAGACCTCAAATATAGATGGATCAAGATCTTCTGGGTTCCTTGTATCCCCTTTGCGTACCTGTCAAAGTTAAAACTCTCTGTAACGACAAAGTATACCTGAGAATATGGTGATTGACATTGAAGCCAATCGACCAAGCACAACAATCCGTTCTCTTGTTTAGCAACAAGGACCTAAAAGCACCTATTCCTCTCCATATGCTACACACAACCGAATGAAATAGACCATGAAACCGTAAGCTTCATGCCACGACCTTGCATAACTAAGACAGACCATGGTACCTGTAACAAATCTTCATCTTGTTCACCAAACAATGTATTTGCTTTCTCCGGGTCTCGCAGTAACAGCCGTAATTTGACATTTCGGTCAAGCAAAGATGCTGCCACCAACTGTCCTATAAAAGAAAGTGAAAACATCAAACCGAGAAAACAAATCACCGAGTGGACAGAAGAATTCCTCCACCTCGCAATCCCAACATGAAATAAATCGTTAAATTGAGAGCTCTGAACTTCACAAGAATTACAGCAGTACCGTTTCCTTGAAGAACTAACAAGAACTGCAATCAATAGCTCAAAATACACTCAATTTCAAGGGAGATTCACGATGAGATTCACATAGATTGTACGGAAAGATGCAAAGGAAAATATAGATAGAACCTACCGACACCGCCGGAGCCGCCGACGACGAGGACGAGTTTGGAAGATGCAAGGGGACTAGATTTCGACTCGCGGATCGAATCTGAACTTGGAGACTGAACAACTTGCTGATTGATTGCACGAATAGGTGGTGAGCGTCCTCTGCAGCCTTTGCGGAACTGATTCTCGGAAGATGAACACGGCGGCGGAAGGCCAACGAGAGGTGGCTTTTGAGTACGAAACGGTTTCTGGAAATTAAGCGGTGGAAGAGGAAACTCGGGAATGAATGAGAAGGAGAGCTTGGTAGCCATAGATGAAATGCGATGAGAGACCAGAACAGAAACTGCAAGGGAAATAGTGATGAAGAAACTGATTACAGAAAATGATTTGCAATGTCTGAAACCTTTATTCTACAGAAATTGCATGGATGATTTGTGTTCTGAAATTGATTGCAATTGCAAGTGAACTAGATAAATACAAACAAAAAAGACCTTCACATTGTAACAATAAGTTCTAAAAAAATAAATTTGAGCATAGTTTAACAGACGAGACGTAAATAATTGTAAAGGGTTAAAACGATCTCATTTAAGAGTATATAGGAAGAAGTTGTGCCATGAAAGGTTGAATCTTGTGATTAGTTGGACCGGTTAAGTGGGACAAAGTTATATGACTACATTGCGATCTAGGGAAATCTCGAAAGTGGAATGTTCGAGTAATGGCATGTTTAATCTAAACTTAATTAGATACATTAAGGTATGTTCATGCCTACGAAATGTGAAGGTTAAAAAACGTGATTGGTACTTAATTATAACATCATCTAGTCATATTAAATATCTATTCTACCCCTTTAAACTTATATTTGAATTTTTAACTAAATTAAAAAAAGTAAAACTAAATTAAATTTTTGAAAAAATAAAATTTTAAACTATTTTTTAATTTAATTTATAATATAACCTTATTTAATATATATATTTTTTCCTTTGTTAGAGGGGAAAAAACGTATAGCCACAGAGAGGTATTGGAAAATGGGTGATTTGTGGTTTAATTTGAAGTAACTTTCGGTGGCTACAATGATTCCACGTGGCTGGTTAGAATAAATTTTTTAATTTTTTTTCCACAAATTTGACCTAGATTTTGAAAACAAACAATTCGTGGGGTGTACCATAATTGAATGGAATATTATAATTGAGTAAAATAACAGTTGATCAGAATATTATTAAAAAAAAATAACTGAACAGTATTGTTATATACATTACATTTAGTAAATGAATTCAATTCAACTCCGGCAGTCGTAGTTTTATTGTGAAACAATTGCCACGGAGAATCACAAAAGATTTTGGAGAATCAGTTTTGGTTTGGCAACGAAGATCTTTTCGCTTTTTCAACGGCAACCGGAGTTCCTCGTGCTCCTGCAAATCGACGGCGGTTTGGCTCTGTTCATGTTCATCACATTCACGGCACCGTTTCTCCCGGCGGAGGCCGGTGGTTTCCGTAATCGGAGATAAATTCTGGCCACATTGATGAACATTGTAATGTTCATAAGGAAGAAGGAGCGCCGGAGAATGCATTTTGAAAATTGATCGTATTCAGTACTCACTATTCAATGTCTTGTTTTTGCTCTGTGAATCGGAGCACTGAAGTTATAATAGGGGGAGAAAACGAAAGCGATGAGGAATTGGAATTCGATTATTAGAAGGTTTACGGATTTATCTTTTTTATTTATTTCTTTTTTTAGTTCTAAGGGATTTCGGATTCGCTTATAAATTATAGGGATGGGCGGTAAATGGATTTTTTTTTAAATAATGTTTTTAATTAAACTTATTTTTAAAATAATGCTAATTTATTAGAAAAAATGGAAAATATATAATTTTAGAAACTTATTCCAAAAATATTGTTGTTGTAAAAAATACAATATTTTTGGAATAAGTTTCCAAAATTGCGTTTTTTCCATTTTTTCTAATAAATCTGCATCATTTTAAAAATAAGTTTAATTAAAAACAATATTAAAAAAAATCCAGCGGTAAATTGCTCGTTTATTACGTCATATATACATAATATTTTTATATATATATATATATATATATAAATTATCAATTTATCACTTCTCCACTTGTGTACTTTTTTACTTTTGTTTCTTTTTATACTTTCGACTTTTATACTTAAATGTCTCTTTTGTATTCGTACTTTTTTTAAATTACTATTTTTGTTTCTTAATTTTCATTTTTTATTTCATTTCTTTTTATTTTAAAAAAATGTTTCAAGAAGTCCGGTAAATAATAAGAGTCGTAGCTTCAGAACTACTATTTTGGTCAAAATATGACTTAGGTTATTTTTGTATTTATTTTAGAATATAATATTACAAATATGAGGTCAGAATTTAAACTTTTGATTAGTGGGAGAGGTTAGAAATGTTGAAACTCATTTCTTACCTAAAAAGAGTGAATGAATTCATTGGAGGAGTCTCGCTCGCTTCAAATATCCTTACCATTTTTTGCAAACGTTTTTATCATAATGAACATGCATACATCTGTAGTCAACCAAACTAACGAGAAAGTTTTCACATATTTTACATGATCGAGACGAAGCAACAAAAAGTTATTTATTTATATTTTACTCTCCAAGCTAACTATCATATTCAGACATGTGGATTTTTGTTTTAAACTTATGTTTCTTTAGTCTAACTTTGATTTAGTCTTATACTTTAAAATTAGTTACACTTTAGTCTCTGTCGTTAAATATTAGGTTGAGATGAATGGACTAGTTCAACTTCAATTCGGTTTGGTTCAAATACAATTTCAAAATTCTAAGGTTTTGTTTTCTTCTTCATCGCGAAATGTTCGGCGACGTCGCCGCCGTCCCAACCAAGACCACACGTGTTCCTCTTTGAAAAAGTTTAGTTCTTCTTTTTTTAAGCCTAAACCATTCTAAATTTAAACATGCCATATGACCCTTTAATTATTAAACATGAATTTATATACTTAAATCTCAACGTATATTTAACGGCAGGAACTAAATAATCATGAAACAATTTAAAATGTAGAGACTAAATTGTAACAGGTACTAAATCATTATTTTTTAACCTTTATTATATTTTAGTCTTCACTACGATTCTTAATTATATAAAAGTATAAACATTACTTAACTTTACAAATAATGAATTATAATATAATTAAGCTACCATTAAAATTTCATTTATTAATTTAAACAAACTTCTATAAGTTTCCATGATTTCCACCGTTTTCTTGAAATTTCTGTCAATATCAAAATGTATTCCATAAAATTGCAACATGTCATTTCTTCAGTATATCAACATTTTAAACCTTGATTTACTATTTCTCTAACTTCTCTCTCTCTGTTTTTTTTTTTTTTTAAGATCTCAAGCTGCAATTCTACTACTTCTATGACTTCTCTTGATCTTTTTCTTAAATCTCATTTTGGGGAAAAGAAATTTGCTCGAATTTCTTTCATTGTCGTTGAACTGTGAATTGAACTATGATTCCTCCGATTAATCAAATATTTTCTGTAGCAATGCCAATTTGTGACGACATTAATAAGGTGCGTCATTTTAAATCGATTAATAACTGTCAATCTAAGTAGAACTCTATGGATTAAAGTATATATCTTCATTAGATTCAAATTTCCGACTCTTACATATCATTAAACTAAAAAAAAGGATCAATTTCTAGTTTGTAATATTAGATCAAATCACTATAACTTTTGTTGCTGATGCTCTAATTTGTTAGAACTTAAATTCAAGTTATTTAGGTTTTTGTAAAACTTGATAGAATTAATTTAGTAAATTGCTGAGACACAAAAAGAAAGCAGGTAAAATATTAGACTAACAAGGTAGGTGAAAGGATATACATATTAGCAGATAAATGACGATGAAAAATTATAAATGACAGTCTCCCTCTCTTAAAGTCAAAAGTTCAAATCTAATTAATACTTCACATTTCTTGTTTTAAACAATAATACCACACATTAGATATTCACCTTTTTGCCCAAAAGAGAAGATAAAGGTGAAATGAGAGGAAAACAATGTGGTTAGGATTCTGAACACATAAACTCTAATTTACAAAAATGCATTGACAAGTAGGTGTGGCTTACAGGGAATTTGCATAAAATTGACTAAACTGCCACTGAGAATATATATAAAAATTTGCATAGAACTAATCTTAAAAAGATATCTAAATAAATAACACTAGTAGAAATTCGGTTTATTCTTTCATGACGTTTTTGACGCAGTCATGTATACGTCCATCATGAAAGGTATACGTGACGTTTAAAAAACGTCACAAAAATTAGCACACGTGACGGTTAAAGACGGTCATGCAAAAATTAGCGATGAAAGATCATGCGACATCCTTTCGTGATGTTTCACGAAAAAAATATTTCATGACATTCAATAATCGTCTTAGAAACATTTTTGTGACATTTTAAAAACGTCACGAATGGTTTTATTTTGTGACGATAAAAAAAATCACAAAAAATGTATTTGGTTTCGCTTGCAAATGTCGCATAATAGAAATATCATATAATGAAATTTTCAATCGAACACGTAAATATATTAATTTAGATAACAAAGATGAAATATATTAAACATGAACAAGGAAGCTAATATATTAATTTTGAATATATTAGTATTCTCTGACTTGCTAGTACATTATATTAAACATGTCCAAATTCCTACAAACACAAATTACATAATTAAACAAGTCTCACACACCAACCCCAACAAGGAAGCTCATCCATCAATTAGTTGCATTCCTAATTGTCGACTTCTTTGGGTTCGTGAAATACCTAATGAAAAAACAATACTCAGGTTAGATAAATGAATAACGAAAGATAGATAAGGGAAGAAAGTCACTTCTAAAAGAACGTGTCTATCTATTACAAATTACAAAGGATCGTAATCTTTGCAAATAACATTATTAAATAAACGACATACCTACCATTTGTCTACATCTTTAAATTAGATAGCACAAAATATCAATACAATCATAAGGTTTGT
Source organism: Momordica charantia (assembly GCF_001995035.1). The sequence goes on from NW_019104600.1 coordinate 139,955, forward strand.
AAATGTACAATCATCCTGTAACGAAAGTATCAATATTAAGCATTCATAAAACTCTTATGTACTTACACAATAATATGATACAATAACCAACAAAATGACCAAACCAAGTTCCAAATAGAACAAAAGGAGGTTACAATAATAAAAGAACCGAACACTTCTTCTATATATCCTTCAGCAACATAGCACAAAATATATTTAAACAATATAGCACAAACTAGCTAGTATATATATTAGAAGGAGTGTAAACGTACATTCATCGTCTAATGACAGTATCTATAATCAATATTCAGTCTTCCTTGTAAACTTAGTCAATAATCTAATAAAGGTGCTAAATTAGTTATAGTTACAGCACATAACAAGTTCGATTCAGAAAGATTTAAGATTCAAATGCTATAGTATGAATGATGATGAAAAGCAAGTTAGCTTACCTTTGTTATAATGGAACTTTAATGGAGATGGCCACAACATGCTTAAGCTCACCTGGACGCAGTCCGACAAAAAAAAAATGTCCTTACAACTTCTCGTTCCAGTGCGAAACTTGCTCCTGTCATATAAACCAATAATAAGCAAGTTAGGAGGGGCTTTATCAGGAGAAGGAGCTTTATCAGGAGAAGGGACTTTATCAAAAAATTTGACATAAACAATAACATTCAAACAAAATTTTAAGTAATGCAATATCACATATGCGTTGAGGTACGAACCCAACCAAATTTTAAAAAATGCAGTACCACATAATCGGCACACTCATCCCGTGCCTAGTCACTCGAACTCTCTATAGAGCTTTTTTGAACTGAACTGCAAGAAAAAAAAAGTGATAAATAATATTAGTATTTTAAATATAGAAAGTATTCAACATAATTAGAAAATGTCATAACAAAGATTAAAAGCTTTGCTATTGATATGTCCAAATAAAGAGAGAAAAAAGTATAAGCTTTAGTGGGTGTTGTGCAGTTGGAGTTTGTCGACGAAATTCTCCAAGGGTGTTAGCTAAGAAAAAAATTTATAGGTGCACAAGTTATATAATGATTGGAACCTTCACTGTAATTCTGCTATAAAACTTGATTCCCAACCTAAAACAAAGAAAACAAGCAAATAAAGATATGCATTTGAAATTAGATATTTTCAAAGAACAACGGACAGATAACAACTTAAATACTTTAAATCTCCTTTATTAAGTATAACCAAAATCAGTTCACAAAATAATTTGAAATTCTCTACAACCCACTTAAAATCAACACTCAAGAAAATTAAAAAACACAATAGTTAGCATCACCTTAGTTGTGACAATGGGTAGATACAAAAGAGTAATCCTATGCAAGATACTTTCCAGAGAAAGATAAAAAGAGACCTATAGGAATAAGTGGCTTTCTTCGGCATAGATAATGAAATCTATTGTGCTAGGCACGGATGCCTTTCTTCATCATAGATACAATGAAGCACAAAAACTCCACAGTTTAAAGAATACTTAATTTCTTCTAGCCGTATGTACAAACAACAAGTATGCAATTTCCTACTTTTTCTTATCTATTTGGCCTTTCAGAAAGTGGCTTAGCAAAAAATATTTTCTGCATTTAAGGCTATCATTCGCTTGTTTAGAATCATGTAGAATAAGATAGCAAATTAAACAATGGGATATAACTTACTATTTGCAGAGTGGATAACGAAGCAAATGCAGTGGAAAAATTATTAAAGAATCCAATTGAAAGAAAATAGAAGAAGATGTACCCATCTAAGAAGAACAAATTCCCAAGGGCAGGGAATTATCCGTCAAATTGGAAAAGTTAGCACCGGAATCATCATAGAGTAAGCCTTTTGTATCCTACTTTAGTTTGCCCATAGTCGAATTCCAATGTAGAAGAACAAGCAACAAGAACGAAATAGGAGATCGATGACCTATACTCATAATCAATTTAGAAGAGAAATAAAATTCTTTCCAAAAGGTATCACATGCTAAAATCCTTAATGAGAGGCTATATTTGGTTATTTAAAAAATGCAACCGACACAAACAATGACATTCACGGTCAGGCATCCACTTCCATTTATCACAAAAGGCAACAAATATATCAATAATGACAGTAATGCATCAATCTCTGCGTACCAAGCTCATTAGAAGGAGGAAAGATAACTCAGACAAAAACTTGTGATTGAATAGTAAAAGTAATATATACTCTAGAGCATTTAGAATAAGGAAAATTAAAAGCACCAAGCAACTCTTGCACTAGAAGTGCAAGATCAGCCCAGAACAATAAATAAACATTGAGAATTTTGGTTCATGGATATGCATAAAGCCTAACCATTTACATTATAATAACCACACTACAGCATAAAAATTAGATTAAGTGTCTTTTTCTTTCACTATTCATTATGTTCTTGATGAAAACCAAAAACTCAATTCTATAAGCGCCATTTTTCTTAGAAATTGTAACCAGATCAGAGAAAATCAACTTCATAAAATAAATTGCAATGAAAATAGAAGATTCAAAGTGAGGAGTGAGTTGCATTTATGTATTCAAGCAAGTCGAACAAATAAAACAAAAAGAATTAATTAAAATCAATTGGTTGCAGAGTTGTACAAGCAGAAGTGGGTTTTGGAGAACATAAAATCGCAGGAGATCGAAAAAGAGAAAAAGAGGGAGGGAGATTTTGTCGAGGGCTTTGGTTTGATTTGTTTTTAAGGAAGAACGAAAAAGAAAAATAGAAGTTGAGAGCGGGGAAACTTACGAAATATTGGACTCCCAGTAGCAGGTCCTTCGGTAAAAACTGACGCCAATGAGATTGGGTCTACAGTGGCTCTTCTAATAGGGTGAAAAAATGGCTAAATGAGTGGAGGCAAAGACAAGTAAAGGCTAAAACGATAAGCGCGATAAAACGAACTGAGCAGCAAAGCCGAGCGGCACAAATGGAGAGGCTGAAGCGAAACTGTTCGGTTGTGCCCGCAACTCAATGGAGAACAGGTCGTCGTCGCAGAAAACGAACACCGCACACTGGAAATCGAAGGAAACGCCCTAGTTCTCAGGTTGCACTGCCGTCGACCGCCACTGGAATGATACGCCGCCTCTAATCGCGCCGCTCGTGTTTTCGTGTCCTGCCACTGGAGGTCTGAGACTGCTGAAGAGTGGGTGAGGTTGGACGGAAAAATGGGAGGGAGAGGAGAAGTTACGAAGAAGAGAAGATGGTGGAAATTTGAATTTGTGACCCCTTCAGTAACTGAATAAATGAACCAATTTTCAAAAAACCTAATTTGTGACCCCTCCATCCCTTATTTATGATCCCTTAAATATTTTATTCACGGGAAAAGATCAATTTACCCTCCTTGTTAATAAATAAATGTGCATTTATGATTTCCACCTAACCATTTCACCAAACTGTAAACTCATATTTTACATATGTTTGAACTTGTTAATATTTTAGATTATGAAAAACTCACAGATCAAGTTTTCAAAATCCGCTCAAAGCATCAACGTGTTTGATTTTTCTTTGTCCCCACACTATCCAAAATCATTGTCCCCACAATTTCACTTCTGAAAGCTAGGTATGTTACCTTTACACAAACTTTTGTACTCTACAATTGTTGAACTTTATTGAAATATTTTCCCATTAATGGGTTCAACTACTAGATTTGGTTGTTGACAAGGAAAAAAATCAGATTGTTGTAATTACTTCAATCCCGGATCTATACCTGGTCCGGGATTGAATGTAAACAATCCCGGTGCATCACGTATCGGGACTGTCTCGGATATATCTCGGACCTGTCTTGGTTCGAGACATGTCCTGGACTAATCTCGAAGCATATTTAGTCCGGGACATGTCTTGGACCAGTCTTGCTTCGAGATTTGTCCGGGACATGTCTCGGACCAAGACTGGTCCAAGATTTATCCGACACATTTATTTTTTTTATTTTCTTAATTTTTAATATTTTATTTTTAAATGATCGATTTTCCTATCTCACTTAATTTTATTTATTTGCAAGATGCCTCGTGTTTTCATAACATTCAGTGGAGAATGGAATGATAGTGAAAAAGATTATGTCGGCGGTCGTACGAGGGGATTGACATTGGATAGTACAATCACATACAGAGAATTTCTAGGTCACGTGTATAGATTGAGTAACATTAATCCCCTACAGTTTGATATTATAATTAGACGCGTGTATCATTTTAAAACCAAAATTTGTGTGATGGAAATAACTGATGACGATGACTTGCGTTTTTTTTTACTGGTGAGGATGTATCTGAATTGCCTATATATATATCTAATGTGCCAAAGCAGGTACATGAGAATGAAACGTACATGCCTTCTTTCCCATATTATGTAGGCCAAAACGTGTCCTCGATTCCTATGTCCGCAGCTTGTATTCCCCCATTCCAGAAACCCACATATCCTATACCCTCATTTCCTTCCTCATCATCGAACCCCTCTTCTTCCCGACAGCCACACACGTCCTACGGGCATATAGGTCATGATGTAGAGGGTTTAACACCATTGGCGTCAGATGTTGTTCCATGTAATCTGGGAGATGACAGGGTGTGTGATTGGGATGTGCCGGGAGTATGGAATGATAACGAAGCTGAAAGTGGTGAATCATATGACCCGTTGGCAGAGTCTGAAGAAGGACACTCTCAAGCAAAATATGGGAACGAAGAGCATGACGATGCGCTTGATGATGAGCTTGAGCCTGATGTGGAACATGTGCACACTGAGATTCGCAGGGATGAAGAAACAGTCCTGCCACCGGGATGTAATGGTCTCACCGGACACCCTAATGATGAGAAATTGCAACTCATAGTACAGTCTTCTGGGACAAATGATGTTAATGAGGGCG
>NW_019104600.1:145827-157146 GCF_001995035.1 Momordica charantia
TCGAAGGCTTCAATCTTGGATGCAATCAGTATTCAATCCCGGACCTCAGTGGTCCGGGATTGAATACGAGATAGAATCCGAGATTGAAGCAATCTCTGGATTTTTTATTCTCCTACAATCACAACGTCAAACTAAACCTAAATCTATAAGGCCACTTCAGATAGCGCCGGTCATGCTAATACAACAAAGAATAGCAACTTTCGTTACATTGTAAAAGATAGAAACTAACCTTGCAGCCTCCGAGATGAATCTGACGCTTACAGATGAGTGCGAAAGAATGATCTTCAGAAAAAATAGATGAGTGCGAAATGGATTCTTCGAGACGGAGATTCTCCGAGATGGGGGTTTAGGGTTTTACTTGGGATAGGAATGCCACGAAACATCCGAGATTGAGGTATGGTTATCTTTACTGCAAAGGTCTTCTTACACTAAAACAAAAAAATATGGTGATTGGCCAACCCATAATTGAAGATAATAGAAAGGTATGTGAATGTTGCATCTATGGGAAAATCCATAGACTTCCTTTCCCTAAAACTTCGTGGAGGGCTAAATTTCCACTAGAGTTGGTACATGCAGACATGTGTGGTCCTACAAGAACTCCAACTCTCACTAACAAAAGATATTTCATTTTATTTGTCGACGATTTTACAAGAATGATGTGGATTAATTTCCTTAATGAAAAATCAGAGGCTTTTGATACTTTTCTTCAATTTAAAGCTCTTGCAGAAAAACCAAAGTGGCAAAAAGATCAAAACTTTGAGAACAGATCGAGGAGGTGAGTTCATCTACAAGCCATTCATGGGCTATTGCAAGGAGAATGACATAATGAGACAATTAACAGTTCGACACAGTCCACAACAAAATGGCGTTGTTGAAAGAAAGAATCGAACCATTGTGGAAATGGCACGGAGCATGTTGAAAGCTAAAGGACTTCGAAATAATTTGTGGGCAGAAGCTATCAATACAACTAACTGTCTATATCCTCAATCGGTATCCTACCAAAGCAATAGAAGACAAAACTTCTTTCGAAGCATGGAATAAGAGGAAACCTGTTGTTCATCACTTCAAAGTTTTTGGTTGCCCAGCTTATTCTCTAGTTCTTTCCCGGGAAAGAGAAAAGTTCGATAAAAAAGGAGCTAAATACTTATTCATCGGCTACAGTGATGAATCAAAGGGATATCAATTGCTAATTCCAGAGACGAAGAAATTGTTGATATCAAGAGACGTAATATTTAACGAAATGGCCAAATGGGATTTTGAGAATAATGGTTCTCAACCTTCCCAACAGTACGAAGATATTCAAGAGCTTGATAGCCAACAAGACTTTCAGAATTTGAGATCACCAAGAAGTTCTCCTTCAACTCCTACGAGATCGCCAGTTGAAGCTACTTCAAATCAAGAAAGCTCGGAATATCCCCCAAGAAGAATGCGTTCTTTGCAAGATATTTATGCTTCAAGTGAACATTTTGCAATGTTTGCTTGTGAGCCACAAAATTTTGATGAGGCAGCAAAAGAAGAAGTTTGGATCAAACCTATGGATAAAGAAATGGCCAGCATCGAAAGAACTAAGACATGGGAGCTTCAATACTTGCCACCAGGAAAAGAAGCGATTCGCTTAAAATGAGTCTTTAAGACCAAATTTAAAGAAGATAGTTCCATTTAGAAGCACAAAGCTCGTCTAGTGGCAAAAGGCTATTCCCAATAGCCTGGTGTCAACTTTAACGAGACTTTTGCACCAGTAGCTCGCATGGAGGCAATAAGAACTATTCTTGCTTTAGCAGCCCAGTTACAATTGAATGTGTTTCAATTGGATGTCAAATCTGCTTTCTTAAATAGCGAGCTGGAAGAAGAAGTATACGTAGAGCAGCCACAAGGATATATTGTTCATGGAAAGGAGGAGAAAGTTTATCGACTCCATAAGGCCTTGTACGGATTAAAGCAAGCGCCTCGTGCATGGAACAACAAAATCGTTGGATATTTCTGCCAGAATGGATTTCAGAAAAGTTGCAGTGAATCATCTCTCCATGTAAAGAAGGAAGGTACAAATTTCCTTGTTGTTTGTTTATATGTTGATGATCTAATCTATTTTGGGACTAACTCAGAAATGCTGGAAGAATTCAAACAAAGCATGATGAAAAATTTTGAAAAGACGGATTTGGGTCTCATGAAATATTTTCTTGGAATTCAAGTAAAGTAGCATCAAGGTGAGATTTTTTTTCTCAAGAAAAATATATTGATGATTTACTCAAGAAATTTCATATGAGCAATTGCAAGTCTGCTACAACTCCCATGGCAAACAATGAGAAGTTATGTTGTGAAGATAAATCTGGTAAAGCAGATCCACAGACTTTTCGTAGTCTGGTTGGTTCATTAATCTATCTTACTAATACCAGGCCAGATATTATGAATTATGTCAGCATTATTTCAAGGTACATGAATGATCCAAGCAAATATCATTATGCTGCTGCAAAAAGAGTTTTAAGTTATTTACATGGTACCAAAAGTCATGGGCTCAAGTATGTAAGGGAGAAAGATTGCAAGCTTGTTGGCTACACTGATAGTGATTGGGTAGGTTCTCTTGATGATCGAAAGAGCACAGCAGGATATGTGTTTTGTTTAGGATCTAATGCAATATCTTGGAGTTCGAAAAAGCAACAAACTGTAGCTTTGTCTTCCACTGAAGCAAAATTTACAGCCGCAACTGAAGCTGCTTGTGAAGCTGTTTGGCTAAGGAGAATCCTCAAAGATATTCAAATGGAGCAGGTGAAGCCGACAAAAATTTTTTGCGATAATATGTCAGCAATTGCAATGCCCAAAAATCCTGTCTTTCATGCTCAGTCCAAGCATATTGAGCTACGTCATCACTATATCAGAGATTTGGTAAACAAAGAAGAAATATTTTTGGAGTTCATCAACACCAATGATCAACCCACAGATATATTTACCAAATCTGTCACGGCTGAGAAGTTCAAGAAGTTTTTGAAAATTACAAATTAGGAGGGGGTGTTGAAAAATAGTAATTTGTAACTTTCAAATATGCTAGAAACTTCTAGAGCTATCCACACAATTAGTTATCTATAGATTTATCTAGAAGTTTGTAAATAAATATGTAAATAAAATACTCTAGAAACATCTAGCTTTTTTCTAGGTTTCAAGGAATTCTAGAGAATTCCTTTGGATAAAAATAAATTAATATGTATCTAGAGAACTCCTTAACTCTTTAGAATTCTCCATAGAGTTCTCTCAAACACCTATAAATAGAGGTGTTATCTCCTTTTTTATGTAATCAAGAAAAACCAAAACTTAAATTAAGAAAGTGCCAAAGCACAATATTAGAAGTTTCTCTCTATATTTGTCTCTCCATTCTAAATAATCCCCTGCTCTCTTTCATTGCCTCCAACAGTTAAAACGCTGACGACTCATTAAAGTTTCTTTTTCTATTTATAACCAAAAAAAAAATTAGGTCTTTTCTATAATTAATGTTTAGGATTTTATTTTCAATGTTTGTATTATATTTTCTAGATTTTGGATTTTCTTTTCTATATTTATACATAAAATTTTTAGATTTATTTATCTTTATGTTTTAGTAATAAGTATAATGATTCGCGGGACTTTCCTTTCCGGTGAGATTGACTTCTCTCCCTCCTTATGAATTGAAATTGAATATCTTTCCTTCTGGAAATTGAGATAATTGAGATCTCCTATAATTGAAATTAAAATTGGGAAGAGACAAGATTTTCTATATTGAAATTGAATTGAACCAAAAAAATCTTCCATCTTGAAATTGAAATTGAACCAAGGATTTTTTTCATCTTCAAATTGCAATTTAACCCATAATCTTTTCGTCATAATGAGACTTAAAAAGGAGATGAGAAATATTACACATAAAATTCTAAATTTTCAATTTTGTGACTAATAATTTAATTTTTAAAAAGTGTCGAATGCATTGTAGACTAATTAATGAGACGTAAAACTGAAAGTTCTTAGACAAAATTAAAATTTTCACTGACACATTAGTACAATGATGGTTAGATTTTAAAGTTTCTTGACTTACTAGTTAGGCATCTGTCATAAAATATATACATAAATATATATATATGTAGAAAAAAAAAGTTATGCATCTAAAAATTTAAAGACTAAATTTATTATTCCAACTTTGATATTTTAATCTTCTATGATATTATAATTGAAAATTCAAGAACTTATTTGAGACAAAGTAAAAAATTCAGAACTTAGTAGACAGTAAGAGTGTTATATTAGAAACATAACTTTATTTAAATAATAAGTTTAGTAAAAATAAAAATACACTTTTTAGTCTTTGAGTTTGGAGATAGGTTTCTATTTAATGTGTAAATTTCGAAAAGTGACAGTTTGGTCCGACCTTTAGAAAATAGTTCTAAAACATTCATGAGGTTAAATTTTATAACGAAATGGTGACGTGACTGGGTGAATTGGATATTTATTTATTTTTAGGGAAAAAAACACGTATGGTCCCTTAGGTTTGAGGTAGCTAGGTGTCTATTAGTCATTTGAAATTTCTAAATGAACATTTTTGGAAATAGTCTTTGACCGTGAGTTGACAATTAGTGGCTTTCCATCCCTCTCCTCTTCCTCTCTCTTTCTCTCTCCCCCATCTCCGACCAACAATTGGGACCATTTTTCTTCCTTTTTTTTTCTTTTTTTGAAAATGATTTCATTTTCCTTTTTTACATATCACTGTGATTTTTTCCTCTCTTTAACATATATTTTAACTTTCTAACTTTTTAAAAAGAAAACTAAAAATGATTATTAAATATATTTGGTTTTATGTTTTTTCTTAAAAAAACAAAAACCAACAAATTTTTATAGTCTTTATTTTTTTAAAACTAAAAATAGAAAGTAGAAAACAAAAATCCAAAAACTAAAAATAGAAATAGTTTTCAAAGAGTATAATTATTAATTTAGTTTTTAGGAGGTGTTAATTAGTGTTAAATGAGTTAAATTTTTAAAAGATTGTTGCTAAAAAAAAGTTTTATCATGCCAATTTGATGCTAAATTAATTTTTCGAAAACATATTTAAATTCTTAACTAAATTTAAAAAACAAAAACAAAATTTATGCTTTGGTTTACAAATCTTGGCCTAGTTTTTGAAACTATTTGTAAGAACTATATAATAAAATAAAATAAAAAACATAGGTGAAAGTATTGTTTCTAGGCTTTATCCAAAAATAGAAAACTAAAAACAAAATGGTTATCAAAGGAGGGCTAAAAACTTTTTTTTACAAACTAATTGAGGGGCCGTTTGATAAGTATTTTTTTTTTTATAATTGAGGACGATCGTGGTCCGAATGCTGGGCCAGGGGCATTACATAATAGAGAACGGAACGCCTACTAGTACGATGTGGTTTGGGGACGAAAAAACATAAGCTGGTGGACACGTGACGTCCGAGAGTAGAGAGGATGTGTACATTGATGAACTAGCACCACATATGAATGAGAGAGATAGATCCTGAGATCATGGAAAACATTGTTAAGAAAGGCTTACAACAATTGTAGTTACTACCTATACTAACAAGGTGCACCTTCCTTTTCGGTGGCTCAATTATAAGAACTCTAAAGTTAAGCATGCCTGGGTTGGAGCAATTTTTGGTTGGATGACTCCTACTTGATTTCTAAGAAGCATGTGAGTGAGGACAAAACATGCTAAAAGGACAAGTATTGACCTATGACAGTCTTCACTCTTCTAAGTAGCTCAAGGTCACTACGGATGCAGAGGAATTCCAGGGCAATTAAGTGCTGAATCGGATTCTAAATACTAGGCCTTAGGTGTTACAATTTCTAAGCTTGATTTTTAAAAGCAGAAAACAAAAAATGAAACGACTATCAAATGAGGTATAATTTTTTTTTTTTGCCAATATGAGTAAAGCTAAACATATAAAACATTCATCAACATATCTCAACATTCGAGAAGTTGGAATCTCCACTCGTACATATAATCGAATGCCCAATAAGAATATTATTGAGGCAACTGCAGAAATGACCAAAATAAATAAGACGTTTTAAAAAGTGACCAAACATATCAGATATTGTACAAACTGCTAAATGATATTTTTTTTAGAATCTTAATTATTATTTTAGACAAATATACCCCTATAACAAATGACATGTATATATGATTAATTTGAGGGATTTATTTGGTACTTGCAAAAACAACAAACCTTGATTGTAGGAACGAAGTCTAAATAATCAAATTTAAACAATTAAAATCTAATTTAAAATTGATGCTCTATATTTTGAAATCAAGTATTTTGAAAGTAGATAAATAAAAAATTATTCAAAATTTGACTAATGTATAAAATTTATAAATTTCTAGGTTAAAATCTAAAATTTTAAATTTTAAATTTCTAGATGGGAGGGGTAAATATGTTTATTAGGTTCATAGCCCTAAAATCAAATCAAATCAAACCTACCTTGTCACATGAGGTTGAAGGGTTTCTTCCCATTGTTTCTATTCTTATTTTTTTGGTTTGTCAAGTTCCTCTCCGTTGGATTCAAAGCTGTCGTCCGTTTCATAGTGTCGTCGTGCCGTCTTGCCTCCATTCCCATGATTAAGTCGCCTTGTCGTCCATCCATTCTAAGTCATCTTGTCATCCATTTGTTCAAAGTCGTCTTGCTGTCCGTTCAAAACTTTAGGTTCATGTTAGGAAGGAGGTTGTAAAAAATGGCAAGGACAAACATGTTATCTCTGATTTAGAAGATGATGATGGCCATATATTTTTTAATCGCTTTAGTAACATATGTACACTGTATATATCAGTAAATATACGTATAACTACTGGTGAGTTGTAGTACGTACTTCCATTTATGGGGTCAATGTTAGTATCTACACTGGTCTGTTGGTGTCGCACTTCCATTCATGCATTGATGGTGAGTTGTGGCACTAAAGTCGCATTTCTATTTATGGGGTCAATGTCATTATCAATAGTGATCTGCACTGATCCCGCACTTCTATTAATCTGGGGTCAATATGTTGCAACAACAGTCGCTTTCCAACTCAATCAACAAAACCATTAGAACTCATGTCACATCTCTATCTTTAGATAACCTAATAATGACGACTTGTTTACAACATTCTTGAATAACAAGCGGCGTGCAACTTTCTTTTTATCGGGTAAATAAATATTTCTTGTAATTCATATAATGAAATGTGATAAAATAGAGTCATTACGAATTGACATATGAGTGATTTTGAAATCGTTGTAGACATTGTTGTGGTCTCAAGTACCATCATATGTAAATGTAATCAATACAAAATCTATTGTTGCAAAGAGGGAGAGCTTGGAAGGATGAGACATATAATCTACCGTTGTAGGAGAGAACTTGGAAGAATGAGAGATCGTCCACTTGAGCAATATTGTCAATCAAATCAATCGGTCGAGGGGAGAGTTTGGGGGAATGAGAGATCACCATTGAGACTAAAATTTAAATGGTGGAGATATAAAATCCAATAGGGTAAATCCCTTAGGGACGTTTGTTTTTTGGAATGCAAATATCCAGCATCTTCAGATGTTTGAAATTTTAAATGTTGTACGACATCTTCAGATAACCATGTTTGTTTTGTTAGAAAATTTATAAAGAAAAATATATGAAAAACGACATATTCATATAATTTAATATATTAATTTGATATAATAAATTTATTTTTATTAATTTAGTATTTTGTTTTTTTTATATTAATTTCGTATATATTAATTTTTACGTTATTTTGCAGAATTCATATTAATTTAAGACTTTTTTTTAAGTTATTAATATTAAATATAAATTTCATTTTAACTTTAATATTTTTTTTCAAAGACAATTATGTAATTAATGTTATATGAGGTGAACTTTATTTATCATGTTATCAAATTATATTTTTTTTAAGAAAAAAATATCAAACGTATGTTGGTGGTTAAAAAAACGTTGCTTTAAAATTATATATTTAAGATAATAAATTTTAATGATAATAATTCCTTCTAAATATTAAAAATAAATTGAGAAATTATATAAATTAATTGAAGTTTATTTTATATGTAATATATAAATATAGTTAATTGCATAAAGTTATTCATTAGTCCATAAGTACATTAATCTATTTCAATTATAAAATTAAAAATAAATGTATAGAAAATTGATGCAAGAAAAATATATGAAAAACGAACTAAGGGCAAAATTGTAGAGAGGAGATGCCCTGAAATAGGAATCTCCGGAATTAACTTAAATGCCTTCCGTATGGTATCCTAGGATATCCAGACATCTTAAGATATATGACTATCTTACACTACTAAAAAAAACATGGGAATATAGTGTCCGTCTCACAGACTCTTGAATTTCCACTAAACAAATGATCCTTTAAATGTGGAAAAATGAGGTTGGTTTAAATTTCTGTTAGGTGGTTTTAAATGAGAAGTGACAAAAAAAAAAAGATTTAAGGGAAAAGTTAGAAAATCATCCATTTTTTTAAATTTTCTAAAAATTAATTTAACTCTTCGTGCAAAATGTGATATTATTGCCATTTATTAAAACAGGTGCCCAAATTTAACCACTACCTTGAATTTCTCAATCTTTTATTATTGACCCAAGAAACAAAAGGGTTAAGGTTGGAAGCCTACTTTGGTCCTTAAAAAATAAAAATAAAAAAACTATTTCGATCGTTGTTATTATTCTGCCATATAATATCTATCTACAAATACTTGCTTCAATGAACTTATTTTTCTACTATATGTACCCATATCGACACGTTAATACACATACTCCAAATAATTTTATTCTTATGTAAATAATTAATGGCAAAATAATGATGAGAACCAAATTAATTATATTTTAAAATTAGAGGTTAAAATAGATATTTTTAAATTAAAGGGACCTTAGAAGCCTGAAAATTAATGGACTAAAATAAACTTTTAAAAGTTCAGAAACAACAGTTGAATAATTTTGAAAGCTCGGAAATGTGGCGCAAACCTTAATTTTTTTTGGAACTGACAAAATATATATATATATATATTTATTTATTAGTATCTTAACTTTTTAAAAAACAGTATTAGGTCATTGCCACCTAAAATTCACTCATTCAATACTCGTGCTTAGCCTACCTATGTAACTCTAACATGCTACATCAGTATGTTGATACTTAATGTATATATTTGATGATATTTAATATATATATTTAAAGTCATGTTATCCATCTAACAAATAAATAACAAAATATATATATATATATAAAAGTTTAAAGACCCTTTTTTTTATAAAAAACAAAACAAAAGATAAACTTCATTAACAAACAAGCGTGGCCATATAGGCCAATCAATATGGGATATCAAACTCCCAGTCATTACTTTCCTCAACAAAGGGAGTAAGCACTACCGTTTTTATCTCTGTCCACCTTACTCAAACAGATATCCTTCGAGCACATTATTTCGTGGATCACCCACACAATTTTACTGAGATCGTCTTCTTTCTTTTGCAGTAACTTCACCACCTCGATCGAATCAATCTCTACTCGAATAGGGTAAGACACCCTACAAAACAGGTTCTGCAAACCTTCTAAGATAGCCATGACCTCCAGAATCTTCACACTCTTTCAAACGTCGACGAAACGGTTACCTGCAAAGATGACAACACCTTCCCAATTTCGCAATACCCAGCCCAAACCCCCTTTCTGATGAGTCTCCAACCATGTGGCGTTATCACTCAACGTCCAAATATGAAGAGGGGGGTTTCCAATTTATTATTGGTTTTGGAGCTCTGCTGATTTTGTGTCCTGTTACTGTGCAAAGTGTTTGTGACTCCAATCTGGTACCATTTCCTGCGATAGAGAAGAACTTGTGAACTAGGTTGCTCCATTTTAAAAATCACATTATTTCTACGCGTCCAAATCGCCCACGAGCATATCATAAAAACCTACAGCTGTTCCATGGTCACATTATTGAACATCCAATCCCAATAGTCCCAGATTTAACAGCTTCTCTTGTCAATAACAAAAAAACCCAAATCAGAATTAAAAAAAAAAAGTATTTCTAATCGGTTTTGTTACCTTATAATCCTAGAACAAATGAATCACCGTTTCTTCATCGTTCTTGCAAATAACACAAAACAAGTCAGTAGAGATTCCTTTTTCTTGCAAAGATTAGTTTTTGTAGGAATAATGTCCTTCAACTCAGGAACCTCCAACTCTGTTTTGCTAACATTGCCTGGTTGAGAGAAGTGATGTCTCAAAAGCCCATTCCCTCTTGATCCTTCCTGATACATAGAAGCTTCCATCTTTGCCAGTGGATTTTCCTGTCCTTTAGTTGACCTTCACCAAAAGCGTGATCCACTACAATGAAAATGAGACGAAATATTTCGTCGCTAATCATCATCAGCGACGAAAATGTGATCGTCACTAAGCCCGTCGCGCAAAAGGCGTCATGAGTGGACTAAAAAACTAATTCCAAACATTTTTTTGACTAAAAAACCCTAAAAGAATAACCTTAAAAGAAAATGCAGTGGAGAACAAAAATGGAAGAGGATTGAAGAGGCAAAACAAAATGGAGGAGAAAAGGGGTTGGGGCGTGTTAAAGGGGGCTGGGTTTTCGTCGTATATGTCAAAATAGAGCCAAAATGGGTGCCAAAATGCCAAAATGTGTTTTGGTACCCGCTTAACTTATGTGACGAATTTAATTTTTGTCGCTTCTGCAGTGACATTTAATTTTCGTTGCTTGAATTATTTTCGCCCCTAAATAATGTTGTTGTAGACCTTTTTGTTGTAGTGTGAGAAAATGGAATGAAATTTATTTCAAAGAGAAGTCGGAAGTTTAAAACAGCTATGCACGTGGGATTGCCTTTAATCAAAATTCTTTACCACCCACTGAAAAAAACTTTCCTTTCCGTCCCTGTAAAAGTCTTCCCGAGCCTATCTTTCAAAGAGCTAAAAACTTGACCCCTGTTTCTAGAAACTTGAGATGACAATCCAAAATACTATCCCAACTGAGCAAAGAAAGGGACGTTAAGTTCTGTTATGATGTAGTGGATCCTTGTTTGGCTTGTGTTCTTGCTTGTCATAAATAGAGACTTCTCGAAATTGATGGTTTGATCCAAAGCCTTTTCATAGGTACTAAGAATCTCTTTAATAGTTTAACAATCTTTCCGAGGTGCATGAAGAAAATAAGGCTGTCATCTGCAAAAATAATAATAGTAATAAATGTGTGATTGAAGGACAGTATTTACTAATACTAAAGCCGTTAAAATTGTGTTTCTCTTCTTCTTGTGTGAGAAGAGCAAATAAATCTTCGGAGCACAAAAAAAAAAAAAGGTAAGGGGATA
>NW_019104600.1:159431-212976 GCF_001995035.1 Momordica charantia
AATTCTATGTCACCTATAGTAGTAGATATCATAGTTATATCAGAAGTAAATCAATTTCATACCATATGTATATCAAACATATATCACATATATATCAGGAGTATATCTATCAATCACTAGTATATCAGAAGTCAATCAGAAGTAATTTATTGTTGGTTCGGGCCTGTAGGGTATATTTGTAATTTATAACGTGGGCCTCCGTTTTTTTGCCAAAAAAAATGCTATATTTGAAAATCTCAAACCTTATTGCTATTTTGCTTATTTTCCTAACTTTTTTTTGTCATATCTCAAGTTGCCCCTTAAAATAATCTAGTTTTAAAAATAAATTAAAAAATAATATTAGTTTAAAAATAACTACAAAATAAATGTAATTTAAATAAATAAATTCAGATGTAAGTTAGGTTTTCAAAACCATTGACAAAAATAAAAGTCAAAACTCGCGATACAATGCCTACAATTCTCGTGCAAACGTGTATATTTGACGTGACAAGTGATTAGGCGAAAATCACTTTTTTTTCTTTTGGTACGCGACTTCCACATTTTTATTTTTATTTATATTTTAATTTATATATTGTTATTTTATTAATATTGCGAAATTTTAATTAAAATATGATTAAATTTTTTATTTTTTTATTTTAAATTTGGATTAAAATGTCATTTAAAGTCTAAAAGTTTAAAATTATATTAAAAACAAATTCGATGATTAAAATGTCATTTAGCTTCTCGTGTTTCGTCTTCGTATGTTCTATAAAATAACATTTAAATTTAATGTAAACTAAATCGATAAAAAATTATTAAATTAATAAAAACATAAAAGTCAAGGTATAAATTACATGAAACCTACATGTTTTTTGTCATTTACATAGCGAAATACATAGCTTTAAAATAAAACCGAAATTTTGGGATATGTATAATTAGAATTTTGTTTGTTTTATAATTATTTCTATGGATAAATATCACATTTAATTTTATTGTGGAAGTAAGGATTACTTCCTTTTGTAAACACTGGTAATACTGTATTACCACGTGCAATGCACGTATAAATTTTTTTTAATTATAAGATAACTTAAATTTTATATAATTTCACGTAAAATATTTTAAGTATAATTATTTTAAAAAATAATTAAGATTAATTTTTATATATATTTATTATTAATGACAGCTAATTACTAATAATAAAATGTACTATTTATAATTATTTTTTAAATATACTATTTATAATTAATTGTTAATGATATATTTTGTAAATAAATAAATTAAAAGTAAAGGAAAAAATTATATATTAATAAAAAAGTAAATAGGTACTTTAATATTTTTATTTTTGAATTATTTCAATCTAATATGGGTCATTTATTTGTTTTTTAATATTTTGTTTGTTTATTAAATATTTGTTTAGAGTTGACATTTTGTTATATATGTTGAATTTTTTAATTAAATATAAATTATTTTATTGATTTAATTTTATATTATAATTAAAATTATTAAAGAAAAATTCTTCAAATTATTATTAGAAAATAAAATGACCAAAAGTTTTATATTCCACCTTTTATACAAATTATTGTTTATAATTAATTTATTAATTAAACATTTTTTTATATATTGACTTCTATGATTGTTTTTTTTTCAACAATAAGACCATGAACTTGTAATTATCTATATTTTAAACAAATATTCTAAATAAAATTGCTCAAAAAAAAAACATTCCAAATAAAAAAAATACACTAAACAATAAAAAACATTAGTAACAAAAAAAAATCCAAATCCTAAAATAAATAAAATTGCTAAAAAAAAGCATTCCAAATAAAAAACACACTAATTAGAAAAATAACAATAGTAACAAAAAAAAAATCCAAGTACTTACTATACACTCATCTTTTAGAGTAAATATGCTCAGATTGCTTGACAGATACTATTATTCGACTTTGTAAAATTGTGGAATGGTAATGTCACAAACCTAGTATTCGAGATATGTAGATTCGACACATGCCTCCCTTGCAACTTGATGAATATGTTACAAATATCTCGAGATGTTTTCAAGATTGAATCATCTTTGAGAGATGTTTCAAGGAACTAAGAATAAAAAAGTATTGAAACTTGTGGAAAACATGTAGAAGAAAGGTTATTTTTATAGTAGTAGAGGATAAAACGTTACAAAAGCTTTTCAAATTCTAAAACTCTTAAAATTCTAGTATGAATTTTAATTAAAGAAAAAATTAATTTTATGTTGTTGAAAACTTTTTGCATTCTAACCTTTTCTATTCCATGCATTTATAGTATGGATAATTAATAATTAATAATTAATAATTAATTTAATATTTGTAATAATATATTAATGGCATAATTTGTAAATTTAGTAAAGGGCAAAAGTGTCAAAAAATGTTTTTCTACCTCCTACCTTTTTAATATAGTATAGATATAGATATAGATATAGATTTACTCCTTTTATTTTAAAATTTGTTACAGTTTAGTCAATAAATTTTTTCAATTTACATTTAATTTTATTTTATTGGGAGTAATGTTTACTTTCTCTTTGTAACAATTTATTCCTTTTATTTTAAAATTTGTTACAATTTAGTTGATAAGTTTTTTCAATTTTAGTGCAGGCTAATTTAGTTGCGTACAAAATGTCGGTGAGTGGTAATAATATTTCTTAT
This sequence comes from Momordica charantia, assembly GCF_001995035.1. The sequence continues at coordinate 162,086 of NW_019104600.1, forward strand.
ATACATAGAACAATAACAAAATAATGAGTTATTTAAAAAAAACAAAATAATTAGTAATTAAATATGTTTACATACTACTAAATCGTTACATATAAAGAAACAACATTGTTACAAATTTAGACCGAGCGATCGAATTATTTATTTATTTATTTTTCAACCTCCTTTTAAATGGTAATGTTGCGGGGAATTCTGTAAACTCTATCATTCTGCCGCAACTAATTTTGTGATTTAGCCCAATTATCCACCACCCCCCAGTCTGATCAAAAGAACAATGGCGTCTTATCCTTCTTCTTCTTCTTCTTCAGCTCTCTCAAGAATATCTAATCTCAGTAGACACTTCCACCCTTCAGACTCGAGAAACACAGATAACCCACAGGTCAGAATCATCAAAATTATCTCTTTGAACTACTTTTCCATCTTTTGCTTACTGATGTGTCTTCTTCTGTAATGTTGAAAGGGTGCCATTGACGCTTCAAATGGAGGAGGCCTAATTAAGATGTCTGCCGAAGTTTCTGCTGCCTTGTCTCGCGGCCATCCCGTTGTTGCCCTTGAATCAACCATCATCTCACATGGTGACTCTGTTTTTCTTTGCCATTTCAATAATTTCATGCCATGAGCTTTCGGGTTTTGTAGAATTATTTTAAACTTTTGATCCCCTTTCGTCAAAACTAGTTTTCTTCATCCTTATGATGGATGATGATATGATTGTACCTTGGACAAACTTGGACAAAAAGAAACAAAGTGACTCGGACAAATCTTGTAATGGATCAAACACTAATATTGTGTATGATTCTCAGAGTAGAAGAACCATTGCATTTGAAATTAATTGGTTTTACAGGAGCTTGAAACACAGTAGGGGGCATTACAAAAATGAAGATTCATTTCTGATGACTTAGGCTGTAGGATCCAATAATGTTAAGTTTGAAAACTAGGCAAATTAGTGAAGGTCGACTATTTTTGGATATTCAAAAACTAATGAACACAATAAAATTGTTATTCTTTTCATTCATTTCGTAATAGTTGGAAGCTGTTTTCGCTCTTTGTATCTAGGGATGCCATATCCACAAAATCTGGAAACTGCAAAGGAAGTAGAGGCGATAGTGAGGAAGAATGGAGCAGTTCCTGCAACTGTAGCGATTTTAGATGGCACACCATGCGTAGGTGTTTATATTAAACTACTCTATCTCTATATACTTGTTGACACTGCTTGTGCTTGCTAATGATAGTCTTACACAATTTATTAACCATCTAGATATATTTGAAGGCCTACAACTTCAATGTAATGAGTGAACTAAATTTCGTGTCATGGTTTGAACTGATTTCAATTTTTGATTGTTTAACGCATTGACTTGTGCTTGAAAATGGTAAAACTTTGTGCTGATGCTTCTTGGGGCTTCTTTGGAGATCATGAAGTCACCAATGAATTGTCGAGGTGATAGATCAGATCCGGACACGGTTGCTGCTTTACGGCGATTCGGACAATTATGATCTTCAATATATCTTTGAGACATAATTTTGCATAATGTATGTCTCTGTAAGTGGTAGTTGTAGTGTCTCAACCTCATCCTTGAAGATGAAATTGTGTGTTGCTCGACATATCAAATAATATATCTATGTCCTGCCCATTGATTTGGCCTTCTATGCACGTGGTCTTTGGCTCTTTGAGACCTGCCTACTACTTAGTCTCCTCGTCTTCTATTAGATTAGTAACTGCAACAGTTAGTTCTTGCATCCTTTCCATGGAGCAAACTTTTATCACAATTAACAAAAGCTCGTTCTCTGGGAAACTTTCACTCCAATTCAGATAACTTCTTAAATTCCATCCAACCCTTCCTGTTGATCGAGTTTTGTTAATGTGTCCAACCAATCTAGCCCTTGAAGTCAACTAATTCAGAAGAATCAACCCATCCCATGTATGATGTATCCAACCCTCCGTATCCATACTGGAAAACACTACCCTTTCTAGCTTTCTCACTCTCAACTTGCTCATGGAGAAGTATCCCCGCCAATTTTCCCAATGTAAGCATGTGCACTCACAAGGGCTCCACCTTCCCCCATTGGTTTCTTAAGCTTTTGGAGTTTCCACTTCCACTCAAGTTTTGGGAATGGTTATACATCGTTGCCCCCAATTTCTCATGCAGAGCTTCCATGATTCTCTCTAGGGTTGCTGGCTTGATACATGGCCCAAGGTTGTAGTGCCCTGATTCCAAACAATATGTTCTCTACTCATAACTTGAAGTAGTTTCAAGTGTTACTTTGAGTTAAGAAGAGTTACAGCTAGAAAAGATTTCAAGAGTCCAAAGTCTTTCAACAAACTCACTTTCTAATAATTGTATATTTTGCCTTTCTCCTCTTCTCCCCTTTTAGCCCAGGTTCCTCTTTATTTCCTTTGTTCTCGTGCATGGTTTCCTACCGAATATAAATATAACCAACTATTAAAGGACACCTCTAATAACTCCCTACTATTTATTGCCCTGCATTTCTGGCTAGATATTCTCTTCTTCCTCAGTGATTTTCTCATTGTCAGCAAGCAGAACAGTTTAGTTTTTCTTCTCACGTCGTTTATACATGAAGAACATGGGGATTCTATAACTTGCATTTTGAGGACAGCCCCCTTTTCATTTCCAGGTATAATGGTGTGTGCTTTACTAAGAAGTGGTCTAGTTGGGGGTCTAGACCATGTTCTAGTGTATTGTCCTTTTACCTTCTGCGTGTGGAATTAGTTTTTCCCGTGCTTTGGTATCTTATGGGTTCACTACTGCAAGAGTGACTCTGTGTTGAAAGGAGCTCTAAAGCAGTTATCATTTGACAATATCTTTTTGGAGTGTGGTATTGTAACATATTTGTTGAGGAATTTGCAGAGGTATGAAATTGTTTTGGAGGAAAAAGGCTTTGGATGCATTGAATTGGAATAGAGTCTATTTACCACCAACCCTTCTGCTAATTTCACTTCATTGTTGAAAGTATTCATTCAGAATTAAAACTTCAAAACTTTCCTTATGTTGGTTCTGTTTTTCCCACAACTACTTATCTCATTGATTGCTGCATTTTCACTTTGAGATTTCTAACTCTGTGGAGCTCTCTGTATGCAGGCCTAAATGAGGAAGAATTGGAGAGGTTGAGTATTCTGGGACACCGAGTCCAAAAGACTGCTAGGAGGGATATAGCACAAGTTGTGAGTATTAGTTTACCTTTTGTTTTGTCATTGACCAATTTGGTAATGTAATGAAATTTACTCAGAAATTATCAAGGTTTGAACTTAAATTGAATATTTGAATAATAGTCATAAAAATATCGATGTTGGTAGTTGTATGATATAATAATTATTTCCTTTCCTTTTCTCCATTAGTCTTAATTATAGGACATGGACTTATTATAAACTACGTGGTAGTTTATAATTAATGTGTTTTTTTGGAAATATGCTTTTTACATGGATAATTACATGTTATCTCGTCATGTCTTATAAGGTGGCTAGCAGAGGAAATGGTGCTACTACTGTTTCTGCAACAATGTTCTTTGCTTCTATGGTAAGCACCTCATGGTGGTTCCGTCGTATTCTGCATTTGATTCAATAAACATACTTCATCATTTTGCAGTCTTTTAACCTTCTCACCAGTTATTTACGTGGAATTATTGTAGGTTGGTATCTCTGTGTTTGTGACTGGGGGCATTGGAGGAGTTCATAGACATGGTGAACAAAGTAAGATACGTTTGTTTACAGTTTGGAACAATTATTTTGGGGAAGGGTGGGCGAGGGAAGATACTTTCATTTACAAGCTAGAAAGAGAGAAAATGATTGAGACAAAAACTCATGTGATGAACAAAATTAGAAGCGAGATATGGAGGAGAACAAAAGAATGATTGATGATATGCATGGTCAATCAAGATACATTCATAAGCTATAGAGAGAGAGGGAGGGAGGGAGGGATTGGAGAAATGGGTGCACAACCTCAAAGCAAGGGCATTTGTGGAAGGCTTGGAGAGCATGCTTTCGTGCACGATTTTGAGTGATGTATAGATTAGATTGCACCTTTCTCTTATCAATCATGGGCCTTACAGCTTTTGTAGAATCGATAGCTTTATCTTAAATCATATTCGTGTATTGCTCCCACTTCGGTCCAATGGTGTCTAATGGAATATGGAGATGTTAGTTGGATTCTTTGCGAGCTTTTTGACAAATTTTTCTCCTAAGGTTCTCTGGTAAGTCAAATATTAATTTAGTTTTTTACTGGATGCTCACGCTGAGATTATAGATCATCACATTAATTTTTTTCTGGAGTGTTCAACATAAAGTTCTGACATGTTAATGTTTCAACATGGAGCATTGAATAACTTTATCGATCTCCCGTACTTATTTTCAACTGCTTTTTGCAGCACTGGACATATCTTCTGATCTCACTGAGCTAGGAAGAACTCCTGTAGCAGTCATCTCGGCTGGTGTAAAATCAATTTTAGACATTCCTAGGACACTTGAATATTTGGTACAGTTGTCTATTTCTCTCCCTTCAATCTTTCTACACATCATGCACTTTTCTTTTTAATCTATTCACTGTCCCAAAAATATCATTAACAGGAAACCCAAGGAGTGTGTGTTGCAGCTTACGGGACGAACGAGTTTCCTGCATTTTTCACTGAAACCAGTGGCTGCAAGGTATTTACCTAAATATCTGCTTTTTGCCTTCTAGATCTCTATATATTTCTAATGCTGCTGGTAATTTACCAAAGCCAAAAAGTTTCTTCACTTCCTCTATTTAGTTTAACGGGTATTAAATTCCAGTTATATTGTCCCTAATATTTGGTGTTATATCAAGCCCCTAAGTGACAGCTTAGTTGGCAAGAGTTTGGGGTCTCTTGTTCATATTGGCTCAGAAGTCTCAAGTTTCAGAACTTCTGGTGAGTTTAATATCAATAACCTTTGAAGTCTCTCCAGTTTAAGCCTTGGGCTGGGCACGGGTGCCCCTGGATATAGGAGAGCAAAGCTCTGACTCAAGTTCTAAAATATATATATATATATGGTGTTATACCTAAAGATAATCTTTAAGTTTGTGGTTGGTTATCTTCACTCATTCTATAGTTAGGGTGTAAATTTTCACTGGTTGATGTGCTAGAATGTTCTTTATTTGAAACTAAGATTGCTTTTTTGTTCATGACATACAAAATGCAGGCGCCTTGTCGTGTCGATACCCCAGAAGATGCTGCAAAGCTTATTGGCAAGTCACTACAGAGCTTTCAACCTTTGTTGATCTAATAATAGACTTCTTGAATATTTCTTCGCATAGTTGGCAATCTTGTGATTTATTCCATTGTTTTCTTTATTTATTTATTTTTTATGGTCTTCCTCTGCAGATGCCAACTTTAAGCTTGGGCTTGGAAGTGGAATTCTGATTGCTGTTCCAATTCCAAAAGAGCATTCTGCTTCCGGAAGCTTAACTGAGAATGCAATACAAAGCGCACTTCAAGAAGCTCGGTAAATAATAAAGAGTTGAAGCTATTATTCAGAAGAACTACTAATAAAGTCAGAATATTACTTATATTTCTCTTTTAATTATTTTGAAATATAACATTGCAAATATGAAATGAAGATTTGAACCTTTTGACTTGTAGGAGAGGATGCCTTTACCAGTAAACTCAAAAACTCTTTTTATTTGTATGTATCGATTACAGGGAGAAGAATATACTTGGAAATGCTGAAACTCCGTTCTTACTTAAAAGAGTGAATGAGCTTACTGGAGGAGCCTCGCTTGCTTCAAGTATCCTTCAATTGAGACCATTTTTTTTTCCAAATATTTTTAATCATAACGAACATGCATTGTCAGTTAGGCTAACAAGGAAGTTTTCGCATATTTCTTACATGATCGAGACGAAGCGAAAAAAGTTATTTATTTATTTTTTTACTTTTCCAAGCTATCATATTCAGACCTGGATTTTTGTTTTAAGCTTATGTTTCTTGGTTTCCTTAACTTCCCCAAGATATTGCACTTGTTAAGAATAATGCTATTGTTGGGGCTGGAATTGCTGTAGCCCTTGCCAAGCTTAGAGTCTAATAGCAGGAAGTATTTTCAAGTACTTTTTTTTTTCGTTTTTTTTTATTAATAGAATAACAATGGCCAAATAATTGTATTGTATGGTCATTGGAAAAACAATCTGTTAAGGCAGCCTAACTCTTTGTTTTTAATTTCATTTATTGGTTGGGATAGTTCAGATATAGCAATGTGATGAACATCACATCAGAGAATTTCCTCTCTTAAGTTAGTATGTTAAATTGTGTGTGCTCGTGCGTGTGTGATAAGAACCTGAATAAACGCTCGATATAAAAGAGGAAGACGAGTAATCTTCCAACAATCTTACGACAAAAGTGTAACAATTTCGTGCGTAGCTCCTATCCTTGTTGATTAAAGAAAATATGTTGACTTGGTCATTTTGAATTTGGCGACAAAAAATTGGGGATCGAAAAACTTAGGCGCCATTTGATAATCATTTTATTTTTGGTTTTCTGTTTTTGAAAATAAAACTTGTAAATACTATTTCACATTTGTATTTCTTTACTTTATCATCTACTTCTTTGAAAACGTTTTTAAAATCAAAGTCAAAATTTGAAAACTAAGAAAGTAGTTTTTCAAAAACTTGTTTTTTATTTTTAAATTTTGACCCAGAAATCAGTTGTATTTTTAAGAAATGTTGAGCATACTTAAAAAAAAAAGTGAGAAAACAAGCATAATTTTTAAAGTAAAATTAAAATAGTTATCAAACGATTCTTGTTTGCGCTTTCAAATGGGAGAGTACACTTTGAATGCAACATTGATTTGGGCAAAATAATGATATGGTAGAGTTGGTAGAATTTGATGCCTTTTAAGAAATAGTTTGTTTTTCGAGAATGTAGATCTGACATCTATAAATGTATGCCAATGCTCGGAATTTTAGATGTCATATAGAATGTTCAAAAAATGTCCTTATGAATATTTATATAATTTATAAATTCATTTAATATAATAAATTTATTTGAATTAATTTAATATTTTTAGTTTTTTATATGTTATTTTGTAGAATAAATTAATTCAGATTAACTCAATATAAATTTTATTTTCAACTTTAATAGTTTTCCAAAAAGACAATCATATCATTTATGCTGGTAGTAAAATGAAATTTACTTATCCTATCATCAAAATATGACAAGTATGTTGGTAGTAAAAAAAAATGTTGCTTTAAAATTATATATTTATGATAATAAATATTATTAATAATGTAATTCCTTCAAAATATTAAAAATAAATGGATATATTATATAATTTTATTGCAATTTATTTTACATGTAAATCTAATGTACAAATATGGTTAATAGCATAAAGTTGATTATTAGACGATGAATTCATTAATTTATTTTAAATATAAATTTTAAAATAAGACTAAAGAATTTTTTTGAGGAAAAATTTAAAAAAATTGATGAAAGAAAATACATGAAAAAAAAAAGTAAAAAGATGGATGCCCTCAAAACGGGAATTTTGGAAACCCGTGTTTCAAAAGGGCATCCAAAACTCGTAAGATGTTGTATGGGCATCCTACGATACTCGAGCATCTCAAGATTCCCGAATACCCTACATTCTCATAAAAACAAACATTGGAATCTAGACTCCTGTCCAATGGGAATCTCGGATTCCCACGAAACAAACCGTCCCTAGATGTTATGTTTATGGGCAAGAAACTTGACTCTTTGATCAACAAGGAATTGCTTTGGCATAAAGAGTATTACTCCAAGTTTTACCGACTAATCTCAACTAGCATTTATTAATTGTTTCTCTTTAAATTTGGGTGTTCCGGATCATACTCCTTATGTTATTATGCTTATGGTCCCACTCTCGCTAATCTAGCTTTAAAGTCAACTCCAAAAGTTACTAGGGGATCCGTTTGATAACCCTCTCATTTTTTGTTTGCTATTTCCTCTTTTTTAAAAAAACATGACTATTTCTTTTCTTCATTTTTTCCTATGAAAAAAATAAGAAAAGTTGGTTTTGTTAGAGACGGGAACAAGAAATAGATTGTTTTTTTTCCTCCAAAATTTATATACAAATTTGGGAACATTTCTAAAAGAATGAGAAAAAATAAATATAAATAGTTGTGAAATTTTTAGGTTTCTTAATAAAACTAGAAATAAGAAACGAGACGTTAGGACTAGTTTGGTAATGTTTCTGTTTCTTATTTATGTATTCTAATTTTTAAATAAGAGAAATAGAATTGCATGCTCCAACATCCATCAATTTAAGAATGATAAAATTGTATTCTTATTTATGTTTTGAAACAAATTGAAAACGATAACAAGAAATAAGAAATTTGTTTTCGTTGTTCTTAAAATTTCTATACAGTTTTGAGAATGTTTAAAAAAAATGAGAAACAACACATGTAAATAGATGTCATATACTATTGTTTCTTAATAAAATTGGAAACGAGAAATGAGAACATTAACAAACGAGGCCTTACCAAAATGGGTCGTATAACTTGGGGCATGACCTAGATGTTTGAAGGTTTATCCAAATATCCTAAGCTCTATCATCTATCAATTATTTCGTTCTCATTTATTGTTAGGAACCAATTATTTGGGCTCGTTTCGTTCTCTTTTTTTTTTTTTGTTTCCTCTTTTCTTGATAAAGAAAAAAGAATTGTATGACTCCCCACACCCATAGATACAGGAACGATGAAACAAATATATTTACTTATGTTGGAACTGTAACAAAAACGAAGATGAACAACAAAGTGCAAGCGAGAGAATCGTACGAAGGAATAACTTTTATTCCTTGAATTGAGATTGTTACAAAGTATTTATAGGGAATAAGAAAACCAACCACTAATCCACTACTTAGGCCACTAACTCACCACTTAGGCCACAACCTTCAAATTCTCCCTAAACCAACACCATAACTCCACTAAGCCACTAACCTATTAATTCTCTAAACTTTCAATCCACTCATCCACTACTTAATAAACTTCCCAATATGAAATTAATTACGGAGCATAACTCCTAAAATTGTGGAACCACTAACAAAGAAACTAATACATGTTTGCACTAATTCTTAACACTCCCCCTTAGTGCAAACATACAGATACAGGCAACAACATTGTGCACTTTTGATTACTTCAATCTTCCTCCATAGGAGTAGAAATCGCTTTTGCCTCCCTCATACGAAAACAATTCATTGTTTCATTGAGTTGCTTCTCCCTTTTCAGTTTCTTGACTTGATCGAGGAGTAGAACATCATTTTCGTCCTGAAAGCACAAAAAATCAATTTGACATGTAACAAGTTCCAAACGAATCATGTCATAACAAAAAATATCAATCTTTCCTAAAGATTCTCCGGTAAATAAATACTTCAATTCAATATGACCCATTATTTCCCAAACTCGAGTGACATAAGTCATGCTAACACCAACGGACTTCATTAGGCCAAAATCATGAACAAATGCTTCAAAATCTTCATCAAGCAATACATTAGCAATCACAACATCTCGATAAGTAATCTTTGGATTGCAACTTTCAAAACAATACTCTAAACCTCGAGTTGTGTCCAACAACATACACATTTGAGTAGGCCAATCCAAAGTAAGTTTCCTAAGCTTAAGTTCTACAAGATGGTAGACAACACCAAAATTCTCATGTTGGAAAGCATCTCCCTCAAGGCTTTCCCTCCATGCAACTCCTTTCAACTGATCAAAAGAAATTTTTCGATCAACTTGACCTGCAACATCTACAAAGACTCCGTATGTGTAGCCTTTATAGTCACCCTTGCAGAAAAACAATAATCCGACCAAACAACCAAGTGTTAACCCAGCAATAAGTCCAGCTATAAGGCTAACCTTCGGATTATTTAAACAATTTAAGCTGGAACCATCTTTAGCACAAGAATGAGCATAATTCCTGCAACAATTCAACTTGTTTCTAGAAACACTCCCAACATCAGCAACCTGAGAGACTGAAACAACATTCTTGTTCAAATTTGGACCATGACAACCATCTTTACGAACAACATTGCCCAATTCACGACTTTCAATATTGACATGTCCTTCTTCCTCATCAGGATGTAAGGAATTACCAGCCACCGCATTGACTCATCTTCCACAAACATCATAAAAAAGAGATACATCTTCAGTAGTATGATGAAAACAACCAGAACCATCAGACCAATCCTCACTATAATCAAAAGAAGCATTAGTACAACAATTAATGAGTTGATCAATAACTTCAATTGATAAACAATGTTCCCAATTGAGTTGTTCAGGCTTGTTAATTTCTTGTACAACATCTGCTTCTGCTTCCTTAAGTTTCACTCGACAATTTTGTTTAATATTACCTGGTTTCCCACATCGACTACATACCACCTTCACCCGACAATCACGCTTGATATGTCCTGGCTTTCCATACCTAAAACATCTTTTCGAATTACCTTTGGACTGCCTATCATTCCCAGAATGCTTGCTATCATCTGAAGAACATTAAAAAGCCTAACTTCTTTCTACTTTGTCTCTTGTATAAAGAATACCTTCTATCTCAGGAGAAGACCACTTGTTGTCACCAAGCATTTGTTTCACCAAGGCTTCCTGATTTGATAGCAAATTTCCCAACTCAATGATAGAAGGTTGATTTACACAACCTTGTATCGAAGAAATAAACGGCATAAACTCTTTTCGCAGTCCACGAATAAGATACCGACGCAAACGGGCATCGGTAATGGGTTCCTCCTTGTCCAATTCTGAAATTTCATAACACAAAGTTTTAACTTTCAGAAAATATTCTGAAACCGATAAATTACCTTGAGTTTTTCCAGCAAGTTCATTCTCCAAATACTGCAACCTTGTCGTGTTCTTCTGAGTGAGCAACCTTTCAAGTGTATCTCACCCTTCTTTTGGAGAATCCACATCATGAACATGCTCGATATACTCCTTGCCAATAGAAGTTTGCAAAGCAAATAAAGCTTTGCCACATTTGATCTTCCACTTCCTTCGTACCTCAGCATTTTGTGGAGTATCATCTAGAATTACACAACAGATATAAGATCCCACAAATCTTGCCCTTGTAGAAAAGCTTCCATAAATAGTCTCCAGTAGCTATAATTATCACTGGTAAGCTTATCTACACAAACATTGCTTCCACCGTTCATCTTTGCAAGCACTAGACTAAAACACCGAGCACTAAACTCAAAGCATAGGAAAAAGAACGTGGTTGCTCTGATACCATGTAACGAAAACAAAGATGAACAACAATGTGGAAGCGAGAGAAATCGTACGAAGGAAGAACTTCTATTAATTGATTTGAGATTGTTACAAAGTATTTATAGGGAATAAGAAAACCTACCACTAATCCACTACTTAGGCCACAACCTTCAAATTCTCCATAAACCAGCACCATAACTCCACTAAGCCACTAACCTATTAATTCTCTGAACTTTCAATCCACTCCTCCACTACTTAATAAACTTCCCACTATGAAATTAATTACGAAGTATAACTCCTAAAATTGTGGAACCACTAACAAAGAAAATAATACATGTTTGCACTAATTCTTAACAGGAACAAATTGGAAACGGGAGCAAGAAACAAAAGACCTATTTTGTTATTTCCAAAATTTCTATACAATTTTTGAGAATATTTCTAAAAAATGAGAAACAAGTAACATAAGTAGTCATCAAATACTTAGATTTTTTAATAAAATTGAAAACGAGAAACAAGAAATGAGAACGTTACCGAACGGGCCCTTTGAGTTCTTATTGCTCGTTTTTTAAAATCTTCATTACAAAATTGCATCACAACTTTATTCCAAAGGGTTCGAGATCGTACCGTATTGAGTTTGGTTGATATGGACATTTATCTAACATCTATTACCAACATGTCTTGTTCTATATCTAAAATGTAACTCGGGATTGCTATGCCGAGTGAACGAGATTCCCTCACTTTTGAGTGTAACTTCCTTGACACCATAATCCCTACCTACATTTGTTGCTTGGTGGCTTTGTCTTAAAGAGTACCAATTATAGATGGGTATACCTATGACATGTGCTACAAATGTGTAGATTAGGACGGGAAGTACATCTCACTTATTGTTTGTACAAATCTTTTACTAATAAGTGACAATCACTTTAAAGTCATTGTTTGAATAATCATATCTCAAATGAGTCTTTAAAGTAACCAAATTCTTTTAAAATGTGATTTATTTATTACCCTAAAATATATATATTTTTAATTATCTAAACTCACTTTAAAACATTATTTATTTTTTACTTAAAAATTACTTTTTTGAACCTCAACTAATTAAGGCTCTGTTAAAAAGATCGTGAGTTCGAATATCAATTTCAACTTGCTGTTGCATTACAAAAATATATACCTTTTTCTCCCTCTTCTCTTGTCTACCTACTCCTTTTTATCTTGAGTAATCTTTTATTTATGTTTTTTATAGTGCTCTATTGTATTATTTTCATTTTTCTTTCGTTATTTTTAATTATTATGAAGTGTGTTAATTAGAGGTTTAAGAAAGTTGAATTTTTTTTTTTTTTGAAAATCGAACATGCTCAATAAAATTCATTGACAATCTATATATCTAAATTGAATTGAGACAATTTTAAGTTGAACCGAGATAAAGACCGGACCAACACTACTCAATCAGCTTCATTAGCATTTTAGTTTTGACATGTTTCTCCCTAGCTTAACTACATCTCCTTGCAAATTAACAACAAAATAAAAAACTATTTTGAATTTGATAATTTGTATAGTACTTGTCAGTAGAATTTGAAAATTTAATCTTCAATCCAAAAATTGGATAAATTTGTTGGGTAATAAAACTTGTAAAGCATATAATTAAGATTCAATTACATAAAAATGGTAAATTGAAAAGTATTTCTTTTATTAACAACATAAATAAAAACTAAAATAATTTAATTATTAAAAAAAAGAGTGAGAGTGGGGGTGAGAGCGAGAGAATTCAAGCTTCTAGATTTGAAAGTTTATAGCTCGTTTGATCATGATCTCGTTTCTAATTTTTTGGAAATATTGTTGGATAAATATACGCTGTATATATTAACTGTGTAATACTGACAAACAGATTACAACGTAACTGGCTACAAACGATATAAATTTGAACAACTTGATGAACACCAAAACTTGATAAAAATAGTCGAGGCACGCTTCAATAGCGCTAACCTGAAAACAATTATTCGCTCTGCATAAGTTGCTAGCAGATTACAGCGATCGTCTCAGCAGGATACAACGACTAACTCTGGTAGAACTGCAACCTCGAAGTACTCGGATCTAGCAGAACTCTTAGATACTTGCTGTCAACATAAACAAGAAGAACAACTCAAAAGAAGAGAGAATTCTTGTGGGAGGAGGAGAATACCCAATTTTGATATGTTTGGATATCTCAAAATGAACAAAACCACAACAATATATAGTTGTCCAAACATGTAACTTATTACACAAAATTAAACTCATATGTAACCTTTTTGCATATGTTACATAGGTAACTTTAACATGTATAAAGTTACAAATTAATAAAATAAAGAAACAACTTTTCCATTTAAATAAATAACTCCAAAATTAAAAGAAACAAAACCACAAACATATTCACAGCGTATGTGTGAATAAGTTTCTTTAAATTACATTTTCTTTCACACCTTTAAATCCAACAAATATAAGCTTTTGATAATTGTTTATGTTTCTCGTTTTCAAAATTATGTAGAAATTTTGAAACAACGAAATCAAGTTTCTTGGTAAACAAAAAAAAAACAATTATAAAATGTAGTTATGTTTTTCTTTACTAAAAATTAATAAATGAAAACAAGAAACAAATGAAATAAGAAAAATAACAGTCACCAATTGAGTTCTTACAAATTAAATTTCATTCAAACTAACAAATCTGATTTCAATAATGGAAGTAAAAGAATTTTGAAAAAATAAAAGATAAAATAATCTATGACTTTTTTTAGTACAGCTTCCTTAAAAAAAATGGTGTGAATTTGAACCTATACTAAAAAAACAAGATAAATAATAAATGAAATTTATTTTATTTTCATTTAAATGGTAGCACCACATATATTTATTTATTACCATCGACATTTAGTATTTTCTCTCTTAACAAAATAGCATTTACTAATTTTTTTTTTTTTGAGAAAAAAATAGCATTTATTTTTAAAATCAAAGCATTATTGTTAGTTTGGATATTTGCAACAGTACAAAGATCTTACTTTTCAGAGCCAAATTATTGTTTTGCCCATAGACTATATACGAACTTCCGATTTTGCCCCTAAAGTTCTGCAAACTTCAAATATACCTTTTAACTTTGTTATTATTTCTAAATTACCCTTTTAACTTTGTTAATATCCCTGAGATTTTAATTTTTCCTTTTTTTTAATAGAAGAGAATACTGAGTTCGAACCTCCAACCTAAAAAAACGTAGATGTTAATTATTGTTGAGTTATGTTCATGTTGACGAGTTTAATTTTCCACTTAAACTATCTAAAGCTACAACTTCATGATCTATCCTTGCACTATAATCATAGATGATTTATTTAGAATGTGTTTAACAATGTTTATGTTTCTTATTTCTTCTTTACTATTTTTTTAATAAATAAAAATAAAAATACGTTCAGTGATTGTTTCTTGTTTTCTGTTTTTTTCGTTGAAAAATAAATAGAAATATGCTTGACAATTATTTTTTATTCTCCTATATTAAAAAAATTATACAAAAATTAACTTTTTCAAATTAAACATTCAAATTTTTATGTTCATATTTATTATTTATTATACATTTATAAGTTAAGAATAATAAACTAATACTTTTATTTATATTTTTAAAAATTTTGAGAAATAGAAACAAAATTGTCATTGTTGTTTCTAAAACTTGTACGCAGTTTTACTAGAAACGAGAAGTAGGAAAACATAAATGTCAGGGTCAACACAACAGTTGTAACATTTTTTTTTCTTTTTTAATTGCAAGGAGGAAATTGAAAAATAGCTATAGTACTTTAGGAGTAAAAATCATAATTTAGCTATTTTATTTTAGACTGAACTTTTTAAATATTTCATTTGTATAAATAATAATTGAAGACAAACCAAAAAGAATGCAAGAAAATAGAAATCAAAATGTACCAAACAGGTGTTTTTGTTTTCTTAGTGATGTAATTATTGTTCATTTAAATTTTTTCTCCAAGAAATCAAATCAAATCAATCATTTCCAATAATTTAATTTTCATAATTATTTCTATTTTGATGTTTAGACTTTTAAAATTACATTTTAGAGAATGAAAGTTGCATTAAAAAGCAACACTTCTGATTTCCATTAGTTTCCATTAATTATTTAACAAAAATCTAATTCACTTTTGAAATCCAACACATGGCCCTACACAAGTGAACTGAAATACTTGTAGGATTAGGTAAACTGATTAAAAAAAATATGTCTATTTTAAATTTTATTTTAATATTTAAACTTTTAAATTTATTTTATTTTAATCAACTTTCAAAATGTCTATTTCAAATTCTAAAAACTTTAAAAATAGAGGTATTTTGATCTTTTGAGTGTTCCATTCGTCTATTTTAGTCATTGAACTTTAAAAGAAAGAAATAATTATTTCCATCATTCCTATTATGTGCCCCCATAACATCTACCCACCCAATCAGCGAATCTATATGGCTCCAATACATGCACGCATTAATCATGTTAAAAAATTGACGACAAAATAGACAACGAGGGCCAAAACTAGTGTTTATTTATTTTTAAATTTAGAGATTAAAATCAATATTTTAAAAGTTTAGGAACGAAACAAAACTAGAAAACTTAGAGACAAAAATAAACATTTTAAAATCGAAAGACTGCAAATAAAATCAACAAAAAGGCTCAAGAACCAAAATGAGATTTGAATAAAGAATAAACCAACCACGACATGAATATAGACCCAAACAAACAAAGTGGGTAAAAGTCCAAAGATTATAGGCTGAAATCAGCCTAAAATTTTAGAGACCAAAACGAAATAAACCTGAATTCAGAGCAGCAAAGCACGATTCAATCCAATTTGAAGAGTTAAAATAGTTGCAAGAAAACAAAGAGGAAAATAGTGAGAGAGAGAGAGAGAGAGAGGGTGTGAAGAAGAGTCAACAAGTAGGGATAAATGAAGTATCTTGTTTTGGAAGTTAGCTTAACCACCATGTCCTTTTGTCTTAATAGGATGAAGATAAAACCAAATTGTATGGTCATTGCCATTTGAAAACAAAACAAAATTTGGTGTTTTGGAAGCACATTGGATTGGGTTGAACTTTGAACTTTGTTTTGCATTTTCCCCCTCTCTCTCCCATCACTTGCCCCACTAGGAAACGAAACTCCAACAAATGGGTATCCCTTTGGTCTTTGTTATGGCTTGTTTGGATGTATCCATCTTTTGGGAATATTTAAAACCCCACCCTTGATTCCCCATCCACCTTACATCAAGACAAAATGCAACTCAAGTTGGACCTTTAAACACAACTTTAACCATAGGGATACTCAACCCAAACAAGACTCTTGCTTTAGAGAGGGAAGGCTTGGTTTTTCTTTTGGTTTCGATGCCACTTCGATCCGTAATTTTTAGGTAACTTTCAGAATGTTAACTTTGATTGATGCATGTTTAGCTTAAGTCTATTTTGGTTCATGTACTTTTAAAAAATGATTCTTTTCGTCACTTTTTTTTTTTCTCTCAATAGATTTTGTCAAATATAATATTGCCATGGATTTTTATAGAGGAGAATTGTAATAATGTAATGGGTAGCAAATAGTTTTTTCACTTTTGCCAATAAAATACAAGAAATAAGAATTTGCAAATATGGAAATTTGGTATACGTGTGATGTTGACATATGTTGATGGAGGTTTTTGAAAATTGTATCATATTTGTAAATCTTTTTAACTTGTGCTATATATGCTATTATTTTAGGCTAGATTGCAATATGTGCAAACAAATATGGACCAAAAGAGTCACTTTTAAAAATATATGATCGATGTTTTTTAAAACGGCAACGATTAAAATAGATAGATTAAATTGCAAATTTGGTTCCTATGGTTTGGACAAAGTTTCAATTTAGTTCATACAATTTGGTTAATTACAATTTGGTCCCTGTAGTTTGAGTTCAGTCCCTATAATTTTAAAAGTTCTAGTCAAGTCTCAATTGTTTGGTCAAACTCCACAAATCATCTTTGCTACTCTCAATATTGACAGTTTTTTTTTCATGAGCCAATTTTCTATTCGAACAATTGTGTTAGACTATTGTATTAAGGTTTAGAGTTTGAATAAACTCTAAGGACGTCTTGTGAGATTCAACCAAACCATAGAGACAAAAAATAGAGATCAAGTCCAAATCTTAGAGGTCAAATTAAAACTTTTAAACGAATAGAGACCAAATTGAAACTAATTCAAAATTATTGGACTAAATTGAAACTCTTAAAATTATAGGAATCAAATTAAAACTTTAGTCTTAAAACGGATAAAAATTTAAAGTTGATGAGCTAAAACAGATATTTAAAAAGTAGTAGGAGACAAAAATTGAGTAACAAAATAGAATTTAAAGTTGGATTTGTTTTGCACCCCTTTTGGAGCGAGAAGAAAACAGGAGGCTCGGCCTCTCAGAAATTCCATATTCCCCACTTTAGAGTAAAGGACAAAAAATGCAATGACGACAAAAACGATCATACCACCACGCTTTGTCGACAACGTAGTCTTCTCATGGAGGAGGAGCCTTTTCAAAACAGAGCTTTAATTGAGACTGATGATGGAAACAGAGGAAACCCACAAGCACTCGCAACCCCAGATTCCAAGTACTCTTCTCTTCTGACCCTTTGGATTGGATTTTTCCCCCAATTTTCCATTTGGGTTTTCGATTCTCTACAAAACCCAGTAACCCTTTCTTGATTTAATGAATCTTTCTTTATTTCTTTCTTCTTGGTCGTCTCCTCCACTGCTCTCCTGATTCTTGTAGCTTAACAAGTTTGTTTATGTTCATGTTTTCATTGAAATCTTCTGTTTCCACTCGCCCATTTCAGTATCTTCTGTGTTTCCTTTTTGGGGTTTTTCTTTTCCTCTCTCTTTCTCTAGTTTGTGTAATTATTCTCAGCAGCAAACCCATTTTGTCTTTTGCCCTTTAATCCCCATTCTCATGTTTGTACAATCTCCCATGAGTTCTCTGAGAAATGATGAGGGAAACTGAGGATTTTGCTCACTCTGATTCATGCAAGTTGGTTCTTCTATGTGCTATATAATACCAAGAAGAAACTACTGGTTTCTGTGAAGTTGATTGTTCATAAATCATAGTCTGTTTTTTTTTTTGGCTCCTCCGCTCTAGAAATTGGTTCTAGGTTTACTGCATTGAACAATGTTTCAAGACGAAGGCACATCCTCCGTAACTTCCTCCCCTCTCCAGTTCTTCACTATGATGTCTCTTTCACCTAAATTGGGTTCTCCATATCCATGGCTTAGAGAGCTCAAATCTGAGGAGAGGGGCTTGTATCTGATCCATTTGTTGCTTACTTGTGCAAATCATGTGGCTGTTGGTAGCCTTGACAGTGCCAATCTTGCCCTTGATCAAATATCCCATCTTGCTTCTGCAAATGGTGACACAATGCAGCGGATTGCAGCTTATTTCGCCGAGGCTCTCGCAGATCGAATCCTCAAAACTTGGCCCGGTCTTTACAAGGCCTTCAACTCCACCAAGATGCCAATGGTTTCAGAGGAGATTATTGTTAAGAAACTGTTCTTTGAAATGTTTCCATTCCTCAAGGTGGCTTTTGTGCTTACTAATCAGGCTATTGTTGAAGCCATGGAGGGGGAAAAGATGATACATATAATTGATCTCAATGCCAATGAAACTGCTCAGTGGCTTGCACTTCTGCAAGTTTTGAGTGCCAGGCCTGAAGGACCTCCCCATTTGAGAATCACTGGGGTTCATCCACAGAAAGAGGTTCTGGATCAAATGGCTCGTAGGCTGACCGAGGAAGCCGAAAAATTGGATATCCCGTTTCAATTCAATTCTGTTGTCAGCAGATTGGAGAACCTTGATATGGAAAAGCTTCGAGTGAAAACCGGGGAGGCTCTCGCTATCAACTCGGTTCTTCAGTTGCACGCCCTTCTGGCCTATGATAATGAAGTCCCACAAAAACCATCTCCTTCAGCATCAAAGGGTGCAAATGGAGTTCAGTACTCGAGATACCCGCATCTGAACCAAACCACCTTGAGTGAGTTACTCGAAAAGGATTTGGTTAATGGTTGCAGTCCAAGTTCAGACTCAGTTTCCTCATCAGCACTATCTCAAGCAAACGTGACGAAGATCGATAGCTTTCTGAATGGATTGTGGGGTTTGACGCCAAAGGTGATGGTTGTAACCGAACAAGATTCGAACCACAATGGTTCAACACTTATGGAGAGATTACTAGAGGCTCTCCACACATACGCAGCTGTTTTTGATTGTCTGGAATCGAACATGTCAAGAACATCCCTGGAAAGGTTGAAGTTAGAAAAGATGCTATTTGGGGAAGAGATTAAGAACATAGTAGCTTGTGAGGGAGCTGAGAGGAAGGAACGACACGAAAAGCGCGAGAAATGGAGTCAACGGTTGGATCTCGCAGGGTTCAGGCATGTGTCTTTGAGTTATTACGGCATGCTGCAGGCACGGAGCCTGCTACAAGGGTATGGTTGTGATGGTTATAGGATGAAGGAAGAGAATGGTTGTGTGATGATATGTTGGCAAGATCGACCGCTGTTCTCGGTATCGGCTTGGAGGTGTTGTAAGTAGAAGAAAATATAGGATCTGGTTTCTTATTATAGTCTAAAGAATTCTTTTCATTCTGATTTGATCAGCGTAGGAGAACGATCGCAATGTCGATGCCATATTCTTACCCGAAAACCCCCTGTGGCCTTCTTGTTTCTTGAAAGTAGATCACATTTGTTTTAGTTTTGCTCATTCTATATGTTGCTGAAGAGTACTGATGTTTGGTCTCAATCATGGTTCATTTTTGTATCAAAGGGAATCCAATATAACCTTTTCATGTGGGGTCTCAATCATGGTTATTGTATAGTGTTAACATTGATTTATTGTCCTCTTTGTTTTTCAAGTATAACAAAATTTATAAAATCGTGGAAGTTTGTGTTAAATCACCGCTGAACTCAAAAGCTTAAACCGATGGGTTATATTAAATTTAATCTTTTAAAGATACCTTAACACTCTCCTTCAAATTTGTACAATGATCCAACACGTGATAGTCAATATTAAAAGAGGAGAAAATGACATTATAAGAGTACATAGGACCTTCTAATTACCATTGAACCCAAAAATTTGACCATGTTAAATCACTACGGATCTCAATAGCTTAAACTGATAACCATAATAAATAACACAGTAAATTTAATCTTTCATGGATAGTATTTAAGCCTAGCAAGTTCATTAAATAAGAGTGTTTATTGGATTCAATCCAATTGTTTGAAATGAAAGTTTATGTGTAATGTAGGGTTGGTTGAACACTGAACCAAGTATTAGAGAGAAAAGTTGCTCAGAAAGATCAAGACATTTTGGTGGATCCCCATAACTGCACATTGTTTAAAAGGATTTGAGAGTATAATTATTTAAGACCAGGTATCAAATAAAGTTTTTAAAAATTAATTAAAAAATGGTGAAAGTCCATTCGGTAACGTTTTCGTTTGTTGTTTATTGTTTCTCGTGTCAAATTTAGTAGCTATTCATGTTTTTAGTTTCTCAGTTTTAGAAACCTTCTCAAAATTATGTAACCATTTTAGAAATAATAAAATCCAAGTTTTTTTTGTTATTTGTTCTCATTTCTATTTTTTTTTTTCAAAATATAAATAAAAACATTATTTTATCATTCTTAACTTATAATAAAATGTAGGATAAATGTTGAAAAAATGAATATAATATAAAATTTGAATATTAACTGAAAAATTCATAAATTTTTTAAATTTAAAATTTTAGTGAACGTAAAATAAAAAAAATAGATACTAAACATGTTTCTATCTTTTCTCAATATGAATAATAAGAAGAAGAAACAAGACACTCTAAACACAGTTTTGTTTTTATTTATTAAAAATAGCAAAACAAGAAACGTAACCAATAAACAATAAATCCCAACCAGGTCCAATGTGTTTAATTACCTACTCGATAGTATAATTGATTTTTCATCAAATGATACCTTAAAATCATTTTTTTAATTTGCTAAATATGATCAATGAAAATAAAAGTGATTCTAACAATGGAAAAATTATTTTGATCATGTCAAAATCACTCCCGAACAAATCCTAAATCAATTTAAAATGATTTTAAACTTTTCTAAAATAAATTTTTTAATTTGCCAAACATGATCCATGAAAAAGAAGAGTGATCTTGACAATGGTAAGAGTGATTTTGGTTAAATAATTTTGGTCAAACCAACATCACTCCCAAACACACCAAAGTTATTTCAGAAGCGCTTAGTTCATGCTTCTTTCAGAGAGGCTTAAATGACATTACGTATGTCTCAAAAGTTACCTCAAAATTCTGGAAACATTGTAATGTTCTTGTATTAAATTTAAGAAATGATTTTTTTTTTTAACAGCGACTGAAAAGTTCAGTCTGATTGCAGAAAACTTGGTTCACTATGCAACCCTTCTGCGTTCTCTCTTCATAGGAGATTCAAAAGAGAGAATTTGATCATTACACTTGGAAAAAACTGCATTTTTAACTTGATCTATAACCTATGTTCATTTAACACAGTTCTCTTCCGAATGGTTTGAAGAAGAATATCGAAACCAGCCGTGCACTTTCACCAAAGTGGATGGTGAAGACAAAGTCGTGTAATGGTATAACCACGAACTTCTCTGTGAGACACATGAAGTTACAGCAAGAACTATACAAAACCATCAATCACTATCCATGTCGATACAATCAGAAACCGAACTAATGAATTCGACATTGAAATTTTATCGGCTGAAGTTTGTAATCTCAATGGATTCACAAAGGGAGTCCAATGTTACATACAGTCCCGCAGCCAGTAACTATAATCATTCTATAAATCTATGCTAACTACAATCTTCAGTACTCAGTGGATATCTGCAGTCCCTTTCAAATCCCGAGCGACTCTATTGAAAAAGGTGCCATCAGTACGTGTAGATCAGTAGAACTGTGTTTAATCAGGAACTGAATTCCTAGTTCCAATACATGCGTTAGAGGTCGAGCTTGCTACCTAAGAGATGGGTTAATGCTAGTCCAAGAGATCGTGACTAGCCTAATACAACGTATATTCATGTGGTTAGTCTATAACTGCAATCGTACTGTCATCATTACCTAACAAGTGAATCAGTCTGGTCTGATGTCGCCCACTTCACATCCAATTCGGCAACTTTTTTTTGTTCCTAATGTTCTAGGTTCAAACATGTATGCAAACCATACCAAGCCAAAAGTTAAGAACTTGTGGTATCTGACTATGGAAGTTAGCCATTCAGGTCTTCACCTTCAATGAAGTAGATTGGTCCTTTGAACCTGCGTTTAAAACAAGATACTTCATAAGAATTTCAACGATGAAAAATTATGAAAAAAACTTAAATAGGTCCATGCTGGAATCTCATTGTTTTTTATCTAACAGTTCAGGAAGGCTGGGATATGGGAATAGTTTACAAAAAAAAAAAAAAAAAAAAGTTATACGTTAGGATAATTGGTCCGCATACGCGAGAATGCAATTTAAATCTGTTGAGAGCATACAAGAAAAGAAGACGACTCAAGGTCGGAGCTGCCACATTCAAATAGATAGTCTCATATAAAGAACAGGTACTACACAATTAGGTGAAAAAGTAAGAGCTTAACAGTACAGATGGCATCAAAAATAAGAATTTTTTCCATCAATATTGCTCTGGTTAAATCACTGCTGATTAGTTACAACAAATTTAATCATTTATCAATAACTTTAACACTCTTCTTTATTTGTTGGCTTGGAAATTTATACAAGGCACAAAGAAGTGGTTATCAACATTAAGAATACAAGACTTCCTACTTGATACCACGTTAAATTACTACTGAACCCAAAAGCTTAAGCTGATGGGTTACGGCGAATTTAATCATTTATCAACACTCTAATTAACAGCTCTATATTCCCTTCTCTCCTTTTTCCATTTTTGGCCACCTAAATTTAGGAATACTGAAAATACAAAATAGAAAGATGGTACACAAGCAAGGCATACAACTAATGCTATTAACCCTCAGCATACAAAATTGAATTATTCAAACACATATTTGTACCATGGGACGGGCAGCAACTAACCCGCAGCTCTGATCTGTCCTCATAAGATTTCAAATACGCAACACCGCAACGACCATCTGCCTCATCTTTTCTGAATAGCACCTTCAAGCTGGCTACTAAGTACAGCTTTCCAATTCTCTCTCTCATTTTCACAAAAGAATCTAATTCTTCTTCTTGTTATCCATATAGATAACATATCTTGTTGTTTCAAACTTTAAATACACATTCTCTATCACATCCATTTACCTAATCATGGAGGCACTATATTCAAAAGAAAATGAACACATCTTCAGCTTACCAAGTTAGTTACTCAGATTCCAAGAAGTCAACACAAATATTTTATAAGAAACAACACTTCATTAAAAATCCAGTTTACAGAGAGTAGTAGTCTGTACTCCTACTGAAACCCCAAAAGGAAAAATAAAAAATAAAAAGAACAAGAAAGAAAGAAAGAAAGAGGTAGCTTTCATTTTAAAAAATGAACGAATACAATGGAAGAAACAAGTACAAAAGTTCTAGAAAGACAAAATAAAAGGGTACAAGTACAACTAGTCTAGCAACAGAAGCATTAATCCCATAGACAGATAATTCTTTAAATGCTTAGTCATAGAGGCTCAAAGTGATGCAATGAAACAACTCTAAACCATGCAGTACTCTCCAATAAAATTATCTCCGATAACCTTTTTGCTTCTATTCATCCAAATACCCAAATACTTCAATAGATCATGTGTCTTTCAGGTTCCTGTGACATCCCCTTAGTTAAACATGCTTCATTTCTAAAAGAGCAAATTAATCATTCAATTACTTGAAGTAAAAATGCTTACTTGCTTTCAGCGTGAAGTTAAATCAATAGTCAGAATGGAATCACACATCCGAGGCTGTGATAATAAGTGGTTATCAAAGTACATTGAAAAGACGAAATATAAAAGGCTAAGTACATAATACACCTACAAATAAAGCAACGGCCATGTGGGAGCATAGTACCAGAATAGATCCCCTTGATCCCTTCCTCTTTGTCATTGTTGCGTATGTTTTTAGTAGCTTGCTGGATCATGGGTATGACTTATGAGGCTGGCCTGCTGGAAGGATTTGTGGTGGAGAAGGATTGCATCCATATAACTCATCTTCAGTTTGCTGATGATACCATCCATTTTGCCATGAATGATGCAGGAAGCTGACCAATTTGCGAGCAAATATAGGCCTTTTCAAAATGATGTCAGGGCTGAAAATTAACTTGAATAAAACCTTGCAAATGGGGATTAATATTCAGCAAGAAGCAGTGAGAAGTACAGCTGATAACTGGGGGTGTGGTGTAGTTGGTCTATAGGTTATCTAGGGATGCACTTGGGGGCAATCCTAAGTGTAAAGGATGTTGGGAACTGATTGAAAAAAATATCAGTTCTAAATGGGCAAGTGGAATGGTTTTCTGAGCTCAAGAGGTGGGAGATTAACCTTGAATAATGCGGTTTTGACAAACATCCCATTATACTGTTTCTCAGTTTTTCAATGCCCTAAATCCATAATTAAAGGCTTGAGAAGCATACGAGGCAAAAAAAAGACCCCACTGACGAGAGTTTTTGTATCAGTGCACAACATGTTGCTTCGTGGTGGTCTTTATACCACAAAAATTATTTTGTAATTATAGCCTACATTTGATAGCTAGAGATGGGAAGGCTACCATTGTCTAGTTTTTGGGGGAGGCTTTTCTCAACCCCTGCCCTTAGGTTGTCTCCTTTTTTACAGATCAATGAATACTTTGATTCTTATCAGCAGAAAGAGGAAAAAAAAAAAAGAAGAAGAAGAAGAAGAAGAAGAAGAAGAAGCAGCATATGAGGGACTTCCTTTGGAAAGGAAATGATAAGGACAACGGCTCTAACTTGATAACTTGATAATGGAAGATTACTTCTCCGCCCGTGTGTAAAGGTGGTATGAGTGTGGGCGATTTGGAGGACTAGAAACATTAGCCTTTTAGCAAAGTGCGGCGGCTAGAGATATATGAGAGAACATAATTCCTTATGGAGGAAGGTGATTGCTAACAAATATTAAGGCAGAAAGGATTGAGGGATCCCTCCCCATGTGCACCGCTCAAACTTGTTTTAAAGGCCCTTGGACTGGCTATAGCCAAGTGCTGTGGGCTGGTTGACAGATGGTATAAATGCAGATTTGGGGAATGGAGAAAAAGTCATGTTCTGGCTTGATGATTGGGCAGGATGTGGACCTTTATGTAATAGATTTTCGAGGAGCTTTAGAATCATTCAATGCAAAGAGACCATGGTTCAGCAAATGTGGTCAGAAGAGTCCCATCCGTGGAAGACGATATCTAGAAGGAACCTCACTGAAAGGGAAATTTATGGATTAGTCTTCAGCAGTATTTTTCATCGCTCAAGCACAGTAAGCAAGACACAAAAGTTTGGAGTTTAAGTAGCTCTGGAGGACTCTCGGTAAGTTTACCGACCGCTAAAATTACGACGCAATATCCCCTCAGATTAAACCAGATGCAACTGGAAATCTAATATCCCTAGAAGGTGAAAGTGTTCCTTCAGATCCTTAACCAAGAGAAGCTGAATACTTGTTATAGGACTCAGAAGAAAGGGCAAGCTGGTGCGTCATGTGTAAAGCAGAAACGGAGTCTCATCCCCATCTCTTCATGTTTTACGACTTTGCAAATGCTGTGTGGTCCAAATTCTTAAGGATTTTCGGTTTAAGCTGGTGTTTCCCCAAGTGTTGCAAGGAGGCTTTGCTCCAGCTTTTTGTTGGTTCTTCATTAAAAAGGAAAGCTTTGGTTATTTGGCAAAACTGCTGAAACGTGGTGTCAGCTACAGTATCCTACGGAGGATATGGTTTGAAAGGAACCAAAGAGTTCTAAAAGGCATTGAAGCATATCTTTTCAGGGCTTTTGGGATCTTGTTCACATTTTTACTTCTACATGGTGCCGCTTCTTTCTAAAAACTTTTGTAATTACAGCTTTGTGAATAATAGTGCCAGCTGGAGATCTTTTTTGTAACCGTTGGCTTTTAGGGGATTGCTCTTTCCTTTTTCTTTTTTCTAAAAGAGCTGCCTTTGATATGAAATTTTTAGTTTCTTAAAATTAAAAAAGAAGAAGAAGAAGAAGAAGATCCTAATAAGAAGTGAAAAAGAAAAATTAATGGTTCTACTGGAAAAATATGGGGAAAAAGAAAACCTTATAGGAAATTTTAACCATTGCAGGAAATCAAAAAGATCTTAATAAGTGAAAGATAAAAATTGATGGTTCTACTGGAAAAATATGGGGAAAAAGAAAACCTTATTAGAAATTTTAACAATTTCATAAATAATTTATATGCAGGAAATCCACAAGTAGGAAGTGCATATTCATAATTAGCTAACCAAGGTTTTATCTTATTCATAATTGATGGTTCTACACGAAATCCACATCATTGTTCATTTTCGTTAAGTTCATATCTTATTCCAAAAAAAAAAAAAAATTGGCTAACCAAGGTTGCAGAAAGAGAGTTTCCTCATCTTAATGTTGTATAATAACTCAAATATAACAAAGAAAATAGGATAAAACAGGAACAGCAAGATTTATGACCAAAATTGGGAGAACAAACGTTTGATAGTCACATTTACAACAATTCGGCAGTAGGAAGTAATCAGGACGTCGATAAAAACTATACTGACTCCTATAGCTCCAGGCCAATTGTATCATCGGAATCAACTAATTTTGAAATCTCAAATTTCTATTTAGTTTCAGTCAATACACAATAGACAGGAGAATGCAGTTAATTTTTCTTTCATTTTGCTTTTTCTTTTTTTTTCATAAGAAACATAGTTATCTCTCCTACAATATTTGATATATCATATCTATAAAGGGGAGGGAATGGGTTCCTCAGAACAATTAACCACAGTAATATTTTGTACCTCAGGAACCTCCAAAATATCAGCCTTCTGATTCATTTGATGGGGACAGACAGGAGGCATCCTTTTCCGACATGTATGGCACCTAAATCCAATCAATTTATCTATTTTAGTCTGATCAAGTCCAAAAGCATCTCCATGAAACCACACTGCATGATACACAAAGGGGAAAAGAGAACATATTAGTTAAATTCTTCCACGCTACTTTACTATAAGCCAAAAGAAATCATGTTAAAAGATTTTTTTTATAAAAATAATTCCAATATGAGAGAGGAACAGGAAAGAAGGCACTTACCGCCACAAATTTCACAAGCAATATAATTCAAAACAGAAGCATATTCTGCTTCAGAACAAAGATTGCATCTTGGTTTTTCAAGGTTCACAGAAATACTCTGAGATAGAGCAAGAAGCTTTCTCTCTCTAAAGTGTGTCACTCGTTCATCACCAGGCTTCCTAGAAAGGAAGAGACCGTTAAGCCAGAAGCTATGACACGCCAGAGTTCTCTTCTTCTGCAAAGAAGTCTCTCTCTTGCGTTTTTTTGGTGTTCCCTTCCTGGACTTGATCTTTTTCCTTTTCACACCTCCTCCAACCTTTTTATCTTGCTTTTTCTTTTGTAGCGATGAGTATTTAGCCTGTCTTGCTGAACGGCGTAGAGGGATACCTGTTGGAATTTTGGACTTATTTTTTGTCTGTACTTGTTTTCCAGCCCTTAACACTCTTTTTCTGTTTCTCAATCGCAATGCACGTTGATCACTAGAAGCTTTTTTATGTCTTGCCATATTCAAATTCCCTCCTTTTACACTACTTTTCCCTCTTTTTCCACCAGTCTTCACAGATATACCATCCCAACATCTGTGGCAGGCGTATGTACATTTTGCAGCAACGGACTCCACATACTTCTTCACATGCTTTTTGTGAAAAATTCCTGAAAGTAGAATAAGAATAATTAGGAACCGAACTTAAAATAGAGATTCAAAAATATTAACTTTTCCAAACAAATTTTATCAGCATTCTTATTTTGGTTGACAATTTAGGCATTCAACTTGTAGATGAGCTAGCATAGCAACCATACGCTTATTCATCAGTGCTATCTTTTCAATCAGAATCTAATTAATCACTGCATAAATACAGAGAATTAGAACAAGTACAAAAGTAAAGGATCTGCTAGAAGGCGCTATCTTCATGGGATGTTAACTATAGAAAGAGAACCATGATTATCCCCATCAAAATTAATATACATCATGAATGGCTGGTAAAATTCATTTCCACTGTGAGATATGAAGTACTAGAAATTTAAATTAATAGAACTCGCTTGAAAAGGTAAATGTAAAGAAGAACAAAATGTAATACTACAAGTACTATATCACAATCCTTTTCTGCAATCTGATACTAACAACTCAATAACTTGACTTGTGGTTCCCAATACGCAAAACAAAAGGGGTCCAGAGAAGAAAGCCGCCAAATTTACCTTGACAGTAGCGGCAACTAACAGCTTCCCTACAGTTTAAAGAAAATAGAGTCAATAAAGTGATAAAATGAAGATACACGAAGTATAACGCAACAAAAGGCCACTTAAGTCATTTAATAATGATGGTTAAATAATCACTAAACCTAAAAACTTAAGCTAATGAGTTACGGCAAATTTAATCATTTATCAATATTTTAATTTGTTCCCTCACTTGTGAGCTTGAAAATTTGTACAAATCCCCACAAATGGTAATCAATATCGTACAGGGAAGAAATGAAATTACCGGGTTCAAACACAGGATTTCCTACTCCGATACTATGTTAAATCACCACTAAACCCAAAAGTAAATTGATGGGTTACAGCAAATTTAATGATTTATCAATATGTTTAACAATGATATTAATGATATTAACAATGATATTAATGACATCAGAGGCCTTTTGATATTTAAAGCATAAAAGTAATCAATTTCATCATTTTCTACATTCATTAAAAAGCCTACTATTTGCATAAATAAACCTTGAAATTTGTAGTTGTGGTTGCTTTGGCTCGTTGGCTTGTCAAGATCTTAGATTTTTTTTTTTAACAAGAAAAAGTTCACGGATATAAGCTCCTAAAGGAAGCGGGAAAAAAAAAAGAAGAAGAAAAGCAACCAAATGTAAGAACCAACTACAAGGAAATAGACGATATTTGAAGTCCAAGAAATATCAAAAAGGAAATTAGATGTTAAAAAAACTTTCAACAACAAAGTTTGCCAAACCAAAAGGACTGTCTGAAAAGATCGCTTACTGAGGAAGAAACCAAACAACCACTTAACACAAACTGATAACTAAAAAGAAGAAGCAAAGAAACTGAAACCTCTCTTCACCAAGAAAATACCAGAAAACCGAAAGATCTGCACCCTCAAAACTTGTTGTTTCAATGATACACTTATTTTTCTGACTATGAAGAAGGATAAATTTTTCAATCTTCTTCAATGCATTAATCTTTTAGGCTTTAGTTTGACGGTCAATCCTGCTAAATTAGTGGCTACAGGCCAATGTGCTTCAAAATGTCTTGTCGTGTGGCTAATATGTGGGGCTTCCAGTTGCCTATTTTCACTCCTTTTAGGAGTTTGTATCTTAGATGTATTTTCTTTTCACCATTTCAATGAAAAATTTGTATCTTGTTCTAAAAAATATGTGGGGCTGCCAGGTAGGCAGCTATTCAATGATTTATTTAGGATTACTCTGTAATTCTAGAATCCACTTGTGGAAAAGGTAATTCTAGAATCCTTGCTCAGTCCATGCTTATGAACTTGCTTACTTTATCTTTTCTCAGTTTTTAAAGTTTTAACTCTTATGTCAAAGTCTAACAAGTCAATTTGATCAAGGATTTCTCTTGGGAGGGGGCTTGGAGACGTTTCATAAGGAACTTGCCTCTTTGTGGCATACATGGTTGTTAGAAAGTACGGTTTTGATGATTTTAGATGGTTGATTTTTGCCCCATGCAAGAACTAGAAGCTCCTGATTTTCCATGATGGAACTTAAAGGTCCTATCCCGAGAGACTTGGTGGTTAACATCAAAGACGAGTTTGTGATCAAATTTTGGGAAGATGATTAGTGTGACGAGGAGTCCTTTGTTGTGGCCTTCCAAAAATTATTAGATCTTACTGAAAGTTAGAGGTGTGGAACAATAATGGGACTTAGATCGAGTTCTGAGATGAAAAGAGGAGGATGCTTTGTCTTGTTACAAATGATAGCCAACTATGAACCTTTCAGTCTCAGGAATTTGGGATGTGGATTCTTGATGGTTTAGTACTATTTATTCGCCCAAGCTTTTTGTGCATTTCTGACTGGAGTAGAGTAGCTGCATTAAATCCTTTGCTAAGCAATCATATACTGAATTCTAAAATAACCAAAGAAGTTCGAAATGTTTATAGATATTGGAAAACTCCAAAAGGCTATATAACAAAAGCTGTTGTAGATATTTTATTCCCATGTGTGCCTCCCTAGATATGTCAACTCTTCCTTCTTATCCTTATTACATGGTCTTAATACTAATAGAGCAGGTAAAAGTTCTTCAGAATAATGCTATTAGGACTCTTCAATCATGGGCGGTTAGATTCACGAGAAATAGAAGATCTTCTGGGATATCAAAGGATGCTGGGAAGAAATTTGGAATTGAACAGCTTTTGTTGCTGCTTCTCAAGTTCCCTCTCAAATTATTTTTGTGGTTATAATCATATATAGCTATAAATTGGACTGATTTTTGTAATCCTTTGGCCTGAATGTCTGGAGAGAGGATTTTCCTCTTGCCTCTTTTATAATGTCATTCATTCAATGAAATAGATTTCTTAACAGTAAGAAAATAGATATAAGAATAACAGTAATAGACTACAGAAACAGGTCCTATATTTCCGAAAAAACTAGAAAAGCAATTAAATTGAAAATTTGAGCTATGAAGCACATCCAAGTGAACAAACAATAAATGTGAAATACCTGACAGGCACAACTTTGTTACAGCGGCCACATTGATATAAATCAGGTTTATCTGCTTTTGAAAACAAATATGCAAATCCCTTCTTCTGGGAGGACTTCACAGTATGCAATTCTGCATTTTTAGGCTTAACCTCATTTGTTTTGCGTGCAATTCTTTTCTCCTCAAAATTCTTCAACAGATGCAAAGGAACATAAGTCTCATTTAGCCAATATCTCTTTCTTTCGTTACTGGAATCCTCAAGTTTAACCCCATATTTTTTAACAATGTCTGGAATAACTCTTCTCTTTCCAAAGTCAAGGAGATATTTTACAAAGTCCCCTTCAACAGACTTACGGCGCACAATTACCTTCTTGAAAAGCCTGATTGATTTTCTTAATTCCTTTTCTAACGTAGGAAGAGGATGGGTATTTTCAATGTCATCCCACCTAATGTTTGAATAAAGCTCCCTAACCTGAAAGCAATTAAAGAACATACGGGTCACCAAAAAGGTACATAAAATGATACTACAATCTATCCAAGCACTGATCAGATTCTTCAGAAAAAAAATTATTCATTTATTAAGGATTTTTTTCATTAACCAGCATTTACAGGATAATAGTTAAACGACTTTATTATGGCAGTATAATACTGCTTGGAAGGCTTTAACCATCTTTTAGCTACCCCGATACTAAAGGTAACTAATACCTTGTTAATATACTCTGTCATCTTTCTCCCAATTATTAACAATGCAGAATGTTCTCTCTCGGTCTCTCAACTTCCACCAAGAAGGGTACATTAAAGACTGAAGTCCAGTAGCTTTTTCATTTTACTTTTTACAGAAGAAATATATGTATGTATATATATATATATATCCATACGGAATTGTAGAAGTACAAAAAGCAGCCGGTGGCAATAGCCATGAAAGAGGAACAACTCACCGAAACTCAGACCCTAAAAGGAGGGATGGACCCAGTTAAAAGTCCCCCACTACTCCCCCCACATGGACCCCCAAAAATAGGAAAAGATAATAACGACGGAAACAGAGTTCCCAATTTTAAATGTGGAAGATAAAAAATGAAAAAGAACAAAAATAATGGAAGAATGAGAATGGCATTTCTAGCCTCCAAGAGGAATGAATCAACATAAATGGTCCCTAATTTTTCTGCAGAACTCACATATTAGAAATCATTCACCCTCCTTTGTTTAAATTTAGAAAACAATGTAAATGAGAGCAAGGGAAAATGATTCTCATTCTCACTAAGTAATGGGGGCCTAAGGATTGAATTCTCTCAAAACTATGAATGATATCTCCATTTGCAGTCCCTGTTTTAATCTACTTCCTTCTCGTCCAAAGAGATCAAAATCAAATTATGTAACAATTCCATCATTTGTAAATTAGTCCAAACATGACAACCATTAGATAATTTCAATATTCCATCTTCTAAAACAAATGATCAAGGACTGGAATGGAAACACTACACCAATCAGAGGGATAAAAAAACATTCATAAAGTTCTCCTCCCACAAGGGAAAAAATAACAGATTTTGAATTTAAATAATATTCCTTTTTTTTTGCCACTAGAAGTTGAATATAAACAACAGAAGGGGGAAAAAAAGGTCATGGCAAGAAAGAGGAACTAGTTTTTTTTTTAATAACAAAATACAAGATTTCCATTGATAAATGAATTGGACAAAAATGTTCAAAGATACAAACGCAGGAGTGAAAGAAAGTACAAATAATAAGAAGAATCAAAAGATTAAGACAAAATAAAACCATCCTAAGAACAACGGATGATACTAGAAGAATAACTCGAGAATAAAACTGAAAGAGAACATTAAGATGCAGTAGAAAGAGGAACTAGTATTATATGAGTATAAATGCAAATTAAAAAACCTGGAATGCAAGTTGCTCCACACTTGTTGATGCCTCTACAGCAGCTCGCCAGGCAATACATCTGCTCCTTCTCGCACATTCTGAACCCTCAGGATACGCAATTCCTGGTATCTTTGTACAGCCAGCTGCAGAATTTTAAACTTCAAAAGAATTCAGAATCACTATTCAGTTGACTTCATTGCAAATGATGTCAACCCAGCTTCAAGAAAAAATTAACATGTCACATACCTTGTCGTGCAGCCTTCGAAACCAATGAACGAGGTAGGACCTTCCAGTTAAACATGCGTCGAGAGAGCTGGCCACCCCTCCACCAAAACATACTTAATCCACTAGAACCATTTGAAGAGGCACTTGACTCAATATCTGAAAACCTAGCCCTTTTCCTGCTTATTCCATGTCTAGTAGCACGTAGTGAACTGGTAATGAAAAGAGAAGCTGAACCCAAGGTGTTAACAGAGTCGACATACTTAAACCACTCAGCTGATATAGCAGGATGGCGCAAATTTGATTCTATCTGTGAAGTTTTTATAAGAACAAAAATTAGACTTCATAAGGACTAAATAATGGAATCAATATACGTAGCAATCGAAGAAAACTGTGAGGCCATGAGGAGTTCTCAAATTTTCAAAGTTGTAACAAATCTCAATTGAATGACATTTGCGATCAAAGATAACAGTTACAAAAAAATGGTAAGTAATGTTAGCCCAGTTGTTCCTTTTCTTTTTCTCTGTTGAATGACATTTGGGATACCTTACCCATCCCCCTTTTTTCTCCTTTTCAGTTTTTTTATTCTTTTTATAATCAAAAGATAATTAAATAGTAATAAATAGATAAAAATATAAGAATATAAATTTTTAAGTACTTGGAGTAAAAGATTTTAGGCCATTAATCTGGTTTCTAATCTGTGCCTAGGCCTTGGCAAGCAAAAGGAGAGACTTCAAGAAGCTTTGACTAGGGTCTTTGGATAAGTCTGGTGGAGAGAAGGGTTTTGGTTTAAGTTGAGGCCCCTGGATTTGGAATTGTATTCATTCAATTAATTATTCTATCATATTTTACAGTAAGCCTGTGGATAGGAACTTTTTGTCCTCAAGAGGTATTAGATAAGGTGGTTTCCTGTCCCTGTGGTTGTTGATGTTCATAATAGTTTCATGTCTCGAGGAATGGATAGGAAATTAGTCCAAGGTTTTCATGTGGGAAGAGGAAGGTCCTCACTCGCCTCCAATTTGGAGACAAATATTCTTTATTCTGCAAGAGAGGATCTTTTGTTCTACAAGAAAGTTTCTTGTCAAGATTGTTCCATCACAGATTTTTTCTTTTAACACAATTTTTTTAGGGTTTGGGCAAAACTAGAGAAATTTGATATTCAATGTAATTCATCAAATACTGTATGATACTCTAGTCTTAATTGGAGTAGTTACAGTCGAGAAAGTGGAAGCCAAGATTAAAAGTCGAGAAAGTTTCTGTACGTGTGTCTCTTGGTTGCTTCACATAGAGCCCCTTTGTACTTTCTTTAGTAAAGGTCTTATTTTCTATAAATAAACTAATTAATCTTTGTTATGGTTCTACTCAGTAACTATAACTTGTAATTTCTAGCTTCTGATTTTATAGGAGGATGCATTTTACTCTTGTTGTCACCAGTACTCATCTACATAAATACAATTTCCTAAGAAAGATTATCTAAGAAGCCTTAACATAAGCCAATTTTAAGAAGTAGAAAATAATAACAGGACGAACTTACCATTAATAATAGAGGTTTGACAGAATTAAAATCAAATGCCAAGAGACCTTCACGCCAAAGTTTAGAATAATGAGAATGCAGCCATGGACCCAAAAGTAACCCTTGCAAACGATTCTCAATCGAGAGAATTTGACATATAACATCTATGAGGTGGCCTTTTCCCTTCCTTCTGAGTTGAAGACCAGGAACATCAACTCCCAAACCCTCCTCAATCCGACCAATGTTAGTCCTAAACAAGCATTCCAATTCATCACTGGAAGATTTGCAAGGAAAGCACCATCCACATTTCTCTTTCTGAGTAGCTATGTTAAGATTTTGAATAAACGGCCAAGAAAAATTGCTTGTTTTCTTCAAAATGACCTTCATCTGTGCTGCAATTATTTCTTCTTCTGACATAGTAGACTTTTCTTTAATTTTATCTTTCTCGGATGATTTACGCATGAACTCGTCGGCCACTGAAGATGCTGTTTGTGCAAAGCTATAGAAATTGGAGTAAACATCATCATTTTCAACTTCAAGGACATCCCCTTTTCCTATGCTTATAGATGAGGAATGATCAAGACCTGAATATTTTGTATTGCTTTCTTGCATCCCATCTAGACAAGGATCTATCAAAGAAGGATCTTCTCCAGAAGAGAATTTGCCTGATATTCCTTTATCCTGATTTGTGAAATCGTAACCGTTTGAGTCATTTGTCTGATGCTTTTGTATAGTCTGAACGCTAGGGTTCAGCTTACTGTCTAGAGCTGGTTCTTCAGTATTCATAGTTTGACCTTCCAATACAGTCTCTGCTTCAAACAAGTTTGCGGACTTCGCACCTTCATGGCAAAAATTACTATAATACCCAGTCGTACAATGCAGAGAACCTGATTTACTAATTTTTCCGTTTAAGAGGAAAGGAATATTCCAGTGCTTGTAAATAGCCACTAGTATGTCACTGTATGATGAATAAGATGACCTAAGCGCTTCAATAACAGCATCCAGATCACTCCTGTGGTAGTAACTGACAGAGGACTCAATGTCACATGAATCAGACCTGCAAAAATTTCAATAAAAACAAATTTATTTTAAATGAAAACAATAGTAAATCAGAAATAACCTAATCTGGACAGAAGAGTTAATGCACTACTGGCCAAGTTTTCTTTTATCAGAGGCCTTAGCATTCTACATGGATACTTGATACATACACATTACACACCCATGCATCATTGTTATTCAGTTACTTTTATGCGGCCAGTTTATTAACTTGAAAATTAGTAGCTATTATAGGCATGAACCAAAAGGGTATTTTTCCCCTTTTCTATTTTCTATGGAGTTTCATGATTAATATAAATAGTAGAATTATTGTGAGGAAGACCGACCTTTGCAAAAAAGGAGGAAGGGAATTCAATGTGGGTGGCATACTATCTAATGGGTAGAGATAATATTTATTTTTCCCATCTCCAAATCGCTTAAGGTACAATGATTAAAGCATATGCAACTTTTGAAAACTATGAATTAGAAAGAATTAGAAACATGCAGCAGTGAATGATAGTAAAATAATATAATCAGATCTGAAATTTGCAAAAGCAACAATGCATAAAAAAACACCATTTCGGAGAAATAAATGATCAAACTTACACCAATAGGTAGCCACAGCTACTGAAGTATGTACGACCATGAGGATCGATTCCTAAAAATTCTGCTCCCCGAAGTGATCTTTGTGTTTTCATCCAGGGTTTGTGCCGGTCAATGGCACACTCGGGACAAAACCAGTCACCTTCTGGCAAGAGATTATGGGCTATTCCTACACATTTCAAATGATAAGCAGCAGGACAGCCATCACAGCATATTAAGCTACCATCCATTTTGCACAGACAGCATTCATCACTATTCCAGTCTGTGGTGTCATCCAAAATGTCCTCTGACAGACAAGAGTTAACAGCAGCATTTGTTTTCCTCTTTTTGCAGACCTCTGACTTCATGTTTCTATCACGAATAATTTCTGGCTCAGCTGCCAAAGACCTTCTGTTAATCTCTGACCTAATGGCTTCCACTTCAATCATATCGTCACATAGACAGCGAAGTATTTCAATCTTAATGCCCGTAGGTAGTTCGTAGTAATCATTTTTTAGTAATTTCAAGTGACAAAGATCAACACCAGGTTTCAAACCTGAACCATGAATCAATAGATACTCAACCATAAAAATAGGCCACGTAATCAAGTCTAGCATATCCCAGTTAAGACTCCTGATCAAAATTTCAAAACAGAAAATATAACACATAATTATTTATGCATATAAGTAAATATATAATCAAAGAAAAAACTGCATGGATATCAATTATAATCATATTAAAAAATAAAAAGATAAAAGGGGTTAGAATTTCTACCTTAAACAACTAGAAGCAGATTCGGAACCTTCATTAGAGAGATCCTCCAAACGCTTTCTTAGAGTTTGCAGAACAGACAGATGTATGTTATCAAATAATATAGTAGGAGATTTGCACTTAAGGGCTGCCACGAAATCATCCAATTCAAATGGGCTAAGAAACAACAGCGTACTAAATGATCTCAAACAGGCATAAATTGAGAACAAGTCAAGGATGGGAATATCAACAAGATTCAAGTTTTTTGAAGAGAGCGGTAATTGCAACTTAGAAGGAAGGTCAACAGGCATGTCAGATCCTTTACAAGCATAAGCTACCTGTTTTTCCTCAGTTACCACACTAGCTACAGGGGAAGATATTTCAGATGATGCAATTGGGACAGTTTTCTGTATGGATCCTCTACGTGTACTTCTCCTCAAAACTGTCTCCGATGTATTAACAACATCCAAACCCTTCCTTCTCTTTCTTCTGCCACTTCGTTGTTTGCATTGACCTTCCGAATTACCTTGGCAACCATCAATTGCTTGAGGACCAGCCTCAGAACCCACATCGTTCACCTGAATATTGACCAAATCACCATCATTAACACAATTAAGATCGGAAGCCCTAAGTGAGGCTTCAACAGTCACATCTCCACCAGAACTATTGCTGTATTTTGGCCATTCTTCCTTGATATCTATTTGAACTTCTTTCAGATCTTCATCCTCAGATTCCATAATTTTGTCTTGAAGCCCTTCCTCATTATCAAAAACTTTGTCTATTACTGCTTCGGCCATCCCAAAAGAAGTAACTTCTTCTCCACCATTATTGTTATTATCCCCGGGGTCATCATTAACCTCTATATTTAAGTCAAAATCCCATTTCGTTTTCTTTATTTCCACTGGCGAACAACTTACATTGCCCCCAGTAAGATTCTCGTCATATTCAGCATTGACATAAAGATTCAAATCAATGGATCCCCTTCTCTCTAAGTTGGCATTTTTATTAGGACAGGCATGAACATCACTGCCGTCATTTAAATTCAACCACTCATTCGAATTAGACCTCGCATTCAAATCAAAGCCGTCCCTAAAATCTTCATTTCTGCAAAGATTCCCATTGGCCGACCCATTTCCTTCAAAATCCTTCTCATACTTGGGTCTCCTTTCCAAAATATCTCCAAACCCATCACTGAGATTAACATTCACATTAAAATTCTTATTTCCCTCGAGACTTTCATTCAAATTCCCACCAACCCCATCAACTATTTCTTGGGTTTTCTTGACTTCATCACTCAAGTTAAAACTTTCATTTAAATCCTTAACACAAACAACACTTACCACAAAGTCCATTTCTAGGGTTTCATCCGGATTCGCGTTATCTGGCACCAAACTCTTCCCAGCATTACTCGACACATCGCCAATTCCACAGCTGCCGTCAATTCTCCGACGCTTCTTGGGCTTCCGGCCACGGCAGGGCCTCTTCTCCACTGGCTGAGATTGACCCTCCAAAAGCAGAGACACCTCAGACAAATTCAATTCTTCAGAATCACCACTTTCGAACTCCACCTCGAAGAACCCAGTAGTGGTATCGAAGGATTTCACAACCCCCAATTGAATTCCACCGCCTTCGAACTCTTTCTTCACAGCTCTGCCCACAAACTCCATCATGGGTGTTAAAGAAAAACACCCAATGAAGAGCTGGCACTGTGATCTGCTGCCGAAAAAAACCCAATTCAAACAACAAAGCCTTCCCCCACTGCTCCCTCTCTGTGGCTATGTATAAAAATTGCCCTTTAACACAGAGAGAAAGAGGGAAGAAGCGAAATTTCCCCTCAGAAAAATGGTAAAAACATGCAGACAGAAACGGGTTTTGTGTCAGTTGAACCAATTAAGTCCCTTTTGAGGGGAAATGGGTCGTGCCCTCAAGAAGTGCTGTGGGGGTGAAAGAGAGAGAGTAACGTGAACTGACAAAAAAAATCACAATGAAAATTATATTCTCTTCTTCTTCGATTCCGAAAACTTTGCAAATTTGTAATTGGACCGAAGAGAGGGAATAAAGCAACCAACCAATCTAAACCAAAACGGATGCGTGAAGAGAGAGAGGTGGGTCATATGGGAAGTGGCCAAACAGATTTGGCATTGGCAATGGCAAGAACACTATTTTGTTTACAGTCATTTTCTTACAAAATTAAATGATTATGCTATCATCTCAAACCATTGTTTTTAGCATAGCAACTCACTGCAGTGTTCAAATTCACGACTTTTTGGTGAGATGTTTAACCAATGAATTCATTTAGTACTTATCTTTTGTTAATTACTATTAGAGTTTTGACGGATAAGATAGAAAAATTCAGAAAATAAAACAATTTTTTTAATTTTCAAAAGAATGATGAGTGGCCAAATTTTTAGCAGGGCTATCAACAAGACAGGTGCTTTGGTTTGAAATGTTTTGTCCATGACATGTCTAACTTGAAAGTTTTCATATGGGAAAAACCTGATAATATCTATTTGAAAGTGTGTGAATTTTAGTTCACATAATGGATATGAATTGGATTGTCTGACTAAATCTTAAATAATCAATCTAAACGTGGTTTAGTAGATAAGATATTTATGGCTGAAAGGTCAATCCCGCACTCCATTTATACTTAAAAAAAAACTAAATCTTATTTAAGGTGAGCTAAGTTGGAGGTTCATATATACCATGTCTCTAAGTAGAGTATGAAATTAATTTGATTACATTTACAAGAAATTCTAAATCTAATTTTTTTTTTAATCATGGTCTTTGGTTGAACTCAAATTAAGTAATAAAATTAGTGTTATTTATTGTCATTTTACAATGGCAAATGATGTAGAGTCTAGTCTTTAATAGGTTTTTTCTTTTTGATAAATGGTCTTTAATAGGTTATTTATGAAAACTAGATTTTATCATATGAATTGTCTTTTTAAGATGGTCTCTTTGTTGGTTGAGTTTCTGTTCTTTTTGTTTTAATTTAATATTTGTGATTAAGGGGTCATATTTTCATGATTGAATAAGATTGTTTTTGTTAGTGTTGGTTTTTAAAATTGTGTTCGTAACATTTTTCAATAAAATGTTACCTGTTCAATTACCATTAAATTTTTCTAATCATTTGCTAATGTAACACTCGTAAATAATTAAATGGTATGGATGAGATTAAAAAATGTTAAATGCATGAGTGAAATAGAACTTAAAAAAATATATATTAGGATGAAACTAAATATCAAAAGTCAAATAACATGGATTTGTTTCTATTTTCCAAATAATTTATAAATTTCACTAATACTTTTTAGTTGTCAATATGAACTTCGCTGAGCGGTACTCAGAAAATAATTATAATAATAAATAGAAAATAATACCTTTTTATTTAAAACATTTTGAAAAAAAATTATATTTTAATTGTGTACTTTATTTTAGTCTATAAACTTTTAAAATAAAAATTGTTTCAAAAAATTTAGAAATCATGAGCTTCCATGGTAGAGTATTCTAATAAACCAACAACTATGATTAGTATGAGATCATATATTCAACTTACCATGCCTTTTTAACTTTGGGAAATTGTCATTTTTCTACCCAAGATTTTTAATTTTTAATTTGGATTGTTTTTTAGCCTCTCTTTAAAATAAAAAAAACATTCTTTCACTAACTTCTTTCTATATACTTAAAAAATATATATACACAATTTTTTTCTTAAACCTTTCTCACAAACAGAAAAAACATTTTTTCTTAGAACAAAAAATTCAAAAAATTTACAACCTCAATTTTTTTCTTTCTTCTAATTGATTTGCTTCCAAGATTTTTATTTTTTCTAAAATTTATGAATCTTCTCGGTCTAGAAAGAGGTTGAAGTTTTTGTTCTCATAAAAAGTTTTTGTTAGGAAGAAATGAAGAAAGTTGAGAATGAATAGGCAAAAAAGTAATTTCAAACTACTAAAATAAAAAACTTTTAACTTTCAATTTCATTTTGCAATAAAAACAAAACAAGTCTGGTTATTTCAATGATGTTTTGAAGTGAAAAAAAATATAATTTTAGTAAGGTGTCAATGGTTAACTTTCAATTTCATCAAAAGAATTTTTAATTTAGATGTTGTCATCCCTACTTTTTTTCTTTTGAAAAGTATAAATATTGCAATTTTGAACCTTCTAATACACTATTTTAGCGAATCGTTAATAGTAAAAAAAAATCTAAGAAACTTCAAAGAAATGTGGCTCTAGTGCCAAAATTTATATAAAGACTACAAACAAAATAATTCAGTTTCAACTGCATCTTTCAGCCAAGTAGGACGCCATTGTTCATCGCCTTCTTCGCCAACTTGTGCAGACTTGTTCTTCTCCCATCTAATATGGGTAATGGAGACAACTCCTTCTCCTCGACAAGAAGTTCGGTAACATCGATGTCCTTCGACAACCGAGTTGCTTCAATTGAGTTAGATTTCAAATAAATTGGGTATCGTTTTGCATAGATCCCGCTGTTAATTGCCATGTAAATTAAGTTTAGAGTTCAATCAAATGGAATAAATTTATGATAAAATATTGAACTTCCACCCTTTTCTTAATATTAGTTGGATTTTTTTTTCCAGAAGAGTTGTAATTATTTCATCAAGTTTGTTTAATCTTTATTCTTAATTATGTCTCATGTTATAATCTTTTTAGAAATATTTTAGGCACTCAAAAATAAAAACATAAAATAAACTCTATGATTTCATTCTAATTCATCACCCTTAATCAACTTAAGATAGTCCAACTAGTCAAGACATATATCTTTGACCTTAGTCAAAGGTTCACATCTCTATCCCTATATATCGTTTATATCGTTTAACAACTTGAACTTTAGGGGGGAGAGAGAAAAAAAAACCATTCCCCATGTTTCATTTGAATTTATCCATCTAAATTATATGCAGATGACTAGTGTTTCAGATAGAATCCATCCCTGTCAAAATCTAAAATTTAACTAAAAAAACCCACTTCCCACTAACAAAACTTAGGAAAGCATCTGATAACTCTTTGCTTGGAAAATGTCTCAAGAAAATTGTCATCTGGTATGAAAGAAACGACCATAACACCCGTGCGATTAAAATAGATATTATGATACAGGAATTCTTGAACATAACTCAACAACAGGTATAGATAAAACGGTATCTACAACGATTGGCCAGTCTGATATGCATTTTCTGTTTAGCCAAATGTTACATGACACTACTGAGAGATCTATTCACCTAATCTACAAAAAGAAAAAGAAAGGTGGATCGAGGGGAAGAATAGAAAATGTTTAGATAAGTACTATAACAAATATGATTGTTAGATCGCATCTATAGATCGCCGAAGGCCGCTATAGACCGCTTTCCTGAAAAGTGGGTGTGCTTCCTCTGATAATAAGACTTCTGCATCCAACTTCTCAATATGTGGCCATATCTGTGAATGCCACAATGAAAGTGTTCAAGTAAAAAACAGCATACATGTTCTGAAAATTTACTTATTGGTTATATTATAAATTTGGCCTTTTTGTTTTTTTGGAGGTACACCATTGAACTTTCATAATTGTTTTTAACAGGTCCCGAAACTTTAAAAAGTATCTAATAAGTCCATAAATTTTGAA
The DNA here is from genome assembly GCF_001995035.1 of Momordica charantia. Next base: position 204,772 of record NW_019104600.1, read on the forward strand.
TTTTGTCTAATAGGATCTTGAACTCTAAAAAGTGCTTGACTGGTCTTTGAACTTTTAATTGTATCTAATAGGTTCCTTGAATTTCAACTTTTTGTTAGCTCCTAAAGTTTAAAAACCTATCGAACACAAATTTAAAATTTTAGGGACCCATTAGACAACTTTTAAAATTCAAGGACCTATCAAACACAACACTAGAAATTAAGAAACATATTATTCACGTTTTAAAGTATAAGAGAGCTATTAGACACTACCCTAAAAGTCTAGAGACCAAACTTATAGTTTAATTTATTTTGTTGGGTTGTGCAGGTGACTTGGGTGCTGGTGCCCATGTTTTTTCATTTTTTGATAACTGGATTTCCTCCCCTATACTGCGATTGCTGGATGTTGTTATTATATTTTCAAATATATATCATAAAACTTGCATCATTTTTAGTTTTTATGATTGGGAGTCCAGAAAGTATGGCATATCTATAAGACAAAAATACCTCAGAAGCGTATTGCCTTGAGAAGGCCTTGACATATCCCAAGGTTGTTAGGCACCATTGTTCATTTTCACCAATAGTGTAGGTATGCTCTGTCTTACCATTCAATTGACTGCAAAATAACAAAAATATAGTAAATTAATAATTAAGATTAAAGGAACTAGGAAAGATATGGATTGAAATTTTGGCAGAGAGACATCGCATCAATGTTTTCTTGACGAAAGCAAACCTTTTTTCAGGTCTTGCATCTTCATTGTCCATCTCCATGGCTGATGGTTCTTCAAGATCCATGGCATTTGCATCAGCAGCATTAACAGACTTCAAATCCTGCAGAGTTTGAGCACTGGACGCAGCTGGAAGGCGTTCGGTCAATGTATTGGAGAAGTTTCTGTACAATGATAGAAATAATGTCTGCACATGGAAAAGATTGGTTAAAATGGGAAAGAGACTGTTAAAGTTACAAACTGTATGGTGAATTTAACAGAGAAAACCAAAGACGTTGATTGTGGACATCAAGGTTGGGTAGGTCAATGCTCAAGGAAAGGGGTGCACATTATTTCTAGTCTTGTAATTAATACCTCATTCTCCTCAAGAGCTCGCGAAAGAAGAGCTTCTTTGGCTTCTAAATTGTCGCGTGTTGACACTTCATGCTCTTTTGCTTTTTCAGCATACGATTTCAATCGCTTCAGTCTCACGGGATTCTCTCCCAAAACAGGTTCGCCATCCACAAGTGCAAGCTTTGATTCAGCAGCATTCAATTCTTCCTGTGTCTTGGCAACAGCTTCTTCAGCAGCCACAATATCTTTCTTGAGGGAGGATATTTCTTTTCTAAGATCCGAAATACGATTATATGTCTTGCACAGTGCATTTCTTAAGATCTGCACATGAGGTAATAAGAGAATTTTACTGATCTTTGAGGATAGAGCACTTGAAGCCGTTTGATTGAAAATATAGTAAAATCTAGGTGGTAATGAACAAATTTGATATCTTATTCTTATAAAAAAGATATCATGTATATTCGAGTACAAAGCAGTATAAGTGTTTGTACAGATCTGAAAATATACAGTAGATATTTACACAACAGAATCAAAGAAAACTACAAACTTGCACAGGAGATTGGAGGAACCAAAATAGAAATTTGACGGGAGAAGAAAAATCATATCGATCAATTCAGAAGTCTGAAACAACTAATATATACCTCAAATGAAAATTGAAGGGGATGAAACGTACAATTCCAAGCATCTCTGCTGATTAGTAATTTATTCCCTCTAACCATACTCCTCCAAGAGATGGAAAGCACATCAAATGTAGTATGAAATCTAGGAGCCAAGGTTGAATGTGAAAAAGAAATGTTTCTTCATTGTTTATTACTTTTTTTTTTTTATAAGAAACATCACTTTCATTGACAGAAATTATTACTCTTGATGTTCATCTTTTCAAGAACATCCAAAACAAGCAAAGAAAAGTTTTCTTCTCCTCTCTTTTTCGTTTTATATCCTTGAGTGTCCGAGTCAGCTTACGCACACCTTGACTAACCTCACAGAACAGCTTGACCCACAACATTTGGTACCGAAAAACACAAAGGAATTAATTCCTAAGGTAGGTGACATCATGGGGTTTGAACTTATTCCCTCTCAATTTATCCTAGACCAATGATCCACCCATAACGATTACAAGCTAAGAAAAGTTGAACACAAATCTTAGGTCTTCAAACACAATATTAGAAACTTTATCCTGTTTCCAAAATTTTTATTTAGCTTGATTTTCATTCTTTATGTGCCTATTAAGTAAATAGGACCTTAGTTTAAACTATCATTTAATAGTTAAAACAATACAGAAGAAACATAAATAACTCAGCTATGGTAAGGGGGGCTGTGAACACACATACAGTGCCTGATACAACAAGAAAGGTCCAATTAGAGTAACCTATTCAAACCATACTACCAAAAAGTGGAGGTAAATATAAGCTACTTTAAACATAATGTGAAGTAAATTCTTTATTCATCTTCAGCTGGATAGGATGCTCAAACTCCATCCAAAAACCGAAAGGTAAGCAACACTTATATTTTCTCTTTAACGACCATGTTATATCCAAACAATGTAATTAATCTATGTCATATCATCATGCAATAGCTACCACCACTTAATCTAGGAAGCTTGAAAGAGAGACGTAAATCTAATCATGTTGAATTCAGAATACAAATACAAAGAGAAACTGCAGTAAGGTAGTCAAAAGAAACGGCAACTATGTACCTCCCATGGACGATCTGATGTATGAAATTGCTGAATGTTCTCTGGAGAAAAGATCCATCTAACGATGGCCAAATTGGATATTAGCCTGTAGCCCATCATTCTATCAATTGCTATTGCCGTCATTTGAGTGTTATTCTTCCAGTAAGAACCCACTTCAGATATAAGCAAGACCTGCTTGTCCTGATCATTGCACATTCTTAAAATAACTTGTCCATATCTCTCCAAGACTGTTATCAAATGAGTGAAACTCTTTGACCCAATATCTAGAAGAGTTTGCACAACCACCACGAGAGAAACATCTAAACTATGCTTAGGAATTACACTTTCGTCCAACCATGAAATTACTTCACGGGCTGMAGCTCGTCCTTTCACCAAATTGGATAATTCAGCAGACACTACATGTTGTTCACTTTTTTCTCCGTCATCATCCGTAGAAAATTTGAAATTTGGTCCACCCTTAGGAGGTAGCAACTCTTCTAAACCAGGCGCATTCTCAATGCTCTACATAGACACAATATACTTGACATGTCAGAAAACAAAATGAAGCATCAGGAGGATAAGTTCGTATTTACTGCCTTTTCTTATTTTTTAGGCATATACAATTCTTAAGCTGGAACATCCCACAGAACCATAGTCACCGTTTGGTGGATCCTGTGTCACACGTATTGTTCTTCTCTTGTTGGCCAAAAAATCATGCATTCTGTATTTTGTATGAAGGACCATCTTGTTTTACAAATATGCCGAGTACAAGAGATATGAACTAGAAGTATCTGTGGTGAAAAAGCCAATAGCTTCAACATGAAAAAATACCTGCTTTATTTTATCCCAGTATGATAGACGGACTTCTCTATTCAGAACCTCCTGAACAAAAACTCGCTGTGGGGCCCATTTTGGGAGTTCTAGTACGTAAGCCCATTCGTCCCAAGGCCATATAAATTGAAAGTTTGATCTGCATAACCAGTGGCGGTGGCAGAAATGATGTAAATACCAGGCAATCTAATCTTATTGGGAGAGTAAACATTTTTCAGTATGATGCAAGCATAAAAAAGTTTTACATCCTAAACACAAAAATACAGGTATCAGGCATGCATACTAACATGCAAGCATATATAGAGAGAGAGAAAAAAGGAATGATATTATTGAGGAAAAAGATAGAGGAAAGGACAAAGGGAACAAAGAGCCAACAAAGACTAGGGAACATGTTTTGATTGCATTTCGTTTAAGAGCTCGACAGAAAAAAAAGAGCTGCACATGAACAAATCGTTCATCTAACTTAAAAGAAGGCTTGAGAGTATTTATAAATAGGTATATACATATATATATAAAATGAAATAAAATAAAAAAGACTACGGTTGGTTTTTTTTACTCATTCCATTGTCTGGTATTTGGATAATCAATCAATTGATTGAGAAATATAGCAGGAGTCCCAGTACTAAAACTGCAACTATTTTCTTTAAACGTGAATGAACATGCAATCTCCAAGGAAAGAATGATAGAGCTTCAACACTCAAACTGAAGCACTTTGCATGACAAATAGCTCCAGCACCATATGATCCACTATAATGAAGCATCTCCCCTGTTGAACTACAATTAGCTGACCTATTAAATTAGGCAGCATCTCTTCCTAAAGTTTATTTATTGTGGAGGGAGGCATTGAAAAGAGAACAGCGTTTTAAATTAAAATGTAAGTACAGAGACCATTAATATCCAACAGATCATATACATGAAAGAAAGGGAGTAAAAAAATTCAACTCCTAATTCAACCGGGAACCTTTAAGAAAAGGGAAACGGGATAATAATATGAGCATTCAAGAAGCCGCAACACATTTATTGCAAGAAGGTTTATGCTGGAACATGCAAATTTTGAGTACACCAGGTGGGTGTGGGAATTTGAAACCACGACCTTTTTGATCGAGAATACATGTCTTAAGTTTAACAAGTTCAGCTATGCTCAAGTTGAATGCAAAAACATAGAAATGAGCTAAAGTTTGATGCTAAAACATAGAAATTATAGTGAGTTTTCCAAAAACATTGGCTAATGCCTAATATATAAATTATTTAGTGTTTGGAAAGTTGAACTTACAGATGGTGTGAAAACCAAAGTATTAGCCGTATCCGGCACTCCATGTCTAAATCAGCTATTTTCTCAAACAGGGCACGAACTGCACCAGCTACAACTGCAGGAAAGGCCCCGGGAAGAGCCTAAATATACCTCAAAGTTATATTTTGACTTATAAAACTTGCTGGTTAAAAAAATTTGACAAGTTAAAAGGAACCAACAAACCATAATTACAGTAGCAAATAGAAAAAGGAAGAAGACAAGATAAAAAAAGCACATATACAATAACAAAAATCACGTACCTTGCAAAGGTCCATAATAACCAGTGTATAATAAATTGGCTTGAATGGAGGTTGTGGTAGCATGAGTAACTGCAACAATGAAACAATTTCAAGTTTTTGGGTGGGGATGGGAAGCAACTTTAAGTCTGACTTTAAAGTAACCAACTTAACATAAAGAGAAAAATAAAAAAGTAATTTTTTTGTTTTTAAAATGAAGGAAAACTTTAAATTAAAAGAGCTCAATCTTGCTTATGAGAGAAGTCCGCTCTTAAACCTTCTGACCAAGAAAAGCCTCTCAAACAACAAAACCCAGCCAGGAGCTCTAGGACTTTGGTATCACGTAACTTTTCATATGAAAAGTTAGTTTTCTTGTTTAAAAAGAAAGTTTCGAGCATATATACTAATGTACTCATCTAAGCATATACTCCAGCTGAGTTGGCTGAAACGAGTATTGAGTGAGTATATATTAGGTAGCACAATAAATGGAAGGATTAAATAGTGTTTTTTTAAAGTTAAAAGACTAAAGGTAAATATTTTAAAAATTTAAAGACCCAAATGATTATTCTTTTAAAGCTTGGAAACCAAAATGGAACAAACATAAAAGTTCATAAATGAAAATCGAATTTGAATTAAATTTTATATTACTATTTCATAATATTATTACTATATTAGCAGTGAAGTGGTGGTGGAAAGGAATAAGAAAACAAAAAATCAAGTCTTAGGAGGGAAAGTGAAGTGATCAAATAAAAGTGATAATGCCCTCCATTCCCCATCCACCATTATAAATACCAGTTTACTATGTGGAGACTTCTGTGCTAAGAACCTTCCTGAAATCTTGTAAGGTCCCTGCAGAGAGACTTAAAAATGTGCTCCCCTTATCATTGACAATAACCAAGCTGCATTTCTTAAGGGTCGACAGATTTTGGATACTATTTTGATTGCTCTTGAGAGATGATGGGTCATGAGAGAAGATAAATCATAGCCAAAAAAGAGAGGAGGAGACTGAAAAATTTGTCAAAACCTCCCTCTTTGTCATTGAAAATCCTTGTGGTTTTTTTTCCATCCAAATGAACCAGAATCGTGCCCTGGAAAATTTGCAGGCTTGAGCCAAAGAATCTTCTTTTCCTTCTTGAAAGGATTACCAACTGGTATATGGGACATAAGGGAGAAAAAGTCCCCTGGCATAATGAAGGACCAGCCAAAGATGGATGTAATCATCCTCCAGTAAGTTGATGCAAAGGAACAAGTATAAAAAATGAGTCTTTCAGTCTGAGTCAATTTTGCAAATAATACAGCAGCTAGAGAGATACAAAGCCAAATTTGGATACGCTGCAATTTGTCTTGTATTAGCGCATGAGTGACTAAGTTCCCAGATGAAGAATTTGAGTCTTTTGAGATATTTTCCTTTTCATATGCAACAGTATTTTTTTAAATTTTTTGATAAGAAACGAAAATTTCATAATCAAAAGAGAAGTACAAAAAGGGGAGATGAGCTATCCCTGCTTGCCAAGGAATTACAAAAATGCTTCCCAATTGGCAAAAATTTGAGAGACACTATAATTACAAAAGATTTTGTGACTAGAAGCCCACGAAGAGACATAAATTCTAACATTCTCCCAGAAAATCCTCTCGGACCAAAAAATATGTCCTATTCCTTTCGAACCATAATTTCCACAAACCTTGGAGAGATAGGGGGATTAGCCCAACTTTTTACTTTTCTAAAAAAAAATAAAAGCTTTGAACAGAGGATATTGAAAACAATTCAAAATTCAGAAGAACTCTGCATTAGTTGACCTAAGCCGCACCATTACTGCTGGGGTGGCAATCCCGAGAGACCACAAGAGATTCGTCCTTCCTTTAAAGAACAGTCCTTTAAACAACTGTAGGAGGCCATCGGCAGCATTGTTGGGGGAACACCAGCTCGTATTAAACGTTTGGAGGAGATCTGACCATAAGGATAAGGCAAAGGGGCAATTAAAATGCAAATGCCATTGGTCTTCTTCACTGTTCTTACACAATACACACCAGCTGGGGGAAAGACACATATTAGGCAGCACCTTTTGAAGTCTGGAGCAAGTTTTCAGCCTTTCATGCATCATCAGCCACAAACAAATCCTCACCTTCTTAGGAACTTCTTCATATGCAACAGTATTTTGAATTGAAGTATTGGAAATTTTTGACATATACACATATTTGAAAAATAAATTAAAAAATTGTGTTTCCTGAACATGTCTGCATCCTACTTTTTAAAAAAATTGGCGTATTGTGTCGTATATGTGTCCCATGTCCATGTCCATGCTTCTTAGATGGACTCTAAGGAGGAAACTATATCTTTGAGAAATAGTTTTTGTGTTGTTACATTAGGAGCATATTCCAAGACACCGAAAGAAGCCTCAAGTTTAATTATTTTTGTTTCTTTCTCTCAGTCCACTTCATCTTTACATTTTCGTAATTATTCCTTCCCCTTTAGTCATTTCCAATAAGAGATCTATATGTTACTCCTTTGGCTTTTCAGCTCATGCCTTTTGTACATTTCATTCATTCATAAAATTGGTTATCTACCCTCCTCCACACCAGTGAAGACTCTTGGATTTGGCCATTGGACAGTAGAGGTACCTTCTCCACCAGATCTCTTCTCTCTGACATGGCTCCGAAGAGATCTTTCCTCCATCCATCTCTTGCCAAAGTCATTTGGGGAGATAACTATTCCAAAAGAACCAAATTCTTCATATGGGAGCTTGCCCACAAGGGAGTCAACACCTCTGATAGGCTGCAACGAAGGTTTCCGTTCCTTGCTCTCTCCCCACACTAGTGTATCCATTGGAAAAAAGATGGAGAATCCCCTCTCATCTTTTTCACACATGAACATAGGCCACGGAATTTGGGAACAGGGTCCTCCATGCCTTTGATTGGACAGTTTCTCTCCCCTTTGACATCCAAGCCCTACTCTCTTTTGTTTTTGTGGGACACCCCTTCAAGAAAGCAAAGGAGATCATGTGGAAGTAGGGATCGCAAAAAACCCACAGGACCCGACCCGATCGGGTCGGGGAATTCCCGGTTTGACCGGGGACGAGGCGGGGAAGGGGGAAGGATTCCCCGCCCCGTCCCCGTCCCCGCCCTGTTTAATATT
>NW_019104600.1:214076-237920 GCF_001995035.1 Momordica charantia
AAGGAGAGAGAAAAAGAGAAAAGAAATAAAATAAAAAGAGACCCAACTAAGAGCAAGCAATACAAATAATGAAGTGACAATAAAAGCCAAAAGGACCATGCTAACTATTAGCAAAACGATCCATTAAGATGCAAAGACACAATAAGAGAACTTTAAGAATCTTTAACTTCGGGATCGCTAGCAACTTCATCAACGTCTTTGACTATTGGAAAAAGGACATTGAGATTTTGAGAAAATTTGGCTTGAATTTCAGCTATTTCTCTTTACCGATCAGCTTGAATCGCCAACACTTTTCTATAGTGCTCTTCTAGCATTGCCTCCTGTTCTTTGCGAAGCTTGACAAGCTCAGAATCAAGAAAAACCTAAGTATGCTTCCAATTCTGAAGGTGAAAGACTAGAGATGTATATGAGGGTATCAACAATGAATTCTTTGGAAACATTTAGGGGAGTATCTTTATCCATGCTGCCGAGGGAAGCTGCTAATTATATCTATTTAGTACTTGCACTTTAAAAAGTTCCTATAAGTCTTTTAAACTTTCGAGGTCATATCTATTTGGTCTCTATACCCTAAAAAGTTTCCGATAAGCCTTTGGACTTTCAATTTTGTGTCTAGTTGATCCATGAGGAACTAATAATGATTTTGTTACACACTAACTATATCATTCAAACTATTCCTTTCTCTCCATGTATTCCATAGAAATGCTCTGATAAAGAGGGACCACATAATCTTCTTGTTCTTTTTGAGAGGATGTCCCCCAAGGTTGCTTGCAACAGGGTGTTTATATTCGCATGTTGAGGGATTTTCCAATCACAAGCTTCAATGATGGAGCTCCAAAAGCTGTGAGCAAATTCACAAGTGACAAAGATATGGTTTTGGGTTTCTGCTTCCTTGAGACATATTATACACCCATTTGGAGATAAAGCCATCATTGGAAGACGCCTCTGTAATCTACCTTGGGTGTTGATAGCTTTGTGACTAAGCTCCCAACAAAAGAAGTTTACTTGGGGTACCTTTCTGCCCAAATAATCTCAAAAGACAAGGGGGAAGGAGTGTGATACGCTGTGAGGTGCTTTAGGAGGGATTTAACCATATAGGTTTGAGTGGGATCCATAGGCCAAATCCATTGGTCTTCCCTATGAGAGAGATGAATAGCCGAGATTCTGTGCTCAAGGTCAAACCATTCTGCCAGTTCCTCATCTTTGAGCGGTCTACGGAAATGGTGATTCCATGAAGCTGTGGATTGTTCCCACGTCTCACTAACCTTAGCATCTTTCTTTGTAGAGAGTGGGCGGAGAATTATTGTAACTTAAACTAGAAAGTGGAGAAAGTTAAACTAAGAAATAATACAAGGCAAGATTCAATGTCTCTCAATCTGCTGTCAACAAGAAGAATTATCGTAACTTACTTGTATTTTCTTTGGGTTAGCTAGGAGAGTTTTTGCAAATCCTCAGTATTTCAATACTATGAAGAAACATCATAAATTCTAATACGATAAGGCATAGGGTCATAGTGAGCAAATATGATCATCTACTTGATGGGTCCCAATCTGGGGCTAAAGAAACTCTAAAGAACTCTTGAAATTTACCATTGGAGATGACTTGGTTGCTCACTTTAAAGAGGATTGTTAGGCAGAGGATACTCCTCTGTCTTCTCTATCTCCATGCACGGATGACTTTTGTCCTCCCCTGCCTAAAGAATCCACCTCATAGACTTTTGGTTTTAGGTGCTTGTTGCCTAATAAAGAAATTTGCTCATGAGATTTGCTCATGAGGAAAAAGGTTTGGGGAGACGGGTCATTGGAGCGATCTACGGGGTTGAGACCTACGGTTGAATTTCTCGATGGGCCAGTTTCTTAGAAAAGATTGATTTTTTGCAGCCAGACAACGAGAAAGACAAACTTTGGTGGAAAGGGGACAGCAGTGGGTTTTTCTCGGCAAAATCAGTCTTTTCTCTTCTATCTAAGCCTTCTCCAAAACTGAAAGCACCTGTTGCCTCCTACATATGGAATTTTAAGGTTTAGAAGAAAGTGAAATTTTTCCTATGGACAGTGTTCTACATAAGTCTAAATACGACAGATAGGATTCAAAGAAGATATCCTTTTTGGTCTCTCCTTCGGTGTGTGGGCTTTGTAATCGTGCAGTGGAGACGGTAGACAACCTTTTTCTTCATTGCTCTTTTGCTACTCAGGCTTGGGCATTTGTTCGGTTAGAGTTGGATTTTCAGTTCTGCGTACCTAGAAGGATAGGCGATCTGTTTCTTGAGAATTTTGGGGGAGGTTTGCTTAAAGGCAAAGCTTATGTGTTGTGGAATTGTGTTGTGAGGCAGCACTGGTTGATTTGGAAGGAAAGTAATAGGAGGCCTTCTGAAAAGAAAAGTCCCATCGATGAGAGATTTTGTAACAGTATACAGCATGTTGCTTCGTGGTGGTCTATATACTACAAGAAATTCTTTTGTAATTATAGCCTAAATATGATAGTTAGAGATTGGAAGGCTGCCATTGTCTAGCGTTTGGGGAGGGTTTTCTCAACCCACCGCCCTTAGGTTGTATCCTTTTTTGATAGACCAATGAATTCTTTGTATTTTATAAAAAAAAAAGAAAAAAAATTATATGAATAAATAACATAGTAGGGTTGTTCAAGAGTTGTTTCCAAATAGCTTCCTATTATTGTGAAACAAAATTCACTGAAAACGTATTCCAGTAATTTGAAAGGATTTTCCCCTATTTTCCTTCAATTTGTTTTCACATAACTTTTTTTAGAACACAACTTCTCTTTGAAAAACATGCTAAATACATGGTCATTTTAAGTGCATAATGACCTTCCTTTTACAAGCCACCTGGTCATCTCATCAAGGACGATATTTTTTAGGGAAAAATAAACTTATAATATCTAAAGTTTGAAGTAGGTATCTATTTGGTTCATAAAGTTTTAAAATGGACCTTTTTAGTTCTTGATGTTTGAGAAATTGTTCTAAATATTCCCTGAGCTCTTTTGACTATTGGTTGACTAACGTTAAAATGATGTTGCAGTTAAATGGGTGATTGTATTTGCTGACTTAGAAAATATATTAATTTAATAATAATATATATGTGTGGGTTATTGAGACTTTCTCTCTCCTTTCTTCTCTTCTCTTCTCTTCCTCTCTCCTCCCTCTCTCCTTCCCTTTCTCTAGCACACCTTTTCGCCACTGCCACCCACCGTCTTGTTGTTGTCGCCCACCATCTCCGACCAGTCACCCCTCTCCCAGATTTGGAAGAAAAACGCTCCTTGGAAGAGGAAGGAACGAAGAGTCCTCTTTGTTCGGTGGAAGAGAAGTTACTCTTCATAGGAGGAACCTCTTCATTCATCTTCCCAAAAAGAACTCTTACACTTCCTTTGAGTCGAAGAGGGAGTTCTCTTAGATCTAGAAGAGGAATGGGTGGTGGCAGCAAAGATCGCAGGCAGTAGTAGCGAAAAGGGGGCGGCGGCTGCGACGGCAAGGTGTGCCGGAGAAGAGGAAGAAAGGAGGAGGAGAGAGGAAGAGAAGACAAGAGAGTAGAGAGAAAGTGTTAATAACCCACACATACATTATTAAATTAATATATTTTCCAAATCGTTTGTTAAATAATAAATTAATATATTTTATCCTCAACCGTTCGTGGCTCTGAAGTTCTTTTGGGAGTTCAGGAACCATTTAGAATCATTTCTCAAACTTGAAGGACCAACCGTGTCTATTTTAAAATTTTAGGGACCAAATAGACGCTTACTTCAAACCACCTCAAGGACCAAAGAACTTAACTAATTAATTAGCCATAACTTTTATATTTTGAGAAGAAAATACCCCTACAAGCTACAACCAGATGAGCGAAAGTTTCATGCTACAAGCTACTGATCAAAAAACAGATCGTATTCGTTCTTAAATTATAGATTTGGAGAATTTAACGAACCAGCCATTGAAGAACAGAAGCACATCTAAAAGATACTCCTCCATGACAAATCGATCAATAGGTTGCAGATCCTGCTTCAAATAAAGGTCCAAGAAACACAAAGATTCAATTAAGGACCACATATAAATCTGGTAACATATCATGTAGTCATCAACTAATAAAAAATTTATAACCAGGCTAAAATAAAAGAGTTTAGAGACTAATTCACAACTTTTCCTAAAAAGTCAAGATAGTGAAGTATGATACAGAGATTATTTTTTACAGAAGTTTCCATTTACATTATCAGATTGTATATTAATAATATGATACAAATTTAACAACCGAAGATCAAAGTTGAAAGTCGTTACAGCATGTATACCATTGTATATTGATTTAAACATCGTTTTCAAAGTTATAGAAGTCCATTACTTTTTTTTTATAAGAAACATAAAGAATGAATTCAAATCAAAAAAGCCCAAAAAGGCGAAAAAACCTAAAGGCGGAGGGTACCCTCTGCAAAGAAACTACACATTCACAGCCTTCCAATCTTGAAGAATAAAAAAAAGACTGTATTTATAAAAAACTTTCTTATGGATTGTTGCCAACCAAGAAGCTATTTGCTTTGTATTCACACAAAAAGAATAAAGTGAGCATTCACATATGTCCATTATTATTGAAGCCCATTACTCATTTGTCCTTTATTATAATTTTGCATTATATTATCTTAGAGCATTCACATATGTCTATATATCTGACTCAAGTGAGTATTCTCTCCTAACATTTTGTTAATATGCATGATGATATAAAAGTGTTTGATCGTTTAAGGTTTCTTAGAACTTTTAGGGATTTCTCTACCACTTCGTAGTGGTCATTTATATACTACCCACTCAAGGAGTGTCACCAACTAACCTATTGAATCGTCATCACCAATCATCAAAAGGAATCATGTGTGCGCCTCATGTGCTGCCAGAAAACTCTTATGCAAACCTTAAGCACTGAAACACGTGGGGCGCACGCATTTTTCTTCTCGCGCCAGTCATTCTCAACTCAGCTTGTGTAGTACATCCTACCTATATGCTTAGTTGAGGTATGAGACCATTTCAAAAAAGGATCAGATTTTCTAACTATTCAGCTCGGTCAAATCTTGTGTTTTACATATTAGCACCGACTCTCTTGAGAGATTTTGTTTAGAGGCACTACGATGGTGGAAATTCCAGTAATCCCAGCTTAACAGTACAGTGACCTTATTGAAGTTTCTCATCTGACTTGTTGAACTCCCTACAAGAATTCGTCCAAAAGGACCAAAGATTTATGTTTTCCTTCCCACTAAGAAAGGTTTGATGCTGATTCGTTTTCTTTTTCTTTAACAAGAAACGAATAATGAAAATGAACAACAAAATTTCAAAGATACAAACTTTCGAAATAGTGAAAGAAATAACAAGCAAACAGGAAAAATAAGAACTGAACCTCAAAAGGGAATAAAGCAAAAAGAAAAATACATCAGAAAATGAAAAAGCTAACAATGGGTGGGAGAAATGAATAATTCCCAATTCAAACAAATGTCTTGGAGAGAGTAATCTGAAAAGAATTTGGAAGGAACACACCAAGATTTTAATCTAGCTGCTTTAGCATGGACTGACCAATGATTCTGCGAATACAAAGATGCTTTTTTTCCCTTTGGTACTTCAAGAATACAAATTCTGCTTTCATCACACTAGGTGAGAAGCCCACCGGGTTTGCTAATGTATTCAACTTCAGCTTAGCCAATGGGGAACCAAATTAACTTTATCTTCTTTTTCTCAACATTCTACAAGGGCCAAGAGTCGATCGTCAACAGTGCACTTCAATATAGCTAAGTTCAAGGCTTCCCAATGGTGTTCTTTATCGAAATTATTTAGTAACTATTCCCCTAGCACGATTTCCTCTAATTGGAATGCTTTGATTGTAATTCGTTAAATTTAACTGTTTTTTTGTTTTCCCTTTGTTCACTGTCTCGAGAGTTTGTATCCTTGGACATTACTGTTCCTTTTCATTATTTCAGTGAGAAATTCGTATCTTTTTTTTCCTGAAATCCGTGTGTCCGGGCCAGCTTACGCGCACCTCGACTAATCACGGGCCAACCGTCTGACACTACTACATTTGGTTGACAAGGTAACTCGTAGGATATTAAATCCTAGGTAGGTGGCCACCATGGTTTGAACTCATTCCCTCTAAGTCCTTTGCTATTTAAATTCGTATCTTGTTCAAAAACAAAAAAACATTCTCCAATTCAAATTCTTGAATAAGAACAAATCAGGGCAATGTTTCTTGAGGTATTTCTTCAATGATGTTCTTTTACAACCGTCACCCAAAACTCTTTTTCTCCATGAAACAATCTTCAAAAAGAAAGATTTTCTGGTTTCTGTTGGCTTTTTTAATTGATTTCAAAAACTTCTAATCCCTAATATTGCATAAAACTTTAATAAAAGATGAGAATTTTGAATCTTCATTTCAAGGACAGGAGATGAAGGGTCAGAAATAATGTTGTCTAATTGATTAGATACTGAGGAGACTTTGATGTTTTCCTTTTCAGGGATGACTTCTAGGAATGGTGAAAAGAGAACTTCATACGAGATTTCATTCCATGCTTCGTTGTCAACTTTAGATTTAGGGGAGAAAAGCTCAGTTTCAACGCTGCTCTATGCTTACAATAGAATCTATATCATAAAAGATCTCATCAACTGGGGATGATTGAATGTTGCTAAATCCATTTGTTGAGTTGATAATCCCGAGAGAAAAGCCAATTCATCAATCAGTTGTTTGCATGGAATGTGGAAGATGTTGTAATAAACGATCTTCCACTAGAGATTCATCGTGAGAAAAACTTCCCTTTTCAATAAATCCCAAGATTTTCATGCAACTTCCTCAAATAAATCAGAATCGATTTTTTCTTCCCGATTTTCCTTAGTAAATGTAACATTGTTAGTTACTGTCCCATTTTTTCTCGTGTAAAAGAAGGGATATGCTTCATTTTTTTTTATATGAAACAAATATTTCATTGATGGTATGAAATATACAAAAGGCCATAAAGGCAATTACAAGAATGCTCTCCAACTTGTAATAAAATCATTTAGAGAGTAATTGTTGAAGGGGGATAAAAACATTTACACCAACTAAGAGCTACCACAATAACTCTATCAAAAAAAAGTTCCAAAAGAGAGTGCTTTGTCTTTGAAAACCCGATTGTTCCTTTCAATCCACAATGACCATAAGAAAGCTCGAACAAATTGAACCCACAATATAGCTTTGTCTTTGCTTAAGGGGGTGTCCCACCATGATGCTATAAAGTAATGTAGTTGGTTCTGTGTGGAGAGCCGTCTGCCATCCAAAAACCGAGAGCATCCTGTTCCAAAATTGAGTGGCAAAGGTACAATGAAAAAAGAGGTGACCCTGAGTTTCTGGAGCTTCCAAACATAGGTGGCAACAGTGTGGAGAGAGGGACATATAAGGATGCTTCCTCTGTTTTCTGTCATGTGTGTTTAAGGCCCCATGGCTAAGCTCCCAACAAAAGAACTTGATTTTCTTGGGGCAATTCCCATGCCATAGACAAGGGTAAAGGGCGGAGGGTGGATAATCAATATTAGAGCTAAGAATTTTGAGAGCAGATTTTATAGTGAAAGTACCCGAAGATTCTAGGGGCCAACTCCATAGATCTTCCTAGGGGAGGGGGCGCACAATCTGGTTGATCAGATTTGTTAACCTCATCCACTCATCAAACTCTTCCTCCTAGAGAGGCCTGCGATACTTGTGTGTCCATGAGGAGGTGGTTCTTGACCACTGTTCAGCAATAGTAGCTTCCTTATGAGTTGCTAGTGTGTAGAGATTCGGAAAAAGAGAAGATAATGGACCCTGTGCTAACCATTTATCGTTCCAGAAACTGATGTTGCTCCTATTCCCCACCCTGCATACAGCATTGTCCTTTATAAAGGTTGTTAGTGGGGTGATTGCAAACCACGGTCATTTGTATTTAGGATGGGAGCAGGTAGGCCAAAAAGTGGAGCGGGATCCATAGTATTTTGCTGATATGAGTCTTCTCCAAAGATGGTTGGGTTCAGTTTTGTAATGCCATACCCATTTGGATAGAAGAGCACAATTTCTCTGTTTTATATTCCCAATGTCAAGGCCACCTTCATTGATAGGAAGTTGAGTTCTCTTCCAATTAATGGGATGAGAGTTACCATTGCTGTTTCCTTCCCATAAAAAATCCCTAAGGATCCTTTCCAATTTTTCTGCTGCTTTGCCCGATAGTTTGAAGAGTGAAGTAGTATGTGGGAAGGTTGGTGAGGACGGATTGAAGGATGGTGAGTCTCCCTCCTTTAGAGATGTAATTGCTACTCCAACTACCAACGAGATTTTGAAGTTTCTCGATGATAGGCAGCCAGAAGGAATCCTTTTTTAGGTTGCCATTTAGGGGTAATTCTAGATAATTGCTTGGCCAAGTCCCCGATGTACAGCCCCATGCTTTGACAATATTGTTGATGGTCAGAGAGTCGATAGAGATAGCAAAGATACTTGATTTGTTGTAGTTGATGTTGAAACCCGATGCCATCTCGAAAAACTTAATGATCTTGTGGAGGTTTATGACGTACAAAGGATCCTTGTTGGAGAAAAGGAGAGTGTCATCTGCAAAAAAAATAGATGATTTATCTTAATTAACCACACCTAGAGGCATAACCTTGGAGATGGTCATGTTATTGTCCATGTTGAAGCAGCCGACTGAGAGCGTCTGTAATGAGGATGAAAAGAAAAGAGGAAAGGGGGTCCCCCTTGTCTCAGTCCCCTAGTGGCAGTGAATTTCCCTCTTGGCTTTCCATTTATGATGATAGAGAAACTTGCAGTGGAGATACATGCCCTTATCCATTTCCTCCATATCTTCCCAAATCCTTTGTGTTTAAGGACCATATCTAGAAAATACCAATCAACCATGTCAAAAGCCTTCTCAAGATCGAGTTGGATCACCACCCCATCAGATTTTCTTGCTTTCCAATCATCGATAATCTCGTTAATTTCTGATGTCTTCTAATGCTCTTGGGAATTGGAGAATCTTTTTCCATGTGTTTCATCATGGACCACAAGTGACGTGCTCGCATTCTTCATTTGAATTTGGCTGAATAAGAAAGGATGGTTCATGCATGGCTTTAGCATTTATTTCTCTAGTTCAACGGTGTATCATTAATTCTGACTTCCTTTGGGAATGCTTTACTTAATCATTTTAAAGAACTCTCATACATGACCTGAGCATATATATTCCCAAATACTTCCCTGTTCCACTGTTTTAATATCGACTTAATCATTTTAAGCTCCTGAATGAAAAAAAGACCCTGTCGACCCACTGGGCTTTGCTTCAACCCACCATCGATCAAGGTCCTCAAGGAAAGACTTGTGGCAAGCCACAAGTTTTCGAATCTAAAAGGCAGGGACCCCATCTGAAGCTCCATGTTTCTGTTAAGGTTGGAAAATGATCTAAAGTTGGTCTGGAAAGCTCAACTCCTCTGGAATCTTTGAATTTAGTAATCCAATCTGAACTTACGAAGAATCTATCAATAAGGGAGAAAACTGGAGAATCTCTCCTATCAGACCATGTAAAGTTATCGTTGGTAAGGAGAACTTCCATTAAATTGAGATCGTTAATCAAGGTATTAAAGTTCCTCATCCTTTGAGAGATTCTGCCTTCTGAGCTTCTTTCAAAGGGCATAAATATCATATATTAGACTCCATTAGTTATTTGTCCTTTATCGTGATATGATACTCAAATAGTTTGAAGCTCTCATATATGTAAATGACTAGTAGATGGAATAATATTGAGTACTTTCTCATAATATTATGTTAATAAACAATAGTCACCCCAAAAAAAATCTTTTGAAGGAGACCAATCAAAAAAATTTAATCACATGAAATAGAACTCTTTACACAAAGTCTCTTTAACATACCTTTAGTAGATAACATTCACAAATCGATAAAAAATGAAATATATTAAAGTCTCGAAATAAAGAGTACCTCAAATTTGCTTGACGGAAATATATTGAGTCGTCGTATCCTTTGAGGATAAGTTAACTCTGCAGTAAACTTCTGTTTGCCATAAGTAATCCCAGAAAGTGTTAAAGGTGGATCAGGTTGCTCTGGACAGCTGATGGTTCCAAATTCATGAGACTTTCCAGCAACTAGCTGAGCTTCAAAGAGAAGGTGAGGCCTTGGAACTATCACACAAAGAGAAGATATAAATAATAACTGAAAATAAAAAATCTACTAAATAATATGAGAATCAAAAGGAATGACCGATCCACCAATTCCGAAAGGTTAAAGATGACACGCTTGATTGGGAAAATGTGTGAGAAAAAAATTTTCTTCTTAAATATCTTTGAAAATTCAACATAAGAAAAAAATGCATTAAATCTTTCAACTTTTGTATAACTGCACCCAATTATTACCATTATTTTCATCCAAGAAGACGGTGTTGGTTGGAGTCAATATTGCGAGAGAAGTGATTTTACGCCAGGCTTCAGCTCTGGGATGTAAAGCAAAGTCTCTTCCCATCAATTATTTGGGTGTCCCCTTAGGAGGTAACTACAGAAAGGTGTCTTTTTGGGATTACATTGTGGATAAGTTTAGGGCCAAGTTCGAAAATTGGAGAAACCTTGTGCTTTCAAAGGGAGGCGGCTCACTTTGGCTCTCTCTTTTTTTTTTCTTTGGATAAGAAACCGAACTTTTCATTGAGACTAATGAAAACAGAAAACATATACACGGGCATACCAAAACAAAAGCCCTAAAAGAGGAGCCCGAGCTAAAGAAAGGGCTTCCAATCCAAAAGAGGAGCCCCACTTAAACCGAACTTGGGCTCTCTCTGTTTTTAATAGCATTCCCCATTTACGCTTTCGCCATTTTTAAAGCCCAAACAGAGTGGTTATGGAAATGGAAAGGATCGTAAGAAAATTTCTTATGGAATGGTCATGTCAACACCCCAGCATCACCTAGTGAGTTGGATCGAACATCTATGCCAAAGATCTATGGTGGGCTAGGGATAGGTGCCTACAAACAAAGGAATAATGTCCTCCTTCAAACATGGCAGTGGAGATTCATTCAAGAAGAAAACCCTCTGTGGTAACGAGTGATCTCGAGTATTTATGGTAAAGATCCCCACGATTGGCTGCCTTCCCCTCCTAAAGGGACTCCTAAGGGGAGGCTGTGGGAGGAAATCTTCAAGCTGAGTACTTCTTTTATGAGATTTTTATCTTTTAAGGTTCGAAATGGGCAAAGAATCAAATTTTGGAAGGACACTTGGTTGGGAAGCCTCCCTCTAGAAATCCATTTTCCAAATTTGTACAGAATTTCAACAAAGAAAGACAGTACAGTGGCAAAGTGTTGGAATAGTGAGCAAAATGATTGGAGCTTGGGCTTTAAAAGAGGAATCATGGAAAGAGTGCTGAACAGTTGGATGCGTCTGGAGATGCTAAATTCCTTTAGATGGGGTTTGGGGGAAGACAAGGTTGAGTGGACTTTGGGAGGTGAGAAACCTTTTACCACTAACTCCACCTTTCTCAAGCCAACGGAAGTTACCCCGCTCTAAAGTCCCCTCTTATAAATCTAATTTGGAAGTTCTCTTGCCTTAAGAAGATCAAAGTTTTTTTGTGGAACCTTGCTTATAGAAGCCTCAATACTCATGAAAAGTTGCAGAAAAAACTTCAAAATTGGGCTTTATCCCCCTCGGCATGTTCGCTTCGCCTTAGTAGCAAGGAGACAATCGACCACTTGTTCCTCCATTACAAATTTGCCTCAAAGTGCTGGTCTTTTTTGATGAAGGAATGCGGTTTCTCAGGTTGCCTTCCCCGTTTGATAGATGATTGGCTTGTTGAAGTGGTTCAGGGAGGCTCTCTAAAAGGGAAAGCCAAGGTTCTTTGCAGTTGTGCTAGTAGAGCTTGTCTTTGGAGTATTTGGAAAGAAAGAAATGAAAGAACTTTCAACGATGAGTCTACTCCTTTTAATATTTCACAATATTTTTTGTGAAATGTACAAATTACTACAGCCTCTTGGTGCCTTACTCATTGGAGATTATTTTGTAATTACAATTTAGCTTTACTCTCACTCAATTTAAAAGCTGTGATGTGATAGTTTTCTAGGAGGGCCTCCTCGACCCTTGCCTGTAGACTGTCTCCTCCTTTTGTTTTAATATATTTTGTTTCTTATCAAAAATAAAAATAAAAATTTTGGGTGGACAAATATAAACTTGCTAGCTAATTTCCATCTAAAGAAGATATTAAACCGATCAAAAGTGACATTAAATTCTTGCAACTGAGTGATCTCATGTTCCACTGAGAGTATCTCTCAAAGGCACCAAAGCATCTAACAGGAATATGAAAGAAAATATATGATTCTTGGTGTAAATAGGGTTCTCACAATTATTATCAAACTAATCAATCATGGTATTTACTTACATCACTTCTATATACTCCGATTGGAACAATTTCCCTTCATATATTTGTAAGATAAGATATTGCGTCGTAAAAGGAACAGAGTAAATAATCATATTTAGGCTCAAAGTTAAAGAAAATCACCACTATCCACTTTCCATCCATCACTAGATAGCACTTGTATACGACCCCATAAATCTTCTAAAAAATCCTGTAAAACACCACCAAAAGAAAAATATTAATGTAATTAATGTTGCTAATGTCATTACAAAAATGTGACATGTTAGACAAAAAAACAAACTTTATCTATTTTAAGCTCTGGTGGAGGCAGAGGCATGGGGAGGAGGGAGGAGGGAGGGAGGAGGGAGGGGTAGGCAGGGAAGGCATGGTGGGAGGTTTTTCTCCATGGACTGGTTTATTATGAAAATTCTTTTACTATTGTTTACAGTAATTTGTTCAGTTTCTAAAGGCCACTGGTTTTTAGCTAGTAGCCCGAGTTGGGTAGTTAGTTGGGGGTTGTTAATCCTGAGTTAGTAGTCCATTGGCTGTATTTGACTTCCTAACTGCCATAAAATAACTGAGATCCTGTTGTCAATCATTTACGTTTTGTACTTTCTGCTTCTAAAATATAATCTTGCTTATGAACCATTCTTTTGTTATGTTTTTATTCTTTTAAATCTCTTATTGAAATCATAGCTAAATTTGAAAAATAAACAACAGGCTTTTAGATACTCTTATTTTTAGTTTTAAAATTTTGAATTTTCATTATGATTTCTAGAGCATTTTAATAAATGTATATTAGAAAAAAATCCTTAGTTAACAAGCTTAATTTAAAAAATTCGAAAAACTAAAAACAAAATCATTGTCAAACCAATTGTGTTTAGTTCAAATCATGACCATTTACATACGCAGTCCATTAATAGAAGGAATATTCTCCAACTTAAATAACACAAGTTTTTCTTATCACATGACAGATTGGACACCAGCACGCCTTTATTTATGACAGATATGACTAATGGGCTTGTCAGATAAAAGAAACAGTCAACCTGAAACACAGATTTCCAATTAAGTGGAAAAGCTTAGAATGATGATAATGAATAATCACAACTAATCAAGCAAAAAAGGTATACCTTCTCATTAAGAGTTTTCTCAACTTCACCATCATCCTCAAAAAAGGATAAACCAGTGTCGAAGGTGTGCCTTCGGATACTTAAGTAAGCTTCTACTCCAACCATAACTCTCTCGAGCTCTTCAGGAACTTGCTGCATTTAAAAGTGAGTTATCAATAGTAGAGGCTCTATGAATAATTCTTTTAGTGCAGTCAACTAGGAAAAGAACCCAATTTTCTCTCAAAGTTAAGAGAATAAAGGAGGGGAGCACAGAGAAGGAGAAGAAATTAAATAACTATATCAAGATTTCTAAGTGTGTTAAGACACCAGTGTGGCCCAAACTAAGATTGCCACATTGAAAAATGGAAAAAAAAAAAGAAGTATTTTCTTTTAAAAACCATGAAACAGGAAGTATTGAATGAAATGCAAAACACAAAAGTTTCTTATTAAAAAAAAGTATAAAACACAAAAGTGAGAATATTATCAAATATGACTTTAATGTCTCAAGCCGAGTGACCCTAGGTCAAACCATGACCACTTGGTTTAATCCAAGGGATTTCACCAGATCTTCAAAAGTTATTTTTTAAAAAAGATGTTTTACATTATTAGAAAAATATTCTAGTAACTATACAAAATTATACGTCAGAGAAAAGTTCTTTCAGTAGCTGGACCTGTTAAAGTACATAAAAAGTAAATTACATCAATACAAGGCTCAATTACCTAGGATATAAATCCAATTCAGAACAAGAACATGAGAACAATGTTGAGAAAGGTGTCCAGAAACGAAACAACAATACCTCAATCAGTTCAGCTCCTCCCCAAGGAAAACAAGATAGAATGCAAGTAATGTAAAAGTCCGCGCGTGCCTGCCATGCGGGGTTTCCCTTCTCTTCATCCACTGTCGTGGCAGCTGAAGATAATAATGTTTCAAAAACAACAACTAGAGAAGTGGATAGCAGGACTTTACTGCTCATCTACGTAAGACAAAAAAAAATGAACCCACTTAAAAAGTCAGAATCTATTCTTGAGATGGAAAAAGAAAAGTCTAAGATGTTAAGTTTTCCAAATCTAGAAAAATGACAATAACTCAGTCATAAAAAAATATATCATTAATAGCAAAACCATACCATTGCAGTAAGAAAGCGTAACAAAATCCGGATCCTGTGGCAATTTCCAGAGTTTAAGGCATCCTGAGAATGAACTAAGAGTAAGACAAAATATCTCCGATGAAATGATTGAAATTTGAATAGTAAAGATAATAGTCAGACATCCCAAAAATATTCAATTTATTCCTCTTCTATGATTGGCACTAACAGAAGAGTAATCACATAACAAAGAATACTTACCCTAAATTGCACCATGCTTAAGCTAGTTTAATTAGCAAGAATTGAAAGTTGCACCATCCAAGACACCGAAATCAAAATATGTTTAAAATGTCCAACCACCATAAGAGAGGAATTTAAGGAATGCCCAGTAAAGGTAAAAGCAAGAAAAGATGGCATGAACGCTTTACCTCACTATAGTTGAAAATTTATTAGAATAGAATAAGATGTTTAAGGATGCATTGAAGTGGTTTTCGGGGGTATGACTTAAAAATCATACAAGCATGAGTAGCAGTGACTTGTCAGGGAACAAGTAGTGGAAGTCAATCATGATGTCAAGTAATTGGATATTGTAAGTTTTTGACACTGAGGTGTATTAAATTTTGAACATTAAGGGTTTGACGTTCTATGGCTATTATTTTCTTTGCAAATTTAAACCATATATAGTTTTTAAGACTTTTTTATATAAGAGTGTCCCACCTAGCTCTAAGACAATAACAATATCTCTTTGTCCCTTCTCACCTTAAAAGCAATTAAGAGACTTGTCACTTTGAGGTAATTGGATCAAACTTTGAGGGGATGGGTGATTGTGGACATAGGAGTTTAGAAAGGAAAGAATTGACGCACAAGGAATGAAAGCACCTCAACCATTTGATCTTTGAAATTGCTAACCTGAAAATTTGTATGAGTTTGCTCCACAATTTTCTTCACAAAGTCTTCATTTTCCAAATTCATCAATCCAATCTGTATACACAACAAGATAGACATATGTCACTATAACAAACTGAAACAATCACATAATATATTTTTCTAAGGAAACTACAACAATATTGAAAATTATGTGTACTGCCATGAAATACGTTAGAGGGAAATAAAATTAGGCTATGTTTACCTACATCAATATAAATTATAAAGGAATCAAAAAGAAATCAATTGAAATAGTATAAATAAAAATACAACATTATGTCTACTGAAGATTTATTAGGAAAAAATCACAGTTAGACAAATTCTCTTTGATTTAATTTAGGAAAATTACACTTTTGGTCTCTTAGATTTTAGTTTGGGTATTATTTTAGTTTGGGTTTTGTTTGATTCCTAGAGTTTAAAAGTAAACTTCAATCGTAAAAGTTTGAGAAATAGTTCTAAACGATCTCTGAGGTAGGGGTGAACAAAAAATTCCAGAAAATCGACCCGTCTGATCAAAACCAATCAAGCTAATGTCGGTGTCAATTTTTTCAAGGTCAAACCCGATGTCAAAAAACCAAAAATACCAACCAACCTATAAATTATTTTTTAAAAATTAATTAAATGTGAACTGCACAGTGTGCAATGTGCTACAAATTATTTCAATCTGCAATACCGCTCTGAGAAAACCAATGGCATTGTTGGTTTTCACAAAATGGTAAATTGTTTTTTTTTGGTCTTTTTTATTTGTTTGAAGTTTGCACCTCTGCCCTCTCACCCCTCCCTCTCTCTATCTATTCTTCTCCCTCTCTCTGCTCTCCCCTTCTCTCTTCTTCCTCTCCCTCTCTCTGTCTATCATTCTCTCTCTCTGTCCATTCTACCCAAAACAAGAATTGTTCCTAATTTTGTGGTGGGATCAATAAGTCAAGAACAAGTTATCCCATGGTAAAGCAGCAACAGTAATAAATATGAGAATGATTTATGTTCACTCCTTTCCACGCTCGATACATATATGTATCCTTGAGCCATAGTTAAAACCAAGTGGTATTCACAAGGTGCAAAAGTTGCTCCAACATGCGAATCATAATTAGATATCTTTTGTGACAAAGCAATTTCCTCCCTTTTCTTTGAGGCATCTACAATAAGTAAATAATATTTTCAAGGAATTTTGAAATTTTTTTTTTTTTGAGAAACGAACTTTTCATTAAGGTAAATGAAAAAGAAGCATATACAAAGGGCATACAAAAACAAAAGCCCAGGAGGAGGAGCTCTAACTAAAGGAAAGGCTTCCAATCAAACCCAACTGATACAAAACAACTTTGAAACAGAATCCCAAAAAGAGACATTTAGTCTAATCAGGTCCCAAACCGACTCTCCATCTCTCTCCACCCCCTAAAAATTCTATTGTTACTTTCCAACCAAATTCCCCATAAGATAGCAAAGAAGGACACCTGACACAAAAATCTCCCTTTCTCGCGGAAAGGAGGAAACAAAAGCACTTCCTCAACCATTGCATCCCAATCTCTATGACGAGCCCAAGAAACCTCAAAAAACTCAAAGAAACGGCCCCAAATGCTCTGAGAAAAACTGCAGTGCCAAAATATGTGATCAAGATCCTCTGATTCTTGCTTGCATAGAAGCACCAATGTGGCCCCATAGAACGCACCAAGGAATTTTGGAATGTTGCATGCTACAGAGCCTCTAGTAGATATTTATTTTGAGCTTTTTCCAAGATATTCCTCTATTCTGAAAAAAAGAGGAAAAAAAAGTTGTCCTTGCATCACAATCCAACTTCCAACAGGAGGGGGATCATCCCACGCTAAGAAGCTATCATATTTGTCCATATGAAAGTACTGATATTGATCCTTTTTCCACACAATGCAACCTTCAGCGGCCAGTAGCATAGTTCATGACAAGAGCAAGATTTAGGATGCAATAAGAGCTAAGACATTCTCAATAAGTCCTTTCCTAGTTAACGCTTTATTTATGAGAAAACTAAATTTCCTTGAGATGAAATGGAAGGATACACAACAGAAATGCAGAAAAGATGAAAGCCCAAGAAAGAAGGAGCCGATAAAAAAAATAAAAAGCTTACAAACTACGTACGTAATTACAAAAGAAGGCTTCAATTTAAAATAATGAGAAATAAACAATACTCACAAAATTCCAAAGTAACTGAGACCTAAAGAGAGGCATGAACCTAGCTACGACCTAAACCTCCTCCCAAAGCTCTCCACTCCACTAAAAACCTCCATGTTCCTCTCAATCCAGATATTCCATGAGATCGCAAAGAAGTTCGCACACCAAAGAGCAGTCTCTCTAACTTGAAATGATGGATGGAATAGGATCTCCTACATCATAGTCCTACATGATCTATTACGAACCATCTAAACCTTGAATGCCTCCAAACAACTGTTCAAAATCATGAAAGTAAACTAACAACTCCAGATAACATGCTCCAAATTGAAACCTCCTTACACAAGCTACACCACTAAGACCCAAGAAAATAAAAGACAATCTCTGGACACGGTCAATGGTGTTAATTCTTTGATCGGAAACCAGCCAAGCAAAGAATCCAACATTCTTAATCTTGAGAATACGAACCTTCCAAAGCCAGGAGAAAAAGGACAGGAGGTAAGAACCAAGACCAAGAAAAACTAATAGTCAATGCCATAAGCTCTGCATAATTTTCTAAGGCTGCCAATAGTTTATTATCATTTTTTCTTACATGAAGAAATAACATTAAACAGGAGGAGGAAGGAGACAGAAAAGAGAGGGATAAGAAACTCCCCAAAGGCCAAGGCAATTACAAAAGAAACATCCCACTTGACTAAGATTTAAAGAAAAAAAATATAATTAAATAAAGCTTTGAATTGAGTTGTAAATGAGGAGAGAAATATCTAACAAGAAACCAAATGACATCAAACGAAGTGAAAGAGTTCTGAAAGATCCTCCGATAAACCAAATTCTCCAAAGAGCAAAAAAAACAACGAAGCACTGAACAATCTAGCTTGCAACTTTCCTTTTAAAAGTCTTATAAAAACCTGTCCTTTTGAAAGGATGCACGCATAAGAACTCAAGAGTTGCATTCTTGCAACTTCTAGGAAAGCATCAAGCAATAAAACCACATGCAAGGGGATTATTCCAACAACCGATAGCAAAAACACACCAAAAAAAAAATAATAATAATAATAATTAAAATTTAGATTTAATCTTCTTCTGAATGAGTCAAGCTTTCATTGAGAAACATGAAACCTAACTGATAATTTCAAAGTGGTTTAGTAATTGAAGCCCATAAAGAGGTACTAAATCTAACAACTCCACTTCTCTTCTCAGCGACTTCTCCACTTCTCCACTCCACACTACAAGCCCAACACAAAGGAGGAATGCCTCTAAAGACGACCTAAGGTGTTAACTCTCCCATACAAAAAAAAAATTGTCACGTAAAGGATTTGATCTTCTTTGGGATCTTAACCTTCCAAAGACAAGAGAAAGAAGGGGCATTAGGAGGGGATGAAGGGATACATAAAATTTGGAACAAAAGTTACAAAAACATCCCCTAAAAGGGTGGTGCCCAAAAGAGAACATCCCTCCTCTCCAGACCCATATGAACATTACCCAAAAGGAAAAGAAAGGTAGACACATCCACGTCTCCCTATCCGATAAAGGATGGCGGAAGTCTAGCAATAAAGAAAAATTAGAACCCGAGAAAGGCATAATAGAGACCACCGAATGCAACATTTTATCAAAAAGGTGATCCAAACGAGGGAACAAGCCACAAAGGGACTTATCTCCTACTCAAAAATAATTCTTTGTACCTTCTTCAAAAAAGCATTTTACAAAGAACAAGGGGAAACCTGAAGAAATAGCATTCCTAGGACTTCTTGAATAACCTTTAGACCCGCAAGCCGAGACCCACTCAAAAGGGTGCAGATTGTATTTACTCACAATGATCGTATGCCATAAAGCATTCAGTTCCTTAGAGAAACACTACAGTCATTTGGTCAACAAGGCTTCATTACGCAACCTAAAGTTACCAATGCCCAAATCCCTGGAGCCAAAGGCCGTGAAAAAATCTCCCACTAATCAACTACTTCCATAATTCTCAAGCCTTTTATGCACCAAAATGAGAACTTAAAATAGGGAAAGGGAGTAGGTCGAAATCCCACTTAGGACTGACGGGATGAAAGTTGATCTTCCCCCTTAGGCAAGAAAGCCTTTTTCCAAGAAGAAAGGTTCTTTTGAACCTTTTCTAAGACAGGCTTCCAAAGCGTCAACCTCCTCAAATTGCTTCCCAAAGGGAGGCCGAAGTAAGAGAAAAGAAAACTACTCACCTCAAAACCCACCAAAGAGACCTAGGTGTCCAACTTCGAAGAGTCACAATTAATCCTTGAGACCAAACTGCTCACAAGGCGCACCCCAATTAGCAAGGGCATGGGGCCTTGCAGTGTCACCTATCATGAGGTCTTGTGTTAGATCATTTGGGTGAGCTTCATTGATGTCTCCTAGGTTTGGGTATTGAACAAGCACATTTGCCCCCAGGGTAAAAAGGCTAAAAGAGTTACCGATTCTGAGTCATCCAAAAATCCCAAAGACCAAACATTTTCTTCTATTAATCTTGAGGCCTGAAATAGACTCAAAGAACAAAAGAAAACCATTAAGATTAATGAAGCACTACTATTGGCTGGAACAAAAGAAGAGAGTATCATCAACCAAGAAATGGAGGTGAAAAAGATGCATACTATCTCTTTCCACCTTAAACCCCTCAATAGCACCCTTCTCCACTCCAATTTAGACCAATCTGCTGAGGGTTTCAACCACCAAACTAAAGAGGAAAGAGGAGGGGGGTCGCATTGCCTAAGACCTATAGAAGCAAAAATCTTACCTCTAGGTCTGTCATTGTTTAGCTCTTTGGGGAGGGTTCTCTCTACCCTCTGCCTTTAGGCTGTCTCACTTCGGGATTTTCCCTCTTTTAATACAACTTTTTGATGTTGTTTATCAAAAAAAAAAAAAATACACTCCACCAAGCCCTCCATTTAAACCCAAACCCTTTCTTCCAAAGTACCTCGTCCAAAAAATCTTAGTTAACATGAACATAGGCTTTTCCAAAATCTATCTTGCAGATCACCCCTTCCTCATTCTTCTCTCTATAGTCTTCAATCTTCCGGCCAACATTTTGACGATTATCTTATAAAGACTCATAACCAAACTAATCGACCAGACGTCCCTGACCCTTTTCACTTCCACCTTTTCAGGGATAATACAAACATAGTTCTCTCATTCATGGAAGCATGTAAAGCATCATAACCCCTATCTCATAAAATTCACTGAAAACCTTCCAAAGATCCTCCTCGATGCACTCCTTGAAAGAAGGCCATAGTGAAATCATCGAGTGCAGGGGATTTATTTCTATCAAACCGAAAAACCACCCTTATGATTTCATCCAAAGTGAAGGGGCCTTCTAGGCCTTCCTTATCCGAAATGGGACACCATTGCAAGTCTTCTAGGAAAGGTACAGAGAAAGGGGGAGGAGCATAATTGCTTGGAAAGAAAGAGACAATCTCCCTCTCTCACCACCTCTCCACTGTCGTTCTCTAAAGATTCAATGAAGTTCTTGTTCCTACTTCCTTTGGCAAAATTATGAGAAAGAGTGGAGTTGTAATCTTAACTAGACTGCTTGCACATAATGCACCGATTAGGATCGAGGTTGAGCAAAGGAAATATTCTTTGCAACTTCACACAAGTATTCATACCTTCTTGAAGAAAAGTCCATGTTAAAACCTTAATTTTCTTTGGAACCTAGAGATTCCAAATTTTTTCATGAAACATAGATATCTATGGATGCTCATATGGACCCTTTTTTTCACAAAAATAACTTGACCTAATTAACATTATCAAGAGATCTGGGATTTTGAAAAGCAATGGTTGCATGAAGCATGAGACGTCTAATGTACATAGCCAAAAGGTCGACCTTGTATCGTGAACTATAGTAAAAGATTTGGAATTGCCACATTCTTGAATCTTACTTCTATTATAAATAGATTCCTAACAAAATGAAACCTCAAAAGCTTCCTTTTTCTATAAGAAACTGAAACATGCAATTTTGTAAAATCAAAATAACGAAATATAGGAAAAGGAGAAATGCCTAGCCAATGTAGCTATAATGTCACTCTCCAATTGGCACGAACGATACTTATTTTTTTTTGGGATAAGAAGGCACAAACGATACTTAGAAGAACAAAAAAAAAAAACAATATCACAAGGAAGACTATTGCATTTCATAAATTTGAATCTCAAGTTCGGCATTTTGAGGGAAACATTTAGAAACTTTAAATATTTGTACAATTGTACAATAACATGAAACAAATAATTGAGTTCTAGATCACACAATGTAACAACATAAGCCAATCCACGAAATACATAAACTTAAAGAAGGATATGCACAGGAGGTTTGAAGGATGTAGTGTACTTTACCAGTGTCCCGTACAAAGGAATCTTATGAGGCAATTGTTCAACACATTGCAGAAGGAACTGTAAGACGATTAAAAAACAGAGTAAATACCACAAGCATACAGTAGTTAGACACAACTCGCACTTGACATGAACGGATACGACTCAAAATTAACCAACAGAAATGCTCAGATTACACGTACAAGTAATAAAGTAGATAGCTCAATATACCCAGGAATAAAGCCACGCGAGATGGTAAACAACTTAACCAGTATAATTCCATTTAATACAAAGACTGCATTTTTCGCCAACAACCAAAGAAATTAAGAGCAATAAATGTGTAGAAACAAGTAATTACGGGCAAAATTTCATCTCCATAGTGATCCAGCTCCCGCCGAATCGCAGCAAAGCACGTCTCCTGCAAATGGCCGATAAAAATCAACGACCCAAAGTCGAGTGCTAGAGAGAAAATGGGAAGGAGGGTGAGAGAGAGAGAGAGAGAAACGGACAATATGATCTTTGAAGTCGGAGGAGGTGCCATATTCCGGGGACTTGTCGCCAATTCGAAGAAGAAGACTCTTCCAGCTGCTCATTCTCCGTATAAGCAGGAAGGAAGTCTTGGAGAGGGAAGATTATGAGATGGGGAAGTGGGTTCGAATTAACACACGGCCCACAGGACTGTAGAAGCAGAGGAGCTTCGGAGGTGGGAAAAAATGGGGGCCTTTAGAGAGAGAAGTGGGAGATTGAGAATGTTAGCTTCGAGGAAATAACAGGCTTGAAAACAGAGGGGGGATTTGAAGAGTTTTGGGATTTAAAATTACGCACTTCACCCAAACCCTAGAATAATAAACAAATGGCTCATGGTAGTAGATACAGTGAGTTTTTTGGGATATCAGTGCAAGTAGCACAAAATGGATTTTTATCCCTTTTGAGGACTTAAAACAATGGGTTTGATTAGTGATATGAAAATAGAAATCTAAAATCAAATGATTAAATGAAAACAGATTTATATTCTTTATTTTCACATGTAATTTGTTATATATTGATAAGTCATTGATTATCAACTAAATATTTAATTTAATCTAAAATATTATTAATATATATTATATTTTTACATGTTTTAATCTAAACGAAAAAAAGGATTTTAATCTGTGCCCTCATCACACGTTACACCAATCTTGCCGTCATCACAATTTATGGCTCCTAGTGCTGACAATACGGCCAAGAGCGATAACGAGAGATCTAAGAAAGCGAGAGAGAGCGAGAACTAGAGAGGGAGAGCGAGAGATATCTAAGAGATCTGAGAGATTTGGGCAAGAACGAGAACGAGAGAGAGATTGTAAGAGATCTAAGAGATTTGGACGATTCGTTGGAGACGTGGTCTAGTAGTGTGACCTCGACTCGGAGCCACCGCCTCAATCTCCTCTCTCCAATTTATTCTCGTCTCTGAAGCAAGTAACTCCCAGTTTCAATTTCATTTTCAATTATTCTCCCTCTCATGATTCTCACTCATAATTTGTAGGTTCATTTGCAAAATAGGTTAAAAATGGTTGAAATTGGAGCGACAATCGCTACAACTGTTTATCTGCCATTGCCAGGAGAAAACGATTGTTCATCAGTCGAAGAGTCGCTCCATGTTTTTCCATTTGCCCCAAACCAACAATATCTCAACCCTGCAAGAAAGCAACGATTTTCTTTTTTTTACGTGGAATTTGAGAATTTGTGATTCTATCTTGTTGTTATTTGTTGGGTGTATTTCCCCCTAACTAAGTATTCTGAAGGAAAAAAACAACGATTAGTAGCTTTTATTGTTCTCTCTTTTGGTGTGAACTCAACTTGAGTTCCTACTTGAGTGCTGTGTATTTGATCTTTTTTTTTTGTTTAAATTTTAAGATCCATAAATTGAGTCAGTGAGATGAAATAGCATAAA
>NW_019104600.1:238175-248905 GCF_001995035.1 Momordica charantia
GTTTTTTAATCGCCCTTCTCAAAACACAAGTTTTCTAGTCACTTGCTGACATCACCTACTTTGTCAAATGACCTCCAATGCCCCTCCTTACTTGGGTACCAAAAGTTTTTAGTTTTCCCTCCCTTACTTAGGTAATATCAATAGTCCGAACTTTCAATTTTCCCACGTCCGTTCCATCTTTATCGCACTCACACTGTAGCATTCTTCGCTCGTTCAAATTTGACTTGTCTTCACCTGCGATTGAAATTACATTTCTCAAAATCTCGTTCTCGTTCTCCTTCGTATTTCAATTGCAACTCTTTAAGGTAACTCTGACCCTGTCTTCAAGCGGTGAGACGAAGTGATTTTGGTAGCAGATTACAATGAAGGAGATTTCATCGTTAACTTTGGGTTAGTGCATTTATCTCTCGATTGCTTAAGATTTTCATTTTAATTTCCACTATTTTAGCTATTGTTCGTAAGTTCTGTACAACCCCAATGTTGGTCGTCTGTCTCTTTTGCGATTTTTGTGGATTTTATACACTGCACATCTAGGGCTTTCGGAGAAGAGGAAAATAATACATAATCGCGCCATGGAAATGAATCGATGAAGGAGAAAATCGTGTTATTGAAAACCAATAATACTGAGGGGGGGGAGGGCTGATGTTGAAATAGCCAGAGCGAAAAACGAGATCGAGAAATGCAGTGAACATGAAAAATCGAGAGTTAGAAATATCGAGAGCTAGAACATCGAGAGCTAGAAAGATCGAGAGTGATAAATATCGAGAATGAGAGAATCTTCAGTGATTTACAATTACCGTGAGTGTGCAATAGGAAGAGCGAAATCGAGAATCATCGTGATCGATGCAGTAAACTTGAAAAATCCAGAGCTAGAAATATCGAGAGCTAGAACATCGAGAGCTAGAAAGATCGAGAGCGAGAAATATCGAGAACGAGAGAAGCTCCATCGATTTGCAATTATAGTGAGTGTGAAATAGGTAGAGCAAAATCGAGAATCATCGAGATCGAGCATCATCAAGATCGAGCATCATCGAGATCAAGAAACATCGAGATCGAGAAAAATTACAGTGTTTTACATTTTGTATTTCAACTCGTTGCGTGTTTCCCTTTCCCTATCTTCTTAATCCGTGATTATATATCATGTTCAATTATTAAATTTTTGAACTACTTGCATGTTTTCGTTTCTCTATCTGCTTAATTTGTCATCATATATCTTGTTCAATTTGTTGCAGGTGCACAATGGACCATCAGTTGAGGATTAAGGAGAATGACAGCTTTCCGGCTCAAGCTACCAGCATGTCTCACATGAGCAATGTCAACAGGCTTATCAAGGATAAGCTCACAGCGGACCAACTTGATATGTTTCGTACAAGAACAATATTTGGTCGATTTATCGACTTGGAGATGATGTTCTGCAGTGGTGTAGTTCACCACTTTCTATCAAGGGAGGTTGCTGGTAGCAGTGACGACAACATGAGATTCTTATTTGGTGGCAACGTGTTGACATTCTCAAAGGATCAATTCATGCTTATAACGGGATTGTGGCGGCTGCCCGGTAAGGTGGTCCAGAAAAATATTGGAAAGAATAGGTTGTAGAGGAAGTACTTCAACGATGAAGCCTCCATGCTGCTCAAAGAATTTGTAGAGGTTTACAAGCAGACTGATTTCGAGGATGATGAGGACGTCGTTAAAGTGACATTAATTTTGTACACGGAGCTTGTGATGATGGGAAAGAGCAAGAGCAAGTCGAAGGTTGACATCGACTTGTACAACCAAGTCGATGACTTGGACTACTTCAACCATTTGGACTGGGGTTCTGATGTTTGGAGTGACAGTTAACGGCCTAAAGCGTGCGATGAATGGAAAAGTTGCACTATATAAGAATAAAGTAAGAACGAACAAAAAATATCTAGTAAAGTATAGCCTACCAGGATTTCCGCTTGCGTTTCAGGTAATCAATACGTATGCATACGAGTTTGTTGTTTGTGAAAACTTTTTTAGGTGTGAGACTAAACTGAAATTTTATATTCAGGTGTTGATATTTGAGGTTGTCTCATCTCTCATCACTCTCGGTGTCAATCGTTTGAGCGAGACCGCGATTCCCCGGATAATTCGGTATTTGTGCAGTAGAGTCGTCGGTACAAAAGATCTAGGGGAGGAGGTCTTTGGTTCAGCGGTGGCAAGTGATCTAGAATATATTTATTGTTGTGTAGTTGTAATGGTATTTACACTTCTTTATGTTCTTGTGATGTACATTCAATTGGTCATATTTTATCCACTTGTGGAGACGGAGCTGGATAGGGACTACCAGAGGTGTCCATTGGACGAAAGAGAGGTGGTTGATTTAAATGCGCCTGGGTGTTCCACTTCCGACAGCGACGATGGACAAAATCCTCCCCCCATCACCGACAATTTTGGCGCCAAAGACGATCTCCCGCTCGACGATGCTCAGTCGTTGGAAACGAATGTACAGGCAGTGCCGGATGAGTCTTCAGATATGCCACGTACAGAGGCCGCGTCCGAAGGTGGGCAACAGACATCGATCGAAATACTTCGACCAAGTACTTCTATTCGTTTGAATGTGGGGCAAAGCACGCGAAAATCACCGCGAGCGACACCCCGAATGATAGATTCGGGGCAATGGAGAGAAGGCTGGATCTTTTAGCTTCGAACATGGTGGAGGTGAAAACGGATTTGGCGAAGGTCAAGTCGGACTTGAGTGAAATGAAAGTCATGCTTTAACGATTGTGCCAGGTAGCTTTTTCCTATGACTTGGTATAATTCGTATACTATATGTATTCATTCAATCGAAGTGCTAATACGTTAGTTCGTTTGCAGATCGATAGGCGCGAGGTGAATATTGGTGTCTCTCCGTCGGATACAGTCCACCTGTCACATCCATTGGTATCCGATGTTATCCCCGAGCATGATGGGGATGTTGATAACCATCAACTTGGAGGTTCCAATACTGGAAAGGATGATGATGTGGTTGATGCAGAAGCGTCGTTGCATGAAAAGGCAACGGATGCCGTAGAGATGACCATACACTTATCCGATCCTGAAGTTGCTACACTTATCTGATCCTGAAGTTGCTAAACTAGCTAAGGAGAAGGTTGAAAACCCGGTAAGTGATACAACACATCCCATAACTCTAGGCCCATTACTGCACTGTGTCTCACCAAACATATCTGTTGTAATTGTGAGTGCAGAAATTTGCTGGCATAACATATTTCATTATGAGGAAGCTCGATAGTCGGCCGCACCTGTGCGTTCAGAAGTTTTCTGTCCTGGACCCACTACAAATGGTAAGATAGGTAGTTCATACACGCATAATATTTATGTTTCGACAAATCTAATGGTGATTGTCCTGTGTGTGTGATGTTGCTGTTATACAACAAGTCCTTGCCGCCGCAGGTGGTCCCTATGCACGAGTCAAGGGGAAGGTCGTCTAGGACACGATCAATGCTTGGGACGAGTATAAAGAGTGCATGGATGTCGTGCTGGGTCAGGTGGAAAATTTCATTCCATCCTGGGTGGACGTCGACGTAGTGTACAACCCGCTTCTTATCAGGGATCACTAGGTCCTGGTTGCGATAGATATGACCCAGTCCAAGATTTTTGTGTACGACTCATTGCCAGGCCACATTTCCACATCGAAGTTGATGACAGACCTGCGGCCGTTGAGTCATACATTCTCATCGCTTTTGTACGCATATGGGCTGATGGATACGGTCGATTGCAAGCTGAGGAAGACTCTGTGGCATGTATACCGT
The DNA here is from genome assembly GCF_001995035.1 of Momordica charantia. The sequence goes on from NW_019104600.1 coordinate 241,949, forward strand.
CCTACAACCGACACGAGGCAGAAAGGTAGTATAGATTGTGGTATTTTTGCATGTAAAATTTTGGAATATCTTGTGTCTGGTAATACTTTAGAAACTCTTGTTCAGTCTGAAGTGTCGCACATTAGAAGGCAGTATGGGACACAACTTTGGCATAATTGGCATAATGAATCGTACTTTGAATGAACATGCCATATTTTTTTTATTCATTGCGTCTTATAAGCTCGCTCTCGATATAGCTCGCTCTAGATGTAAATCGCTCTCGATGTAATTCGCTTTCGATGTAAATTGCTCTCGATGTAAATTGCTCTCGATGTAATTCGCTCTCGATGTAATTCGCTCTGGATCTGATTCGCCCTCAATATAACTCGCTCTCGATATAACTTGATCTCGCTATGTCGCGCTTCTTTCAGTGTGTGTATCGCTCATGCTGCTGTATGCTAAATTTTTTCTCGCTCTCGATCTAACTTGATCTTAATCTAACATGATCTTGATTTCGATATGTCACCTCTCGACGCTCGCTTTCTCGATATTGTTGTTAGAGCGCATGATCACGATCATTCTCGCTCTCGATATCGTTTTTTATTCATTGTCGCTTCTGCTTCTTTTCTTTTCACACATGTCGTTAGATGCAATGCGATGCGGCTGATTGAACTGCATGACAGAGTGTAATGGTAACATGTCATTCACCAATCCACTCCCATTAATTTTATTATATTTTGTCAATTTTCACAATATCAAAACTCATTAACTCAATGTAATGTAATTAGAAGTGGATATAAACCCAGGTCTCACCCCCCTCACTGCATTAAGTTCTTCTTCTCCTTGCTCGGTTGTTGAAGCATCAGAACGACATTGATTGCATTACACTTCCTTATCATGCTGTAAGCACTCTCTCATAACCATTAATGTGTATTCCCGCGTTAAATTAACTATTCTGTTGATTAATACATCAGACTTCCCAACACATCTGTCACGTTTTTTTTAGCTATCCCACCCTCACTGAACTATTTTGTCCATCTTGCAAGTACAATTTAAATAGATACCATTGTTGCTGCTTATTATTGGCCTTCCATTAACAATGCATGATACGTAGATTAATGTAGACTGAGGATAATCTCGATCGAGATTGAGAGTGCACGAGAGCGTGACTTAGCGAGATCGACATTGGTCGAGAACAATAACGTCATTGAGCGAGAACGAGAACTTCCACACAGGACTCTGTGGCCTGCAGGATGAAGATTGGTAAAAGTTTATTCATAAGATTTGGTGGTATGTGGGAAGACAACACAAATTCGTATGTCGGCGGTGAGCTGAAAGGAATAATTGTCCCACTTACAGTAACGTACAATGAACTGAAAAATCGGTTATACAGAGTGATGAAAGTCGACCAGAATGAGTACGACCTGGTAATTAGGGTACCGTACAACTTGACATGTGATTCACCACCAATGTTCGTAATGGATGACGATGACCTCCAATTTGCATTACTCCAAGAATAGGTTTCTAAAGTCCCACTGTTTGTATCGACCGTCCTTCGCGAAAGCATTGACCTACAATCATCTAGATTAAACCTGCAGTCCATTTCTAATGGAGAATCTATACTAGAAGAAGGTTACACGGGAGTAGAGGAGTGGGGGTTGAACGACGTATACATACACGACATGTACAGTTCAGACTGTATATACACTCAAGACTCGAAATTGGTCACCCCTGCGACACGCATGCCTCCTGTAATGCACGTCCCATCAGATGAAATAAATAATACAGCAGAAGTACGTGGTGCAAGTCCTCGTACAGAACATGTTTTCCCATCTGATGAAATAAATAATACAGCACAAGTACAACATGCAAGTCCTCGATAGACCATGTTTTCCCATCAGTAGAACCCTCATCCACCGAGCCCGGTAATGTTGGTGATCACCAAATCCAGTACCTCAATCCGCATGCACCGTGACTATAGAACAGGCCATAAGGTACAACCTTTTACCAGACAGATAAGAACTGCACGTGGGAAAGATATTCGTTTCAAAGCAAGACCTGCGTATGGTGCTGTCAAATGCAGCGATGCGATCTAACTGTGAATACAAGGTCAGTAGATCAACGAAATCAAAGTTCGTTGTTCGCTGCATCGACAATACATGCAATTGGAAGGTTGCAGCCCACTCTGTTGGTAAATCTTGGATATTTTGTATATCAAAGTATGTACATGCACACACCTACACGATTGACACTGTGAACCATGACCACAAACAGGCGAGCAGCTGGGTCGTAGCGAATCTTATTAAGGATAGAGTTCCTGGAACCGGTCGTATTTACAAGATAAAGCATATTAAGGAGGATGTCCGTAAAGAGTTCGGGGTGACCATAAGTTATGACAAGGCCCATCGAGCACGAGAGTTAGCATACGCTATTGTTAGGGGCCGACAGGAGGACTCTTACATGCATCTCCATGCGTACGGTGAAAAGATAAAAATAGAGAATCCAGGTACTATTTTCCACATCGAGACTAAAGGTTCGCTTAACTTCAAATACCTGTTCATGGCATTGGGTGCCAGCATTAGAGGATTTCAGTCAATCACAAGGCGTGTAATTATGGTTGATGGCACACATTTGAAGGGGAAGTTCAGAGGAGTGCTGCTAATAGGTGTCGCCATGAAAGGGAATAATCAAATATATCCACTTGCATTCGCGATTGTAGACAACAAAAGCGATGCATTGTGGAAGTGGTTTATGAAGAACTTGAAGGACATGATCGGAAACCCACCAGAACCTGTATTCATATCTGATCGACATATAAGTATCGTCAATGCAACAAGTGAGATATTCCCGGACGCATTCCATGCTATATACACTTATCACCTAGGGAACAACATAAAGGCTCGATTCAAGAATGCTGCATTTTACAAATTGTATCAGGATGCAGCGTATGCGTATCGGAAGTCATAGTTCACGTACTACTGGAACCAGATACTATCGGTTGGATCTGGTTCACTTGACAAATACTTACAAGAAATTGAGGTAGAACGGTGGGCCTGATGCTACCAAGTTGGTATAAGATATGAAAACATGACGACAAATAGCGCTGAGTCGGTAAATGCCCTCCTTCGAGAGGCTAGAGAGTTACCTATCACTAAGATTGTTGAGTTCATCCGAAACTTGCTACAAAGATGGTTCCACGAAAGAAGGACTCACTGGTCCACCCAAAACACCTCTCATTCAGACTATGCAGATGAGCGACTTGCACTTCAGTTTGAGAAGTCCCGTCGCTACACAGTCAAACCAGTCGACTGGTGCATATTTCATGTTGAGGACGGTGGCTTGGACGAGACGGTTAATTTGAATGCCCGTACTTGTACATGCATGGAGTTCCAGTACATGAGCATTCCATGTTCGCACGCAATTGCAGCAGCGAGGCACAATAATATAAATTGCCACACGTTGATCGATCCATGCTACAGTGTGGACTAACTAATTGGTGCCTACACCGAACCAATCTTATTGGTAGGCCACATGTCGAAATGGAAAAGGCCAGCTGATTACCAGCATATTCCCGTCCAACCACCAAGACTTGTTAAACGTGCAGGCCGGCGTAGAACGCAATGGATCGCCTCAACCGGTGAGCGTCGTCGTGTCAACAAGTGTTCTCGATGCGGTACATCGGGTCACAATAGATAAACATGTACTAACTCAATTACGATGACATGAACATCTGCATGCATATATGGGGGGAGGGTGTAAGTCAATCAGATAGGACAGTTCCTCTATAAGAACACCCAATTTCTGTAGTAGTATATTTGTTCTTCAGTATTTGAAATCTGTCTCGCTTTCTAGTTGGCTCGCTCTCGTTGTCTCGCTCTCGTTGTCTCGCTTTCGCTGTCTCGCTCTCGCTTTCTTGTTCTCGTTGTCTCGCTCTCGCTATATCGCCGTTATGCTCTCGATCTCTTTCGCTATCGTTCTTCTCGATGTATATTTATCGCAACGATAAACTATCTTTCTCGCTATCTCGCTTTCTCGATTTCTCGATTTCTCTCTTTCTCGCTCTCTCGCATTCTAGATGTTTGTATCCATACCCAGTTATAATTAAGAGGTTAAGAGGGTGGTTAATTAATGCGCTCTTTCAAATCCTCAGTCTCAGTTGTCTTTCCACCTTTCCAATGCAGTAATTAATTACTCTTCCTACCCGTTATCCCAATTTTCGATTTAATTATTTTGTCAATTTTCCCTTGTCTTCACATCCATTACGAAACCAACCAAATTTCTCTATATATAGATACCACAAAGTACACAACAATGACATCCAGATTAGAAGTATCTAACATTTTCTTTTAGAAGCAAACATGTCAACATCTAACGAGTCGAACAGTTCCTCTTCCGACAGAGCAACCAGTCCTATCTCAAACCATCCCTCCTCCTTCGCGGAGAACGGAGTGCCAAGTAACGATGCTCTTCAACAAGCACGGGAAGAAAACGATCAGCTCAGGAGAGAGCTACGTCGAACACAACACGAGCTCAACAACACGAGGTATAGGTTAGCCCGGGTTGAAGAAACGCGGGACTTGCTAGAGGGACTGTTGAAGGAGGAACGACTTCGTCTGGAGGACAGGGTGGCTCTGTTACTTGCCCGTCTACGCCGATACCGTAATAATAATAATTTTTAAAATCTCATTCTAGTAGTAGCTTATGGTTGTTGTTTTGTTTAAGCTACTAAAAAAAACTTTTGTAATGGGATGGATGGATTTCCCCTCTTTGCTACTTTAATTAATTAATTATTTGTTGTTAGTGCTTACTTTCTCAATATCCTACAGTTTTCTTTCTCTTTCACGCTCATTCTCGTTCGCGATAATTTTCGTTGTACTTCTAAAATTTATCCTTTATTATGATCATCGTCACTTACTTATTACTATTTCTTCCACATTTATCCACTTATCGTATGGTGCTGTTAATCGTTCACGATGACGTCTCATTTTCGTTCAAGCTCATTCTCGTTCAAGCTTATTCACGATCTCTTTCGTTATCTGTTTTGCATTCTTGCTGCTATTTTCCACTGCACCCGTTTATTCTCAATAGACTGAAATCGAATAAGTATAAAAATAAATAAATGCAGCCTTTAAAGAACATCAACCAACAATTGAAAGAATTAAATTTCACGTTTTTTCATCTCTCTCGCTCTCGTTCATGCACGCTCTCGATCAAGCCCATGCACGCTCTCGCTGTACGCTCTCGCTGTACGCTCTCGATCAAGCTCATGCACGCTTTCGCTGTACGCTCTCGATCAAGCTCATGAACGCTCTCGATCTCGCTCTCGCTCATGAACGCTCTCGATCTCGCTCTCGCTCATGAACACTCTCGATCTAGATCATCCTCAAAGTAGCTATCCATATCCATTTAACGCGCTAACGATCTCCTTCTTGCCTTCACACCCTGTCTGTCAGCTTCTCTCCCTCCACGTCTAAAAATCAACAACCCAGTAAACAAACAAATAAATAACTTATATGAGAACAAGCCCAACGAAACATTTGAAAACAAAGACCGATGGATGATGGAGTTCGAGCATCGATAGTCAGTCGTCTGTAGATGACAGAAGCAAAACAACCCTAATAGTGAGAGAGAAATGGAAGACCGATAGATGCTGGAGTTCAAGCATCGAGAGTTGTCTGTAGATGAGAGAAGCAAAACAATGAAAAATAATGAGAGAGAAATGGAGTGTTTTCAAATAAGGGAGAGAAAACTAAAAACTTTTGGTACCCAATTAAGAAGGGGCATTGGAGGTCATTTGGCAAAGTAGGTGATGTCAGCAAGTGACTAGAAAACTTGTGTTTTGAGAAGGGCGATTAAAAAACTTAATAGGCCCTTACAAGAGGCTTATTTTGTCAATTTTCCCCTTTTTTTCTCTTCCAGACTCCATCTCTCTTCTCTCTCCTCCACTAATATTTTAGACTTCCCTTCTTATTTCCTCTCTCTACCTCCATCTCCCTTTTTTTCCAGATTTTTTTTCCTCCTCTCTGTTTTCTTATCGTTTTTCATTATTCTTTTTCGTCTTTTCAGCAAATTTTTTTTTTCTCATTCTCCCTAAAATTTTCTTAGAGTTTCTCTTTTCCATCTTCCCTCTTTCTCTATTTTTTCTATTACTATTATTCTCTTTCTTCTTTACTCACCACAAAAAACAATTTTTTTTCCTCCATGATTCCCGTGACTTTTAGCAATCGCTGACGATGGATGCATCAAAGCCGACGAAGGAGGTCGTTCGCCGAAGAAAGAAGATCAGTGGAAGAGGAATGGGGGATGGGATAAAGAGAGAGAGAGAGAGCGAGGTTGAGCGAGAGGGAGCGAGAGAGAGCGAGGTTGAGCGAGGGTGAATGAGAATTGAGGGAATCTAATAATACTATCTCAATATTAATTCAAATTTGTTTCTTGAAATCTATTCTCAATCTCATTAAATCTCTCAACGTAGTTTTATTTAGGATTGAAATAAAAACCCCTCATTTTGCTTTCATCTCTTTCATTCCTAATTTAAAATTTAATCAAATGAAAATATCAATTTAAAATCTAATTACAAAAAGAAAGTATTCGAATTTGAAATTTAATTCAAATTTGTTTCCCAAAATCTCTTTTTTAATTAGATTTTAAATTGATACATTTGATTAAAATTTAAATTAGGAATGAAAGATGGGAAAGCAAAATTGGGGTATTTGAAATTCAATTATAATTAAAACTATATTGAGAGATTTAAAGAGATTGATGAGAGATTTCAGAAAACAATTTTAATTAATATTGAGATTTTGTTTTTCTCAAAATTAATTTGATTGGATAAACATTAATTCAAAATTAATTTTTAGACACTATCAAAAAAATAATCTCATTAAAAATATTATTTTTAGATTCCCTCAATTCTCTCTCGCTCACCCTCACCCTCGCTCTCGCTCTCTCTCTCTCGCTCACCCTCGCTCTCGCTCTCTC
>NW_019104600.1:258130-278212 GCF_001995035.1 Momordica charantia
AAAGTTACATAATTCGAGCTTTATAATTGAACAGAGTAACTTTTTCCCCCTTTTATTTTTCCTTATTTTATTTACTTTATTTTGGTTTGTTTTTTTACACTAAAACCATGTTTGTTTATTGCAGGACTAAAATGGATCCCACCACTAAGATAAGTGAGGACGCTCGATTTCCAAGTCAAGTACTAGCTTGGCTCATTTCAGCGATGTGAACAAGCTTATCAAACAGAAGTTTACTCCAACACAGTTGCATATATTCAAAAAAAAGAACAATATTTGGCCATTTTGTGGACCTCGATCTCGTGGTCTGCAGTGCTCTGGTGTATTACTTTCTACTTAGGGAGGTTGCTGACAACATGGAAGATGCAATGAGCTTCAATATTGGCAATACCATTGTGACGTTCTCCGAGATCGAGTTCTTATTAATAACAGGGTTTTGGCAGCCATCTGGTACGGTGGTTCAGAAGAAGGTCCCAAAGATAAGGTTCCGAATTTAACACTTCAACGATCTGATCGACATCCAACTGGACAAGTTTGAAGCTCGATATAAGAAGATTGGCTTTGCTAACAACGACAACGATGTGAAGCTAACCTTGATATATTACACTGAATTTGTAATGATGAGTAGAAAAAGGTGAAATCCAACTTTAATGCTGATCTATTTGGGGAAGTAAAGGACCTTAACCACTGCAACAATACAAATTGGGGAATGACTGAAAGACAATGTTGCTTTCTACAAGTTAATGGTCATTTCGAACGGTAAATATCAAATTCGGTACAGCCTAAAGGGTTTCCTCTTGCATTCCAAGTAAAATATTCATCATTAAAATTATTGTCCAGGCGTTTCATACAATCCATCTACAAGTATTATTAATGTTTGATCTTAGGTTTTCTCGTTGGGCAGTGTTACTTAGTTGAGTAGGGGTGTTCACGGATTTTCAGATTGGCCATATGTGGGAACCAGGGGTTGAAAATTGATAGCCAACCCAACCCAACCAAAAAATTTTGGGTTGGGTTGTCGAGTTGTCCTTTTTTTTTTAATTTACTTTAATTTTGTTTATTACATGGATTGAAAAAGTATAAAAAAAATCAAAATCTTAATTTAAGCACAATTTCAAATCCTAATTCAAACCAGCATGAAAGTCTTAATTCAATACAAATATTAAAAGTTTGTAGCTTATAATAGTAGTCATCCAAAGTTTATCTAAAGTCCAAACAAACAAAAAAAATTAAATTCTTAAATCTCTATGACAAGCAACAATTGACATCACGAGCAACATGCTAAAAAATCTTGATCTTTGACTCTATATACTAGTCCTGAAAATTCAAATACAATAATAACAATTAGTTTTGAAACGATCAAGAACAAAGAGAAGCATTTATCATTAGAATAATATTTAATTATTTTACTTACCATCGAAACCATAAGGTTCTAATGAGATTTATTTATGCATGGTGTTGGTAGAGGAGTGAAAACTCTAAAAAAAAAAAAGAGATCAAAAGAGAGAAAATATAAAATATTAAGAATATATTAAAAAAATCGAGTCCAACTCGACAATAAATAAGTTACATGTCTCAATTTTATCACGAGTCTCCAATTCTTCGAGTTGTAGAGGAAGATCTAATAACACTTATTTGTCATGAATCCAATTTTGTGTGCATATCAAAGCTTTTAGGAGTTAAAGAACTTCTAAAAGAATCAAGAATCCTCTCCCCTGTACTGAAGGTTGATTCAGAAGCAACCATAGACGCTGGAACTACCAAAACATCTTGCACAATGTTTTATAAAACTCGATATTTATAGCCATGAAGTTTCCACCAAACCAAAACATCAAAACTATCATTAAGCTCCTCACTAGGGTCACTTAAATATCAATCTACATCATTCTTCAATTCCAAAGAAGTCTTCTCTTATCTTATCTTATCTTCTCTTCTTGTATCTTGATATTACAAGACTACTCGCTTGAACGTTTCCACCAATTTACATATCTATGGTAACATTTGATTGGGAAGACTCGATACTACAACTTTCAGTATCAAAACTACGTGTATTGTCATGTGATTTTGTAGAAATCGTGCATACGAACCAAATACGTCTTGATACTATCAAGCATCTCTTTAGCTATAGCATCTTCATAGAAATTCGAAAAATAAAGTCCTACATAATCCAATTTGTAACAAGGATCAAACACCACAACAATAAATATCAACTTATTCATTTTCTCAATTGAACCCCAATTGTCAAACTTTTTCTTCATAGCTAAAGCCATTGAACATAAAATAGAATCTTCATTTAGACTCCAAGTCAATAAAAGCTCTTGAATACCATGAAGTTTATGAAAGTAAGAATTAGAAGTCACATATAGAGAATCACTTATCTTTGTAGTGACTTCATAAAATACCTTCAAAAACTTTACAAACATATTCACATTTTTCCAATCATCAGAAGTTGGTGGCCCCTAATTTTTTGTTTCCCTGGTTCATCTGCTTTGAAGTAAGAAAAATCTAACTCTTCTTTCTAATTTTTGAAAACCTTTATCAAATTTCAAAGCATGTTCAAGCATCAAATAAGTAGAATTCCATCGAGTGGCTACATCTAAACAAACAAGAGCTTTAGACTCGTTTTTTTCCTTTTCTACGCAATCTTTAAATCTTAACAATTCTCTTGGGAGATAATCTAACATACCTTACTGCATTACGAACATTACAAATGGAGTCATGCATATCTTTCAGGCCATCATTTACAATCAAGTTTATGATGTGAGCACAACACCTCACGTGTAATAATTCTACATCTAAGATAAGACTTTTCTAACTTGTGAGTCTCTTCTTAATATAAGAAATGGTCACATCATTAGAACTTGAATTATCAATCGTGATAGTGAAAATTTTATCAATCTTTCATTCCAATAAACAACCTTTAATAACATTTCCAATAGTCTCCTTTAAAAATTTGATAGAAGTTTAAAATTATTTTTTTTGCAAGTTCCATTCTTAATCAATAAAGTGTGTCGTGAGTACCATGTAGTTAACATTTGCAGTGAAGTCCATATGTCAGTTGTAAGACAAACTCTTTGAGAAGTTTTGACTAAAAGAGATTTTAACTATTTTTTCTCTTCAAGATAGAGTTGATACACATCTCTAGCAACAATTATTCTCAATGGAGGGTCAAACTAAGGACATTAAACACTGCAAAATAATATGAATCCCTCATTCTCTACAAATATGAACAGTAACTCATCTATAATTATCATTTTAGCACATACCGTTCTAGATGCTTGTTGACTAAAAAATGTAGACACAAAATTACTTACAATTTTTCCATCTTTAAGTTAAAGTAGTTTGTCCTTTTTCTTCCTCTCTGTATGGATACTTTATACACTGATTTTTTAAGTGCTTCCATAAAGTACTAGTTTCACAAGATTTAGTGTCACAAGCATAATCTTTCACACAATAATTGTACTTGCATTTAGATCCTGAATCACTATCGACCACCTCCATTTTTGTAAAATGATCCCACATCGAAGATTTACTTGGTCTACTTAGTCTCTTCTTAGATTTGGTAGGTAATGGTGGTTTAGGTCCAATCTCAGAAATAATATCAACAGTAGGGGAAAGACTTTCATTTTTACCTCTACTTGAACTACTACTTTCCATCTACAAAAAGTAATTAAATAAAAATTACTACTCACTCACATTGCATCGTAGTTATGGCTTTCAACTCGATCAATCAATAAAATACAACTTTATATATTAAATCACAAATTCACAGCCACAATATATTAGATACTAATAACCAAAAAAAAAAAAAAATCAACTCAATCATACTTCACAGAAATATTCTATATTTCATGTTTTATAGTCTATCATACCTAGAGACTAATTAACATTTATTAATTTATACTTTGTAACTATAATTCAATTTGAAATAATTAACAATAAGGTTAATAGCTACTTATTAGCTCACCGGAGACGACCTCTTTCACCAGCAACGGACGGATCTACCATACGGACGAATCTGTTTTCAATATATATAATGAAGTAGTTAAAAAAAACATCGATAGAAATATAAAGCAAAAGAAAAAAAAAATAGAAACCCAACTTTGAATCAAAATCTAACTTTATAAAAAGAAAACAGAATCCCAACTAAAACGGGATCCATCAAAACGATTAGTTTACCTCAGAGAACAGTTAAGATGGGAACATAGCCGAAGTACAAGAAATCGACCATGAATAATAAAGATAACACATAATAGGGAAAACAAGAAATTTATAAATTAAAATATGCATAAAAAGTATGATGCTTTGAACTGGGACATTAAGGATAATACTAGTGATGACAAATTAACATGCAACCCAATTAGAAACCCAAATCACTCACTTATTTACAATTACAAAACAGTACAAGTTCTTCCAAGTATCCTCCAACATAGATAAAATAGTCAAAATCCTGAAATCAATTGACAAGCCAACTTAATGTAAATACTAATATATTAGTCGACAATGCCAGATTAATAAAATCTAAAACTTAATAAAATAACACATCAAAGTAAACAAAAACTAAACTATGAATCAAAATCTAAATTAAAAACCCATAAACATAAACAAAACTAAGAATAAAAAACGAGATCAGATTTGAAACTTAATGACTTAAAAAACAGGGCGACGACGGTCAGTGGGTGACGGCGGGCGATGATGGTTCAGCGAGCGACAGCGGTAGAAGGAGATGGTGCAGCCGGCAGTAGGGTTAAGAGAGCTTGGTTGGGTGGACAAAAATGGAGGAGAGAGTTTGGTTGGGTAACAATGGAGGAGAGGAAGAGATTAGAGAAGAGATTCAAAATGCGGTAGGGGAGAAAGATGAGAAACCCTAAATGATAAATGAATGGTTGAGACTAAATCTCAACGGACGGCTTAGATTGAGCATAAAAAGTAAAGGTATTAATTAATAATTATTATATATATATATATATATTGTGTTTAAAATAAAAAAATAAAAAGCAGTATGTCGGGTCGTGTTGGGAATTTTTCAACTAAACCAAACCCAACCCTTTGAGCGTTGTCAGGTTTTTTGAACACCCCTATAGCTGAGCGATACAGATGTGTCTCACATCTTTAAGTACCCGTGCTACAAATCGATCACGAAATACGTTCTTCAACGCGAAGTGTTTGATTCAGTCGAGGTTAGGAAAATAGTTTCGTATCTTACATTTTTTTCTCTTAAAGCAATTGTAACATGTTTAATATTATTTTTCAATCATTCGTACTGGTTTTACATGTGCAGTTGACTATTATTAATTGAGTTTTAGAGTCCGATATAGAAAAGGTATATCGAGAGTATCCTTTCGACGATAGATCTGTTTTTTATGCCAATATCCGAGCGGGCACCACTTCACCTCATGACTATGGGGAAGTAGCTCCCGATTTGCATGATCATTTTGGATTTGTTAATGAGGCTGAGCTTAATGAGTTGCTTGACTCGTACGTGGATATTGCTTCAGATCATGTTGCGAATGCGAACAGTCGCTCTGATATCCACACCATAATGATGATCAAGGGACTTGGACTGGCGGTTGATCCCACCCCACCAATATTGCCTCGTACTAGTCAAAGTCCAACGTTGAGAGGTACACAATCATTCCCTAGGATGGAGGGAAGTGCTGGATTGCAGGATGATGACTTTAGCCAACCCTTGAATGATCATCTGCTTGTTACAGAGAAGTTAGGGATATTAGGTTGGAGTTTAGGGAGATTAGGTCGATGCTACAATTTCTATGTAAGGTAATATTTCCTCTAACCCGTCATTCACAATCTTAATTCCAATTGTTTTTTAGCGTTGATTTTACGTTTTAAGGTGCAGACACGGAAGATGTCACATTCGTGCATCCATCTAGTGATGTCGTGATGCCAACTCGACCTACTGCTAATGCCATTGATAGCAATGATGTCATTCGAGATGACTTTGACATGCAAGATGCCGATCTTCCTGCTGGGAACAATGATGTTGTAGGCTGTGAGGTGGGGAATGACACTTTTGATGTTGATCCTACCAATGATGCCCCTGCAGGGTATGTAAGTACGTCGTCTCACCCTTCGACTACACTAAACATTGTGTCTTTGTTCGTTTCCTCACAACTAAGAGAAAATTAGTGCAAGTATACACTAAATAATTGATTGTAGTAAAAAACAAGGTCGTTTCCACAGGGATTGTTGTTATAATTTGACTTAATAGTTCATAATACCAAATGGTAAAAATAAAACAAGTTTGATTAAAGTATTGTTAATGTGATGGAAATAAATCATAAACCGTAGAAGAAAACAGTTCTAGAGATACTCGCTACAATGCTGAAACATCCAATACTGAGAACAAACTGATTGCAAAGAAGACATGATTGTAATGCACATCGTGAGGGATTTGCTCATATGCTTTCACTCTTTCCTAACTATGCTCTAGCAATTCCAGAATACTAAATGCTCAAACCAATATGGTTCTCTCCCGATATACCTAAACATGCTTAAACCTAACTCCCATTGTAATGAAATCAAACAATAAAAATAGTTTATAAGCACAATAGGGCGAGTCTCATCCCTGAGTATTCACCATCCTACTTCAGAAAGAGGAATTTATAACCAATAGAAGCAATCACGCTAAACAAGGACTCTCCCGAGCCTCAAGGAAGCTAACACACTAATATTGTTAGCCAAACAAAACATCGAGATGGAAGAATAAAAACACTTCTACTAAAACAATATTAAAGGATACTTAAGCACAGTAAACAAAACGCTATAGCGAGCTCATCCCCCCCCCCCCCAAATGTGGGGTTCAGTTCATAATGAAAGAGAAGAAAATGATGTGTAAAAGAGAAATGAGCTCCATCGGTGAAGTAGAAAGTAGGAAAACGGGGATCTCTTCCGCAGGAAGATGGAAACGCCAAGAAAATCGACCCTCCTACAGCTCCTTCTTCGATGAAATATAATGACAAGATGTGGAATGTTCTCTAAAATCAATGCTCTCTTTTTGAATCTCTGTTCTGAAGGGATGTGAATCCCAGAGTGGAAGCAGTAGAACACGTTATTGAATTTCTTTTGAAAATTTAAAACACAGAAAAATATAAAATAGAGAAGAATGTTAGATTTTACCTTTAAAGACCCTTCTTTGTGTAAACTCAATGAGACAACACCACTCGATCTTCCTTGCTAAGTCTCTCGGTCGAGAATCCAGATTGTGGGATCCAATTGCAAGGGATTGAGAGAGTAAGAGAGTTGATAGATTTTTTTAGCATTTTCTTTAGGGTTCAGCTGACTTTATATTTATAGAGGAAGAATCTTTAGACCATCAAGATATCTTATCATTTTGGATATAGGATATCTTCTCCTAAATCTAAGGGAAATCCTAAGATCATCAGGATATCGTCTTCTTTTGAATTTGTAGAAAATAGGGATTTTTCTAATCCATAACGTTAGCCCACAGTCTCAAAATACATAGTATTAATATTGAATCTTTATCCGAAATTAACATATATTTATATAATGTATCAATATACATTATATACAGTCCCATATATAATTTGAACATTTCAAATTATTTCATAATTCTTGATCCTCGTTTTACCCGTTGTGAGCCAGTGATAACTCTCCATAAGAGAGTGTTTTGTAGTCTAATATGGGGTATTAAATGCTAAGAAACACAGACACGGACACCAGACACGGACACGGACACGGTGATACGTCGCCAATTTCTAAAAATACAGGACACGGACACGTTGGGAACACGTTATTTATTTTAGATAATATATGCATATGAATTGATTATAGTAATACTTTTGCATAAATTAACCACACAAATTGAACATAAAAAAATCAAAATATACTTAACATCACAAAATCCATTATCCAACCTACATTACACTTTAAATTTAAAAAGAAGTCAAATTGATCTTTTGTACAAGAAAAAACTAAAACTTTCTTCATCTCATCTCAAACTTCCACAATGTCTTCATCTTGATTACCACTAGGTCCACTACCATCACTATCATCGGTAAAAACCACAGCCTCTAAATCAGATTCATCCAATGATACATTAGCTATTTCAAGCATGCCAACGTCCTTAAAAGAATCTCCAGCAATGTCCCATAACTTTGTCTCTCCATGTAAATATTCTGGAGTTCTTCTTGATAAAAGATGTAGATTACTATGGATGAATACCAAATCTTCTGCATGTTGTGGCATCATCTTGTTCCGTCTAATAGAGTTAATAAATGAGTACGTGCTCCAATTCTCTCAGAACATGAAGATGATAAAGGTTGCACTAGTAGCTTGAAAGCAATTGATTGAAGGATAGGTGCATAGACACTATGGATGACCCACCAATCTTTAGCATTCATAAGATATCTATCAGTCACATAGTCACAATCAGAAAAATCGTTTGACCTCAAGTTCACTTTTGGACGATCTTCTGCATTAAAAACTTCTTTAGACACTTTATCCTCTCACGAGTTACTTCAATATCTTTATGTGGAGGTACTCGGTTAGGATCCTCTCTAAGTCATGGCTCACTATAGTACCTAAAGATAAAATGAGAAAATGAGAATAAACAGAAAGATGTAACAATGAACAGGTACCTCAAATTCAAAGAATGTGCCAGACAAGAATATTATACACTACATCATAAAAAGAGGACACTTAATCTCCACGTTTTCTTTCGTGTCTATAAATTGTCGTCTTCACATTTTCAATCATACTATCTCACATGTCACACATCAAATGAAGACTAGGTGCATACGTATCACAAATTCGGATCATGTCATATATTGGTGAAGTGAAGGAAAGGATATAATCAATTTTGTCCCACCACACATCATCCAACACCAACTCTTTTACATATCTCGCTTTTCCCACGTTATCTTCTCTATAACATGTCCATTTGTCACTAATAACCATTGCTTGCAGACCACTTTTAATGAGTTTAAACCACTTAAGCATAATAATGGCTGATGCAAAGCGTGTTTCTGCCACAAAAAGCAATTTCAAAGATACAAACTTATTAAACATAGCGAGTCTAATCCAATGATTCATAATGAAGTTCTTGACCACCATTACATCAGCAACAGTTGTAGCTGTCGAACTACATTCTTCATATGTTACCTGATTGTCTTAAACATTCTTTGGTGCACATATATTCTTCAATGCCAGATTGAAAGTATGAACTACACATGGTGTCCATATAGTTATCGGGAATTGTGCTTCAATAATCTGCCCCTCAACCTTGCAAATAGCAACATTATCAGTGATTACTTGGACTACATTTTGAGGTCCAACTTCAGTAATTACTTCCTTCAACAAATTGGCAATAAAGTATTTATGTTTGATCTCACCTAAGCAGTTCACTACTCATAGAAACACTTGCTTACCATATGAAATTGTCATAAAATTTATGAAAGGTCTTCTTTGAGAATCACTCTAGCCGTCACTCACGATACTTACGCCCTTCTCACACCATGTGTCTTTAATAGGCTGCAATAATCTCTCAATATTTTTTTTCTTTATGAAGAAGAGTTGTCCTCTACAAATTATATCTAGGTGGCAAATATCCCGACAATAAAGTATTTGCGACATAAGAAAATGCACCTATGAAATGCAGATTTCTTGCTAGATGAAAAGGCAATCCCGAAGAATAGAACATCCGAGCAATTAGTGCATGTAATTGGTCCCTTGATGCCATGTTAAATGACTTTTCTAATGCACTTGGAGCACCCTTCCTTTTCTTTGGCTCAAAAGAACTTTGAGTAGGAGCATTTCTCACACTAACTCCACCAATGGTTATGCTTGATCGTGGTAAAGGAATGTTTTTCGGAGTCTTTTGAGTGGCATGATTCTTTTCCCCGTTTCTAATTTTTGCATATCGGTAATATCGTTTGGTGTAACTTTAGGACAAATTCCAATACCTTGGCCACTTATCGGTAATAAATGAGCCCCAACCCTTGTATAAGAACTCTTCTTTATAACATGGAAAAAGTTACATTGCCATGAAATATTCTCGCCTCCTTCATTCAATTTTTAATGCTTTGTCACATAGTGTCAAAGTGGCTTTGAGTCATCCTCAATATTAGAATTAGAAATTGATAGCTCGGTTGGAGTTGATTGGGTTTGACGATTATTGCTAAAGGTAGAAGATGCCATCTATTATTAAAACAAAAAACCCAAAAAAAAAATTTCAGCTTTTGAGTTTTGACTAAATAACTAAGTACTAACCATTAATTAAAAAAATAAAGCAAAAAAGAAACAAAAAATGAACCTAGATGGCACCTGCCAGAAGAGGTGGCCGGAGATGGCGATGGCGATGGTTGCCGGTGATGGCGGCGACGAAGGGCGACGGTGTTGGTGGCAACAAGGGTTGACAATAGGGTTTTGTTGGTTTTGTGTCGAAGGGAGAAGGAGAGCAGACGTGAAATCAGAAGATAACGGGGTTTTGTGATTTTCTCAGCTGTCTTTTTTTTCAATTTTTTTATTCAAAAAAATTTGGGCCAGGCCTGTTGGACTGTATCCCATGTCTCTCCCAGCGTGTCCACGCGTGTCCGCGCCGTGTCCGAAATTAAAAAAAATTGGACCCGCCAGCTGGCGTATCGGACATGTGTCTGAAGCGTTTCCGGACGTATCGGTGTCCGATACTGACACTCCATCTAAAATGGAGTGTCCATGCTTCCTAGATTAATTGTATGGAAATGTGAGGATCATTGTCAAAAAACCATTGAAAATAGGAGAAATCATTCAGTTAGGTCCCTGAGCTGTTAGAGTTCTCAATTTCCTCAATTGGAATAAATTATGCTTAATTATTGAGGTTTTATGCAGGAATTGTAGAATTTGTTGAGCACAAGTTAAGTGCTGCTAAAGCTACAAGGGTGTTGCTGGAGCGTGCCTGGAAGAGCATTTATGCTGGAGCTTAAAGCCACTTGGATGCCCTAACACATGTGACCGCGCAGTAATTATTCTCTACATCTTTTTTTCACTGCATCCATACAGCTTCCAGGGGGTGCCCTAAATTTTAAGGATCCGTTATTTAAGAAAATGATACCCTAGCTGCAAAAGGAGGAACAAAACAGATATCCATTTTGGAAGCATCGATTTCAGAGAACATTTGCATCTTGTCACCATATTTTTCATCGAAAAGGGAGCTGAGGAGAGTGGTTGCTTTCTTGTGGGTCACGTTCTACTATTAAGGAAGCTTCTAGCCCTCTGTTGTCTACTTCAACGATGGAGATTGCTTGCTTTATTTCCATTTCTTTTCTTCGTTTCGTTATAAACTAAACCCCACCTTCGGGGGGATGAGCTCGTTGTAGCTTAGTGTTTGTTATGTTTAGTAACCTTAAATACTTAATAGTATTGTGTTTATTCTTTCATCTCACTGAATTCGTTTGGCCAACCTATTTAGTATGCTCACTTGTTTAAGGCTCGGGAGAGTCCTTGTTGAATGCGATTGCTTCTATTAGCTATAGATTCCTCTATTTTAAATAGGATGGTGAGCATTCAGGGATAAGGCTCACCCTAGTGCCTATAGATTGATTTTATTGCTTGTTTTCATTACAACGAGAGTTGGGTTAAAGTATGTTTGGGTATCTCGGGAGAGAACCGTGACAGTCTGGCATTTAGTATTTTTGGATTGTTAGAGCATAGCTAGCATTGGGTGAAAGCATCTGAGCAAAATCCCCCTCGATTTACATATAAATCATATCTTCCTTGTAACTTGCGTGTTTTCTGTGTTGGATGCTCTAGAAGTCTTACCTAGAATTCTCTACTATGTTCTAATCTATTGCTTTACTGTTTTATTACGTTTTATCAGTCACAATATCTTGATTAAACCATTTTTATTTTCCTTTTTGATATTCTTAAATTATTAAATCAAAATCTAACTTAAATCCCTATGGAGACTACCTCGTTTATACTACAATCAGCGAGAATAGTGTATACTTATACTAATTTTTCCTTAGTTGTGAGGAAACGAACAGCTAGCCATGAGACCTAATTAACCTACCGATCAGAAGCTCTAACGATGCAAGATTAATCAGTCAAACTCATTAATCGAGTTAATCAACATTCGTTAACTGCGGGTCACTCCACTAAAGACCCGTAGCTGCACTACTCTCACTACAGAATATTTTCATGTCTACCGATGTACGACCATTAACGACAAGTCAATCCTTTAAAAGTGCTCGTAACTCTGGGTCAAATTACCATTTTACCCCTGAGTTACATCTTGTCCCTTAAATACTATTGCTCCTCTAATGAATAACCTGGTTATGGTCTGGCCAATAACTGAAAGTCCCTCTTGGGCCAGTGAGAGGGTGAAGACCCTTGTTCAAGTACTAGAGTCAGTATGTAAGGGAACACTCATCTACTTCCCTAAAGTCGGGAAGGAGTGAATTTTATCTTGCGTAGTTATGTTCCCAGCTCCCGACTCGGTTTCGTTCCCAAAATGGTAGAATTATTGAGTCGGCAACCTGGGTCACTCTCACTCATACAAATCAAAGGACAATCCCTTATAGGTAGGAGTCCATAACTCGCTCCAGATTATGATCGAGTTACTTGGTCATCATATGAGATAACAATCTATTGACTAACGATGTTAGAGCCAATGATTAATTATTTCGCGGTCCAGTCTTATACAAACTCATTGTATAGCATACCCCAACTCACATGTCTCTACATGAATGACTTGGATAAAGTCGTTTGTAACTATTACTATTACAAAACGGGTTGTATCCATAGTGTTAACAGGATAAGGTATCCAATCTTATCCACGTACTATAGCCGTTTAGGTTATTACTGGAACATTATCCACTTGTATATCAACTATATACTATATATATATACTGTATATCGATTATATATACTGTATATTAAATATATATCAAATATATACTATTCCAAGCTTGTATATGGAATATATATAATGTATAGTAAATATATATCAAATATATACTATTCCAAGCTTGTATATCGAATATATATTGTATACATATTGTATATCAAATATATACACCGTATATTAACTATATATTGTATATCAAATATATATTGTTCCAGTTACATTAAATAACCTTGGATCTTAGTTTATTGGAATACGAGTAATGCAAAGAAATAATAAAATAACTTTTATTAATAATAAATAAAATGTTTACAAATTACAAACTCAGGAGCTTAGAGCACTAAACCCAACACCATCCACATGGACAATTGAAGCTTTTTTAAATAAAAATGATATTGATCGGCAACTTTGCAATTGATTTTGGGGTAACAAATATCAAGAATGATGTTGGTTTTGGTATTTGAAAACTCAATGGAATAAACCCAACCCAATTACTTCAAAATGTCGATGTTGATGTCCCGCTTTTATAGACATGTCGATGTCGACGGATATTTCGGAAAAAAATCACGGAAGTTATGGATATTGATGCAAATTTTTTGAATTAGTAAATAAGACTTTAATTAGAGCTTAATTAGCCCATAATTCATCACTTCTAACCATCGTTTCTAAATATATAAGTAATATACTTATGAAAAATATACTTATGGAAATGTCGTTGCGATGGAAACGTCTAAACAAAATCATGTATACATACATGGAAATTATTTGAATTTGTAAATTAAAGTTCATCGTTGCTTGAGTATGTTTTATTGATAATTTCTAATCCAATCTAATTTTAGTTAGATAATTGAACCAAATATGTGAAATATATATATATATATATATATATATATATTTAATTAATGAAGTAGAATAAGTAACTTAATTAATACAAAAAAGATGATATTCTAGTGCAATATCTTATATATGAGAAATAAAAGAAGATGATTAAAAAATTGCTTAATATAATTAAAATAAATTATAAAAATAAAACAAATATTAGTAAGAAGAATAATAATAAAAACAAATTTTTATAGTATCTATCATATATATAAAAGGAAAATATATTTTTTAAGAAACAAGAATTTAAGAGAATAATTTGAATTTATGAATGAAGAAAAATGAGGAAAGAGAGGAAAGAGAGGAAAAACGAAGTGATGTAAAATTAAAAATTGAAAAGCTTGAAAAAGAAAAGTTAAAAGTTAGAAGAACTCATCCATGTTGTCCCACATGGGTTGTGGCTGTGAGAGAGGAGGGTAAATTCTTTATAAATAGATATACTTCCCTCCCCTGCTCAATGCTCTACACAATAAGTAGTTGGGTCTCATCACATTTTGGGCTTGGTTGGGCCGATTTAAGGGCTCAGCCATCGAGTTAAAATTTTCTTTTCTTTTTATTGTCTTGATATTTTCGACGAGAACGACGTGTCTATGTGTTGACCGAAATTTGAAACAGATAGTAGAGAAAACACATTTTGCCTTGTTCGATTTTTAAAATAAGAACAAGCTGCAAATAAGAAGTTTGTAGCCCGAATGATCCTTACCTTTTCTCTTTCGAGATTCGGGGAGCAATACTCAGATTCCACAAAATTGTGTAATTACCAGCTTTGTAAAGAATAAGAATGGAGATGCAACAACAATTGCTGGAAGTACTTTGAAAATAATTCAAAACTTACCATTAAAAGTAACAAGGTGGAAAAATAGAGTTATAACTTAAACAATGACTTGAAAATACTAAGTTTTAAAGATAAACATGACAAGCTAAAGAACTAAGGAAACAAAATAAGCTGAGAACAAATGTAGAATGCTTGAAATGATCACTTGGATGATGAATGAGGTGAAGGAGACTACTGTATTTATAGGAAGCTCCAAGGTGGTTAGGGAGTCGAGCTTTTCGTGGGGAGTCATGCCTTCAAAACTTCTTCAACTGAGTTTATCATTGCATAGAGGACACGTAGAAGGGTTAGGAGAAGCTATCAAATACATAAAAATGTTCGTTTCACATTAAGGGCAATCTCGACATTGAACAAGGCGTCAAGCACCTAGCTTGATAATTTCCTGCACAAAATCGTAATTTTTGTTATAAACCAGCTCTAAATATTATAAAAATACTCTATATGCATGTACAACCCAAGATAACTATGAATGAATGGTTTTGGACACTAGAGTAAGCTAAAAACACGGTTTCTAAGTGTAAAATACTGGAAAACAACATCTAACTAGCTTATTTTTACCCTTGTAAACAAGAGAAATCATAGATGTTGAACGAAGTGACCACTTGGACAGATGAACTAGAAGATCGACAAAAGAAGCTCAATGATTTTGTAACATGGTTGGAAGCTCGTATGATTGTCATGGGTGCATAGTGATATTAAGTAAATCATCCATTTTTGGAACGCTGTAATGTATCTCATGCTCATTGTACTTTCACCTTCATGTATGGTTATGTTTATTTTGTTATTTATTTTTTCTTTGAAAACCGTAACACTTATTGTGAGCTATATTTCAATTTTACTCTTTTTTGTGCTCTTGCTATTGACTGTGATGTGTTCTCGATCTCGACCTTGCTATGGCTCTCGATCTCATTGTGGCTCTTGCTCTAGTCGTGGCTCACAACACGCTCTGGCTCTTGCTTTGTTTCATGCTTTCGCTTTGGCTCTCGCTTTATCTTTTCGCTCTCGTTCTCGCTTTATCTTCTCTCTCTTGCTCTACATTGACTTCTTTCTAACCCTTTCTCGCGTCTTTCCAATATGGCCGTGACCTTTAAGATTCCCAACGCATGGGAACACACGTATAAAAAAGCAAACCGTTGTTTTACCTCCCAATTAATATATTCAAACTTACATTTAATGTTCCTTTAAAACCATTATCTTCCTGTTTCTATATATAATAATACTTTGGAACAAAGTTGTGAAATCATTCTAACATTTACCTTATATCGCCATTTGTAAGAAATATACTATGTAATAAAGAAATGTCTGCTTAAGAGGCAACAAGTCCACTGGTGATACCAACTTCTTCAGTGGGAGAAAATTTTCATGGGACCCTATGGTGCTTATATTAATAGAAACGAGGAGGACATTCGACAACTGAAGGGAGAACTTCATACTATCATACATGAACTCAATAACACAAGATTCTTATTAATGGGGGACAGAGGAAACCTGTTCCTTAATGGAAAAAATGATTAACGACGAGCGCGACACTGAACGACGATGCGGGATAGAGAAAAGACAGCTCGCATATAGTCGTTGAATTGAAGGCGCGTTTATGAACCTTGGGTGGGTAGATGCCCTCATATTAGTCCTCGTTTATTTCTTTAAATAATTGTAATTTTATATAATCCTCATATTTGATGAATTGTTAGTTAAATTTATATTGAAATACAAAAGTATACGTATAATATACTGATCTCGCTCTCACTCTTTGTATCATGATTTGACGTTTGCACTTCCCTATTACTAGAAACTCGTAACCAATTAATTAAGTTTTGAAAATCTCACACGCCATTAGACCAAAACAATGATAACCTAACCACATTCAATGAATATTAATTCCCCGGCACTTCTTCGTCTTATATATATGACATACATTTGCATTCAAGTTTTATCATTTCTCTTATGTTCCCTTATCTTCTATTTTGTACGGGGTACATCACAAAGGGAAAGTCCATATGAAGATCCTACAAGGGGTAAGTTGGAGGATGAGAAAAAAGGCATTGCAAGAATCAAGATGTACGCCATAGAAAGGATAACGAACAGATAACATGAATGGGCAGACAGGTTGGATGGAGAAAAAAAACTCGAAGATAGAGTGGCGACATTAGAGGCTCGTTTGCGAGCAATGGAGGCATTGTGGCCTTAGTTGCGTTGGTTTCCAATAAATTTCAAATATTTTGATGTATTTTAATTCTCCAGTAATGTTAAAAATTCTCATTCTCTAGCAATATCAAACAAATATATATAAAAATATATAAAAAAAAACCTCTCTGTATTTTGTCTCGCTCTTGCTCTGACTCTCACTGTTGCTCTTACTCTCGTTATTGTTTGTTCTCTATGTTAGTATCTGCAGTCACTCTCAGTAATGCATATCCATTGCTTCGTGTAAATACCTCTCACCCTAAAAGGTTGCCGTCATCATACTCAGTCAATTGCTGAACATACCAATGAGTCAAACTAATGAAGAAGAATAAAGAAAACAATCTGAAACCAAAGCATAACAATATTTATTTATTGAAATAATAGAAATCGAACACATGAGAAATCATACAATATTTATTCAAAAGAACATAAATAGAACACGTGCGATGATGAATGAAATACATAAAAAAAATTCCGAAAGGAGGGGTCGGGAGCTGGGGAACGAAAAATTGAAAACTTACCATGAAAGGCGAACAGGCACGACAAATCAAACATAAAATTGGAAAAAAAAGAAAAAACTCGTTTACCGAGGTAGGAGAGGTTTTTGAGGCAGAGAGAGAATACGATGAAAAGCAACTAATAAATTTCAAATGAAAAAATAGAGGGAAAAGTGAACTCTTTACCCAAGTTAGTGGAGGAGTAGAGAGAGTAATTTGGCAGGTGAAGCGGATTCCCCGGGTGGTGCCGCCGATTTAAGGTGGGTGGAGGCGGTGGCTTGATCTCTATCTTTCATGGTGGTGACTCTCGTCTATCCCTCTTCTTCTTCTTCGAGTTTTCAACTAAAGAGAGATAAGGATGCTTAAATAAGCTTTACAAACCAAGACCTAGACTTAGATGGGTTGGGTGAAAAATGGGCCATAAAATAAAACAAGTAAAAGAGGCCCAATAAGATAGATGACGGTAAGAAAAAATACATTATTAAATTAATATTAATATGAACCTCTAACATCTTTGTCAAAGATGTCTTAACAAATTGAACCATACGTAGGTTAACGCATTACATTACATATTATAAAAAATAATATAAATAACAAAATTGATGGTTTTTTAAATACCAAGTCTATTTTTTTGTGTAGTCAATCGAGAATAGGATCAGGAGAGGAGATTTTAATGTTTAATATTCATGACAGATTACTAATGCTTTTCCAATATCGTATGATCAACTCTAAAAATTTTTTAATAAGAATTTGAAATCTCAATTTTGAGTCTAATATATTTAAGTATTTTAAAAAACTTCTAATCATTTCACACTTGTGTCATTGGTATGTTATCATATAACTCTTTAATAATACAATCAATACGCTACGTAAGCATTAAACTAATAAAAATAATGAATAGACAACATGAACATAACCCATGTTCTCCTAAAAAATCGTCCAAACGAGTATAGCTTAATGAAATCAAGTACGAATATGTATTATAGAAAAATTTAAAAAAAAGTCACAAACCTATCAAAAATCAAGTACATGTATGTATTATATTGATGTTTTAGAAATTATTAAAATTACATAAATATTTAACTATAGTTCATAGTTCAGTAGTAATTGACATATATCTTAAACGAAAAAGTTGTGAGTTTGATACTCGTCCTTGAAAAAATTGAAAATCAAACTCGTAAATAAAAAAAAATCCATTTACAATGGGAACGTGCAAAAGCATGTCATAAGATCAGAAGAGAAAAAGGGGAAAAAAGAAAAAAAAATCTAAAAAAAAAAGAGAGAAATTGGGTTAGCGGCAAACCAGAAACCCTCGTTCCGATCCCCAAAAACCCCACCTTCCCAATCTTCTTCTCCTCCTTCTCCTTCCCATTTCTTCCGCAGAACCCACGAGGAGCTCTGAGAGACGGCGGCGAGCCATGGCAAGCGCTGATGTTGAGGCTGTGGACTTTGAGCCCGAGGAAGATGATCTCATGGACGAGGACGGAGCCGCCGAAGCCGACGCCTCCCCACGAGCTCCTTTTCCTAAGCTCAAATCCGCCATCACCGGCGGCGCCTCGTCCTCTCTCGCCGGTCCCAAGAAGACCAAGGGTCGTGGCTTCCGAGACGAATCCGATCGCAACACCCGTCTCGCCGGGTCCGACTTTGATTCCCTCAAGTCTGCTGATGGCCCCGGCCCCCAACGATGTTAGTTCTTCCTTGTCTCCTCCTCCTCATTACCTAGTTTGACAGATTGGTTTTCACCATTTTGTTTGTTGGGTTCTTTCCGTTCGTTATAGCTAGGGTTATGAAATTCTGGATGTTTATTTACTTTGTAGGTGGCGAGTTTAGATACATTGCCCCTTGGGTTGTGAGGGAAGTTATTTCTTTTCTTCTTGAATCTTCGGAAATTATAGGTTAGAGTAGACAAATCTTTCCCTTGAGCTTTTTAGGGGTTTTGCTTACTGTTGATGTCAGCTCGTGTGCCTTACTGTTTCAACAATGAACAGATCTTGGCTAAAATTTGATGTGGGAAATTATCATAGAGATAAGGATCGAAGTCTTGAAGTGGGAAGTTATGATGGAGCATCAACATTCTAGAGAGAATTCAAAGAATGAGTCTCAAAACCACTTTTCCATTCATTTGCCACCTCGCCTCCTGCTTTTGGAATTTCCTCTTTTCTTCTTATGAGCGGACGAACCCTTTGCACAGGGACATAAAGTTATCTCTCCACTCTATCCCGACTAACCACCCATTCAAGGAAAAGGCTAAATGCTTATGTTCGCTCAACCTGATTAGAGGTTGGTTTGTTGACTAACATAAAGACATCTCTCCATTTAATCATGACTAAATATCCCTTATTCAGCTTCATTTGGGATGGCCAACAGCATTGACCTTGTCTGGAAGTCCGCCAGCCAGGCTTTCCCTTTCTCTCAACAGTTTTGGCTGATTTCTTGAGCAATGGACTTCTGAGTTATGAGTCTACAGTGGCCAACATTATTGAAGGTCTTTACAACTGGTAGGGATCAGACCAATGTTTTTCTCATCTTCTATTTTTGGTGAGAGGATCTCTGGCTACTTATCTCAAAGGAAGACTTATATTCTCTCTAGGGGTGGAAGAATAACATTGGTTTGATTGGGTCAATCAATGATCTACTGCCCTCTTAGTTGCAGATGCCCATGCTTTGATTCGAAAGCCCTAGCCTGCTCCAAATTACCTTACTTTCTTTCCCTTTCTATGCCCCTTCAAAATTTATTTAGAAAATGGGGTTAGTTCAATTGATTCGTTCAAATGATCTTACTTCTCCTTTTTAAAATCCCATAAAAAATTATTAAGAGAATGGAGAAGTTT